>CM053589.1:158585923-158606625 GCA_028646515.1 Pseudochirops corinnae
CACAAGACACATATACATACATATGTGTATGTATATATGCATGTATATATACATATACACATAGATCTTATATATATTATAAATTATATATAATTATAAAATATAGAATATAAAAATTATATATAACAAAATATACAAACTAATACAAAATATACAAATATATAATAATATATAACATATACAAATATATAACCAAATACACATGGGTACATGCTAAGACACTGATAACAGTAGTTGATATTTAATATAATTTATAAATATAATTTTTATTTATTATTTATGCCCCTGTGAGGTTAAGTGTTATACTATCTCTTTTCTGCAGAGGAGAACACTGATTTGGTCAGTCACACAACTAGCAAGTTTCGAAAGTCAGGTTAAATATGGCTTTCATGCCCAACATTTTTCCATAGCACACCATGCTTTCTCACTACTGAAAATTTTTATTTTGTTCTCAGATCTTCTATTTCTATCCAAGAGAATATCATTCAGTTATGTTCAATCATACAGTAGGCATTCAGGAAAGTCTTGCAAAATTTAAATATCCAAATTTTACTTTCACTCCAAGGAACAAGGATATACTTTTGCTGCTGCTGGGGACAATGTTCACTTACCCAAACACTACCTACGCATTTTCCTTTCTTGTGCAACCCTGCTGCAAACTGTCTCTACTTTTTTTTTTTAATTAAAAAGTAATAACAAATTAGAGGGATTCATCATAGACAATCTCTGTTATGAAAAAGGCCAAACTGTTGCTACCACAGAATGGTGAGAAATCTATGAAACACTCAAGAAATCCAAGTAAACATAGATTATGATGCCATAGAGACATTCCATCCATCAACTATTCCAGCTCCTGCCCACAAAGAGAGAGTGTTCCAGTTGGCAAAGAGTCTCCAAAGAATGACCATCCCTTTGGAATTCAACAGGAAACACATCAAACTTGGGAGACAGCCTGCAAACAGCACCTCCACATCAACAGGAACAATGACAAGTCCTCCAGGACAGAGAAACGTTCAGTCTGGTGGGCGAGGAGCACACACAGAGTTTCTAGTAAGTCCTAAAATGGATCCTGAGTTCAATCCTGATACAGCTCCCTGTCACAACTTTTTAAGATTCTGAACTTTTCTGGCTTTGAAGAAATCCTTACCACACATTTTAATGCCTTTTGGAACTGAAATATTCTTGGGCTAAACTTTAAATCTGAAAACAACCACTATCCATTTACACAACTTGTCCACTGTGGTATCTGACTCAGGCAGTTAGCTGAAGTATCAAAGCACTGGACTAATACCAAATTTCTCCTGGGACTAAAACTTCTACTGGACAGACTCAAAACAGTCTGGAACCTAAAATGGGGCTAGCAACTAAGGCAATGAAGGTGGGAGGGCTGAGAGTGGACAAAAGGCGAGGCCAACAAACCTGGATCCTAAGAGGCCCCTAGGGCTGCATAACAAATGCAATCTCCTTGCAGCATAGAACACACCACCCAGACCTAAAGCTTGCAAGGAAACAACATTTTAGCTGACTTCTGAAGCTTTTGAGTCTGGCATCTAGGAATGAGCACCAGAAGTGGGCATATCGCATCAGGTCCATTGGTGCCTCTGCTGAGGTGAACTTACTTTCATACCCCCAATGTTCTCTGAAAAATAAGAACAAATTCTACTCTACAGCATTGTGATTTAGGTGAAAAAGACATCTCAAAGGAGACATTAAAAATAATAATCTCTTGCATTCATACGGCATATTTACCAAAGCATTTCTACATGAAATGACAGCATAATGTCATATACAACAGTGTCCTACTTGGAATCAGGAAGGCCTGAGTTCAAATCCTGCCTCAGACACCAACTAAACTATGTTACTATGGGCAAGCCAATTCACCTCTTTTGTCTCTGTTTCTTCACCTGTAGAATGGGCATAATTATCCATACAGTACCTGTTTCACAGGGATGCTATGAAGCTCAAAAAAGATAATGTTGATAGACCACTCTGCTAACTTTAAATCATTAAATACATGTCATTTACAATTGAAAAGTACTCTCCCTTTAGAGAGCTTCATAATTAGCCTGTGGGGTAGATAAGCCTGGCATTATTATCTTTAGTGTACACATCAGGAGGCTGACAAAGAGAGGACATCAGCTGTGTTAATATGACCCAACTAATTAGTAGTAGAATGAGCATTAAAGACGGGCAAGTCATTTGGACTTGCTTGGCTTTCGTTTCCTCAGCTGTCAAGTGGAGCGGGTTAAACTAAGAAGGGTCTGTCTCTAAGACCCCTCCTTCCCTCTCTAAATCTCCTGACTCCCAACCTTGTGTTCTTTTCACTTAAAGCTCCCAGTGGTATTTCTACAAGTTATTGATTCTGGGTTTCTTCCCTAAGAGGGCTGCTTCCTCTAGTCCCACAGTCCTCTGCTGGTCCCATTTCCAGCAGTATTCCAGAGTTTGGATAAAACCCAGTATTTTAAGTGTGTTTTTGCCCACTAGTCTTGCAAGCCATCAGGGACTGATTTAGTATTTGTATCTTTGTGGTAAATTTGTTTTCTCCTTTCCGAGATTTCCCAAAGAAATTAACCAAAGAAAGCTTGGGAAGATGAGTACTGTGTGTTCTACTCCTGTCTCCAAATAGCAACAGCACTGAAGCTGGGATGGGGGTGGCAATGGGGACTGAGCTGCAGACTTCCTGGCAGACTGCTCTATTAAAGCCAAAATTTGCAGTTTCCCTGGAACTGGTCTTGTTTAGCACTGTACCGTGGGGTGTGGGACAGAAGACTGTTTTTGGAAGAACAGCTGAAGCTATAATACCATAGCACTGGGATTTTCAGTCTGATATCCAACTCATTCTCTAAGCCTTATCCCAATAGGCAGGAAACTGATATATATAGAGTCAGTCTTAATTTCTTGGTTGCAGTGTGGTATAATGGGAGGAAAACTGGACCATGAGGCAGAAGATCTGGATTCTAACTTTGGCTCTGCCACTTGAGGCAAAATACTCTATTTCCTCATCTGCAAAAAGAAGGGGCTACAACAAATGATGTATAAGGTCACTTTCCAGAGCTAGCATTCAGGTGCCATTAGGAGACAATGTGGCAAAGTAGTCAAAGGATATGGGTTCAAATCCCAGCTCAGCTAGTAACTTACTGCCCAATATGTCTCAGAACAAGGTAATTATCCTCTTTGGGATTCAATCTTCTTATCAGAAATGAACTAAATGGATTTTAAGGCCCCTTTGAGCTTTGAATCTATAATCCCATGATGATCCCCCAATAGACTTCATTCTGAGAACTCCCAGAACAGATATACAAGATCAGAACAAGGACAATCTGAGATTTGATTTGTGCTTAAATGAAGAGCTTTGAGTTTTCTTTCTCTTAAGTCCCACAACCTTGACATCCTTAATACCAATCAAACTACAAGCACAGAAAATCTACCACAGCCCCAGAACCCACAGATGGGACACAGTTGTCCACTCCATCCTTGCATGAAATCTTACAGGGATTTTGAAGGCATCCACTGAGACCTGGTTCTCCACGGAGTCCAGGGAAGGCCGGCGAACATTGGATGAAGAGTAGCTGATGGGGTAGGCCTGAGCGGGCCTCCTGAAGGTCATCTCTGCAGAGGCAATGGGTGGCTTGTGGGAGTTCTTGTGGTAGCGGCGGATGAAGTAGGAAGAGAGCAGCACCGAGAAGATGAACGAGAAGAGGATGGCAACAGCAATGACCATTCTGCAGACTTCATCACAAAGTGGTTCTGCGGGCAAAGAAAGACTGCTGAGTCTTACACTAACTGTTGGCGTGTAGAGACCTCTGAGAGGCAGCATGGCAGGAAGGCTGCAGAATTGGCTTCTGAGGTAAGACAACCAGTGGTCAAGACCCACTTTTGACTCACGCTGGCTGTGTGGCCCTGTGGCCTCCGAGTGCCTAGAACAGTCTGATCCATGTAAAATGGTATCTCAAGGTTGTTTTAATTTCCATTTCTCTAATCAATAAACAGAGTATTTTTTTACATGACTGAATTGTTTTGAGTTCTTCCCTCTATATTAAGGGGAATATTATAAGAAAATCTAAAGAACATGTAACCTATCACCTATCAGGCTTATGGATAGGCAAATAATTTATAAATAAACAAGAGAGAGAGAATAGTGTGAGGTGTAAAATGGATAATTTCAATTACATTAAATTTAAAAGGTTTTGTATAAATAAAACCAACGTAATCAGTATCAGAAGGAAAGCAGAAAATTGGGAGGGAGGATTTATAGACACTTTCCCAGATAAAGGTCTCATATCTCAAATTTAAAAAAAAAAAACTTGGTCAAATCTGTGAGAACGAGTCCTTCCAAGATGACTGGAGAAGGAAAAGAACCTCTATGTTCTAAAATATTTATAGCACATCTAAGTTTTAGGAGAATTGCCTATCTGCACTGGGAGAGGGAGTTTCCTCACTTAGAACAACACACTGATGAAAATCACAAGACTGGCCAAAAAAAGGAAAAAAGACAGAGGTCTATATCAGCACATTAAGGTTTTCAAAGTACTTTACAAACATTATCTCATCTGACATGCACAACAATCCTGCAAGGTTGGTATTGTTATGATCTTCCCTCCAATGTTGCAGGTGGGGAAAACAAGAGTTAGGTATGTTAAATATTCTGCCCAAGGTCAAACAGATAGATAAGTATCTGAGGTAAGGAAAGAATCCATGTGGTATACTGGAACTAGCATAGCCCTGGGAATCAGGAAAGTTCTATCACTGACTGGACACGTCACCCAACCACTGAGAATGTCCATTTTCTCACATGCAAAATGAAGGTTTTGGATAATCAGATTTCTAAGCTCCCTTGTAGCTCTAAAACTTCAACGCTAGTTCATCTTGTCCTCCTCTCTCCTTTCTTCTGACTGGGCTTGTATATATTTTTCACATTACTATAGTGAATTTCTCTCTACATGTGAGAGTGTGTGTGTGTGTGTGTGTGTGCATGCGCGAGCAAGTGTGTACATATAGGGCATGGGGGGGGGGGTGTGAGTCACACACATGCCCTTGGGTCATGCAGCATTTTCCACAGTGGTAGTGCAAAACTTAAAAAAAAAAAGTTTGGCTAGGGTGGGGGTAAGTCAAGAGGGGTGAAGGAGAACATTCCTGAGCTGCTCAGTCAGTGATATGTAGGAGTCAGGAAAAAAAATGGACATTGCACAGTGGAATTTTCCCTTCCTTCTCCCATTCCATTATTATCGTCTTTGCATGAAGAAAAACAAATGTCATTTGGGTGCCATAATGGAAGCTTTGACTATAAGGTTCAGTGGCCCTAAGGGTTTGGAACATTACTCTAACAATACAAGTGTTAGTCTGGCCTGAGGTACAAGCCAAGAGGCCCGAGGGGTCTTGGCTTTCATTTGTTGGAGAATAAGACAGCAGTGTTTTATTCTCAGTATGTTGAGGTCACTGCAATAACCATTGAACCCAAACGTGGGACCCCACATGGTACCAGAAAAATCTTTTTGTTCCAGCACGGTTCTAAATTAAACCTTCACATAAGTCATAGTTAGCCAATGATAACAATTAACACGTAACTTCTGGCTTGGGTGATTCCTATTTATCTGGGCTCCCTCCTGTTAGGCCCTTTTCTACCTCATGACTGTCTCTTTCTAGATAGCAGTCTCTGGAAGATAGAAAAATTAAACTCTCGGTTGCTGATTTCTTAGGAACACATCAACAGCCTCATCCGTTCAGACAGTCTTGAACACTGTCCATTCAGGTCTTATTGTCCTATTGTCACTTAAGAGCTTCTCACCCACCTGAGTCTCGCTCATTCTTCAAGGCCCAAGTCTGATTTTTCTCTCCTCTGTCCTCTGATGGCGTTTGCTTTCTGAACTTTAAGCTGCAATATTGACTGGATAATAGGAAGCCAGCATGACGTGGTGAAAAAGGGGCTAAACCTGGCAGTCAGGACATCTGGGCTCAAACTCTAGCCAGCAAAAGCTACACGATTACAAACAAGCTGAAGGGAAACTCCTCAGGCCCAAGCTCTCCAGGACCCCAGATAAGAAGATGACCACACACACAAAGCTACCTCACAGGGTCATGAGGACATTACCTTGTAAGCCTCCAAGAGCTTTATAAACATGAATTGCTGTGTCTTATGGTGAAGGCTCAACTAAAATCACACCGGCCAGAATAAAAGCTTGTTCTCAGTACTTTTTAGGGCCATACGTTTGGGGCCTATTGTTATTGTCACAAAGGAGTTAATAAGCTCTTATTAAGTGATTACCATAGGCCAGGCCCTGTCTTCACGTCATCCAGTGAACAAACATTTTCTATCACAGACAGAGGACTGGACTCCTGCTGCCCTGGTATCTTGATAAACATCAGTTTATTAAATATTTGATGTGTCACAAGTAGATTAGAAGCCGTCCAAAAAGAGGCTGTCAAACTTCTCTATCTCCCCTAGAAGGAATCACAGGCCCAGGGGAAGGCACGAAGTGCTCTCAGTCAAGGACGTGAGAAAGCTAGGCGTCAGTATGGCTTTCATATACACAAATACATACTGAACAGCTGATATGGAAATCATTAATAAACATTTCAATCTGGTGTTTAGCCTGGATGCTTTGTCAGTTGCCTGTAGACTGGGGCACCTAATGAGAACGAAACTTCCCTTCAAGATTCTCCTTACATTTGAGAGCTGGCTACCTACTCCTAAGGAGGGCAAGGTTTCCTCGATCCATGTGGCTTGTCCGGGGATAAGGGCTAGAGGGAGACTCTACCCCCACCCCCACTCCAGTGCTGCCCTCCTTGTTCTAACCTTTATCATCATCAGGTTCACAGAAACACTTCTTTTCTTCTGGGAAGCAGTTGCAGACTCCATATCCGGCCTTGATTCCCTTCCATTCCCCTCTTTCATGACCACCAATAATGTCTCCCCCTAATCAGACACAGACAGAAGAAACACACATGGGTTTGGAGCTATGTATGCTCTTCCACTTAAAACAAATAGGGAGGGGCTGTACTCAACAAAATCGGGGACAGTTCACCACAGGCAAAGCTGCCACTCCTGTATTTACACCGAAGCTGAGCTCCAGAGAGCTCCAAAGGCCTTCACTTCTGGCTTTCATTACAATGGGAATGAATGTCTCCACTTTGCAGAACAGTAAAACTGAGGCAGAAAAGGGATAAATGACTTAAGGTCACACAGTTGAAACTAAAAGCAATGGAAATAATCCTGGTCTCTCGACTAATATTGGCTCCAGGAGACTTAATCTGCTCCTGGGGGTGGAGAAGGGTTAAAAGAGAAGCAAACCACAGAAGTTATATAAAAGTAAGTAAGGAGGCCTTTTAAAGGTAGGTTAGCATGTGAATTGTTAGCAAACAAATACAATTATATACACAAGCCTCCCTCTCCACCCCCAATTAGACTAGAAACCCTCTGGGGAAAGGGACTTTTTTTTCATCTGCATATCTCTCATATGCATATTTGCTGAGTAGGACTGAATGATGGGGCAGAAAGAAAGAACCACCAAGCAAGGGCAAAAATGTGCATGGGATCAAGAAAGGCCACCAGGGGTATGTTCTGGGGGACAATGGTCTGCAAGGGTTTCATACGTATGCAATCTTGAGGGCAGATATGAAGATCTCGACTTTCCACAGAGTCACAGATGCCATCAGGACAAGTCTTGAGGCTTGGCGTGCAGGTCGAATAGTTCTTGGAAATTCCTAGAAACAAAACAAATGCCCTTAGACACCTTCTATTTCATAGACTTATTTGGAATCCTCGAACTTCAAATAGCCCCATCAGCTCCTTTTGGAGGTAAAGAAGCAACGTCCAGAGAAGGGTAAAGACTTGTTCAGGGTCATCCAGCTAAAGAACAGCAAAATCAGGGTGAGAAATCATGTTGTTTGATGGCCAGTCCAGGGTTCTTGGTATCCTTTCATGCTAATTCTTAATTCTAGCAGATTCTGATAACTGTTATTTTGCTACTAAATGTTTGGCCCACATTTTTTCTGCTAGTTCAGTTTCCCACATTTCACCTGCTAGCTCAGTTCCTTCCAAAGAATCAACAAGAAACGGAAAATAAAGCAAAACTTTTGCCTTCTCATCTTCCTTTCCTAGGCCAAGACTCTAGTCAGGAGTCTTCCTGAAATGAAAAAAAAAATCATCCTAACCTCTTATTTATAAAATTCCAACTATGTCCCAGCTTAAGTCCCAACCTCCCTTGAACAAGCAAAAGAACGAATCCTTCTGGTTCCTTCCATAATCTGACCATGGGAAAAAAACCAAAAATACAAACAAAACAATGACCTATCTGCCCTCACAGCAACTAACGTAGTACTTAGTCAGCACCTAGCAAAGGTTAGTTGGTTTACTGACTGAACTGACTAAACAACGTGAACAGTTAACAACAGCTTACCTTTGCCATCTCCCTGTCTCCACTGGCACGTGCCCATCAAGGTGCCCAAGCCACCACACTCTTCACACTCTAAACGTCTCTTGTTCACAGCACATGAAATGGGACAGCCCTCCTCCTCAGGGAAAACTGTGAGAAGAGCAAAACCATAAAGCATGGTACAGATTGTGGGACTCCAGTCAGCAATCTATCTGTTGATTTTCAATATCTTCCAGGTCAAGGGTCATGCCTACCAAGCTTCCAAGGGATGGCACTGAACAAGCTCGGGTTGAGAGACACTGAAACCAATACACCTGAATTCTAATGAAGATAATTCAGTTGAGAATGCCCAGAAAAGATCCCACTAAAGTCACCAATTAATGTGTATTAAACACCTATCATTTGCCAGGCATCTGGCCAGGTTGTAAGGATACAAAGAGAAACACAAAACAGTCTTTGCTTTCAAACATCTTACAATCTATTGGGCAAGATCACATGTACACATTTAAGTGCATGCCAGTTACGTACAAAATAAATATAAGATGTTTTTTGGGTGGCAAAGTACTAGCAACTGGGGAAATCAGGAAGGCCTCATTAAGGAGGGAATGTCTGAGCTGTGCTTTGAAGGAAACTAAAGCTTCTAAGAGGGGCAAAGGCGAGAAAGGAGTGAATTCCAGGAATGGGGGCCATTGTGTGAAAAATCATAAAGATGAGATGTAATGTTGTATACTGTTGCATACTAGAAGGAAAGGGAGGAGAAGGCATTTAAATAGTCTCTTTTCTGTCAGGCATTGTTTCCAATAACAAATAAAAAGGGCTCCACTCATTCAATTCAATAGTTCAACTTGACACTACTATCTATTTGTTCCCTTGTTCTATTCCCTCTGGAGCCTGGCCAAATGCTAACCCTGGATTGTTCCCATGTTTGGCCTCTGCCACCCCTACTCCTTTACTAATGAAAGGACCTAGAGGATGCCACACAAATGTGTTGACCAGGCCCACTACACATTGCTGTTATCCAGTACTTCTTTGCATTTTCATTGTTGAAAGTCAATCAAAGGATCAGTAAATTAGAAGGGAGCAGTATCAGTTGAGTGATGAGCTTGGAAGCCAGACTGCAATGGATGAACCTCTCTACAATTAAAGAACTGGTGAATTTAGAGATTCCTCCCCACCTGATCCTCCATCCAACTCATCAAAGTGGATGTTCCAATTTTTTTCTTCTCCCAAACCTCCTACATCATCCTTCTCAGCTGAGGACCGTACCTTAGGTTCTTCCTCTTCTCTTCTCTTCCCTTCCTTATAATTTCTTGATTCATTATTCCCTCCTTTATTCTTAGTCTCTGATGATGAGGTGACCCTTCTACGTAACAAGGTTAATTTCTCTACTTGATCCTACCCACCCTTCCCATCTTCTCCAGCACACAGACTCATCCTTCCTCATCCCTAATCTTCAATCTCTCCCTATCGATCTCCTCCTTCCCTGCTGCCTACAAACATACCAATTCCTCCCATCCTCAAAAATACTCCTACATTAGATCTACCATTCTTACTAGTAATCCCCACTAACAAAACCCTCCTCTCTCTGCCAAACTGTTAATAAAGTAATATGCCCTTGATGCCAACACTTACTTTCTTATGCCTTTGCAATCTTGACTTCCAATATCATCATTCATCTGGTAGTGTTCTTTCCAATGTTACCAATGATCTCCTAAATGCCAAATCTAACAGCCTTTTTCTCAGTTCTCATCCTTCCCAACCTCCCTGCACCATTTGGCATTGCTGACCACTCTCTCAACAGGACATTTTCTCCTCTCTGAGTTTTCATAACGCTCTTTCTTTTTACTTCTCCAATAGTCCATCTGACTGCTCCTTTTCAGTCACCTTTGCTGCATGCATCATCATCTACATCATGTCCACTAAATGTGGATGTAGCCCAAGACTTTGCTCTGAGTTCTCTTCTCCTTTCTCTCCACATTCTCTCACTTAGGACCCCACAGATTCAACTCTTATCTCTATATAGATGACTCCCAAATCTATACATCCAGCCCTCATCTCTCTCCTGAGCCCCAGTCCTACATAACCAATTGCCTTTGAAGCATTTTGTACTAGATGTCCTACAGACATCTCAAATTCAACAGATAACACAGACCTCATTATCTTCCCCTCTCCAACCTTCTTCTGAACTTCCCTCAATTGAACTTCTGAACTTTCTCACCCTCACTCGATACATCCAGTAGACTGTCACAACTTCTTGTTGCTATCTTCAAAATATTTATTGTTATATGTACCCTTCTCTTTACTCATGCATCCACCATAATAGCTCATCGTATATTGCCTTAATCTTCTAATAAATCTCTTGGACTCACTCTTTCTACTCACTCCAGCCTTGACAGAATTTTTCTAAAGCACAGACCTGACCATGTCCTGACCCTATTCAAGTCCCAGTAGTTCCCTGTTATCTCTACTATCAAATATAAACCCCCATATATGGCATTTAAAGCCCTTCACAACCTTGTCCCTTCTTAACTTTCCAATCTGCTTGTACGTTATCCACTTGCACACTTCCTACTCTCTATCCATATTCTCCCACCTGCTGTTGGTTACTCATGTATGATGTTTTATTTATCTTCCCTCTCCTGTTTAGAATACTCTTCTACCACACCCTCCATGCCTTGGAATCCCTGGCTTTCTTCAAGACTTAATTCATGTGCCAAATTCTACCAAAGTCCTTTTTTGATCTCTTCCTCACCTCACCTCTTGTTGCTAGTGTCTTTCCCTACAAGGTGACCTTGTTTTTGATTTTTAACATGCTTTATATGCACCTATATATTTATATATCATGCCTCCCACCAGGCTATATGCTCCTCAAGGACAAGAACTATACTGTTTTTATCTTTTTAACCCTAGAGTTTAGCACAGTATACACTGGCAAATTACAAGTGCTTAATGAATTTCACTTATTGATTGATTCCACTGACAAATGTCTTCAGTAAACTATATATTTTGGTACCTTATGTAAGGCATTGTGGAAGACACAAAAATCAGTTTAAACAGTTGAGAAAATATTGGGTCAAAATTCACAAAATCATGAAGATTTCTATAGAGTATGATACTGAATATGGAATTTACAATCTCATGAGGACAAACTACAATGCCGTTGGGGAAGTTACAAGAAAATAAATAATTACAATACAATGCGGCGGGAAATAAGTGTCATGTGAATGGTATGGGTAGATGACAAGTACTTAAAAAAAAGCTGAAAGCAAAGGTCTCAGGAGTGTACTTACAATTTCCTTCTACTGAGATAGTAAGCGTTGTTTTCACCTGTTTTCTACTCTGTTTGTCTGTTGCAAACACCTCATATCTCATTCCTGTGCATTCTGGCCTTTGCAGCATGGAGGTATCATTCACAAACAGATTCCCTGTTGTGCTTTCTGAGGAGGTGATGATGCTCAGAGCAGTGCAGTTAACGCTGAGAGATTGGAGTTTGTAGGTAATATTTACTCCATGGAACTCCTTGCAGTTTTCAATGCAAACTTTTCCAATCTAGGCTCAAGCAATAATTTTAGAACATTACAAGTCTAGATAACATGGAGCACTAAGAAAAGTATGCTTAATTGCCTACAATTATAACTGCTTATGATTCATAAAAAAATAGCAAAAACTCAATATTCAACAGGTTAAAGTGCACAGGAGGCAATCTGAACAATCCAGAAATCATATTTAGAACCATAAATGGTCTCAGAGAGTTTTCTAGTCTATCTCATTTATTTAGAATTTAATTGATGTATTTTGTTTTTATATTAATTATTTTCCAATATATTACTCCTTCCCCATACCTTGTAACATAGAAAAAAAGAAAAACTATAATAAAACAGAAGTGACTACATACGACATCATATTCAGCAGTCTTCATCTACAGGTTTCCCTATCCCTCTAGGGAGAGATGGAAAACATGTTTTAATGTCTGTTCTCTGAAGCCAAGCTTGGATATTATAGTTAATCAGAGTTTGGCTGCCCTTTAGTGTTACCTTTATTTGAATTACTAGAGTCATGTCATCATGTCTATTATTCTCTTGGGTTCTGTTCCCAGTGTCTACATCAGTTCACACTATTCTTGCCATGCTGCTCTGAATTTCTCAAATATGTAATTTCCTATGGTATAACAGCATACCAATACACTCTTAGAGAATCAAATTTAACAAATAAGCATTATGTGTTTACTGTAAGCAAGTTTCTATGCTCTATCCTTGAAGACACAAGAGTCACCAAAACCTTACAATCCAATGTGATGTGTGTATGGGGGTGGTGGTGGCAGAATGTGGGTGTGAGTAACAGAGCAAAGAGGGAAGAAGCCTATACAATAAAAAGAATCAAAACAAAAGCTAGCATTCTTATAGCACTTTGCAAATATAATCTTATTTTATTCTCACAACCCTAGGAGGTAGGTGCTATTATAATCCCCATTTTACAGCTGAGGAAACTGAGGTAAACAGAGGTTAAGTGACTTGCGCAGAGTCAAGTGGTTTGTTAAGCATCTAAGGCCAAATTTGATTTCAGGGCTTCCTGACTGCAGGCCCAGTTCTCTACTCACCGCATCACATTAAAATAAAAATGCACATCAGAAAAACAACATTTGCAACATGGAATACATATGGGTCAATTCTGTTACTACCTCAGTAAGTGTCATCCATTTTCTCAAAAACACAAAAACAAACCCAAAGCCAGAGACAGCAGTGCATAGTTGCTTGTGGAATTCTACTGCTTATCTTTTTTTTCTTCATTTTTGAAATGTTTGTTATTTACAATGAAAAATAAAACCAAAAAAACCAAGTCTTGTGACTCTATGGCTAGACAGCCTTAGAGGCCCTTTCAACTCTTCTGGAATTTTGAAAACCAGCTAGAGGGATTCACATTTCTAGGCTGATGGAAGTCACATGGGCATGTGCTTCAAAAGGGATCTCACATATGACTCCTAAGAAAGTAGTGCCTATTGGGCCCAGGACCAACTTATCTCCACAGCATCTCCTTAGACTGGAAGCATCATCCCAGGAGCAGGGGGGTGGTGACTGAGCTGACAGAATGTCCTGTTGGCTAATTAGAACTTTACCGTTCTCTTTTGTTTGTAACCAGTGACTAAACCACTCAATGTTCTTCCAGGGATGAGAGCTGAGGTGGGGCTCAAGGGTAGGAGGGCCACAAATGTGGTCTCTGTTAGAGGAGAGGGATCTGAAGGAGAAAGGCTAAAAGCATAACTCTCTCAGACAGCTGTGGTTTCTGGGACCCCTCAGATCCTCATCCTGTTCTAATGCAATGTGCTTTCCATGTGTCCTGGGGGCTGAAAATCCAGCAGTCTTCAGGAGTATAAGTCATTCTTATTTTCCCTTAGGGAAAGAAGAGACAGGGAAATAGAAAACAGAGGATAAAGTCCTTCCCTGTTACCTTCTTCGTTCCCTCAACATTTGGATTTTCTCATTGTTGGAAAGAGAAGGAAGAAGTAACTTAATGCTTTATAAGGACCCTGGACCCTTTCCATCTGACCTGCAGCTAAACCTCCCGTATGTGTTGTCTCTCTTCAGAGCATAAGCTCCTGGAAAGCAGGAACTGTCTTATTTTTTTCTCTTTGTATCACTATTGCTTGGCAGTGTATTGCACACAGTTAAGTGTCCATTTATTCATTCATTCAGTAATCTAAGGAGAGTCTATAGACTGTAGGGGCTACATCTTGATAATTTGTTAAAACTACCCAGAGATATACTAACAATCCAGACCTCTTTGGCAAGATCTGAGGAAGCATTCTAGCCCCTATTAAATGCAAAACAAACAAACAAACAAACAAAAAAAAAAACAACCCTTCACAAATAAGCACAATCAGGAAAAAATATACACTCCAACAACAATTTAAATGTTTGAAAGAACAACAAAAATCAGAGCTGTATAATGTAACCAAGCTTGACCCCAAAGATGAGATTAAAAAATAAAATTCCTTTTTCTTGGAGGCAAAAGAGTATCGGTGTGGAATGCCCTATCTATTGTGGTATTTGGTTGATGGGTTGGCTAGTTTTGATGAACTATTTAGATTTTTCCATTCTCTGTCTCGAACTTTCTCTGTCTCTGTCCTTCTTCATTCCTCCCTACCAATCTCCTTTCCTTCTTTATTACAGGGATGGTTCTCTGAATGGCAGCAGGGGAGGGCTGTACTTGGAAATGAAGGTGATGAAGGTTGTTTGGTATAGTAGAAAGAAGGCTGGATTTGGGGGTTCAAAGTCCAGCCAGGGCCATGGGCAAAACACTTAAATGAAGGGGCTGGACCAGATGACCCACAACATCCCTTCTAGCTCAAAATGTATAGCCCCACGAGCCTAAAAATCTAAGATATCAGAAAAAGACTTCATAGAATAGAGGTAACTAAAGAGGGCCTGGGCTTGAATCCTGGTCCTACTATTTATTACCTTGGGCAAGAAATAGCAACCTAGTCAAAAGTATTTTAAAAAAACACCTATTATGAAACAGAGGAAATCATAGCAAGAAGTCAGCAGAGCAGTAGGGTCAAACTTCAATAGAAACGGGTTATAGTAGTTGCATATTGTCTTGGAAAGGTACAAATTAACTTGATCTATGCTGTAGTGTATTTTTACTTATTTTGTTAAACATTTAACGATTACATTTTAATCTGGTTCTGGCTGGCCAACAAGTTTGACACCTCTGGGGTGGTGGGGATTTCTGCCTGGAGAAAGGATTTGATTCTATGATGATAGCTATGAGTTCAGGCACACTGGTGCTCATCCCTGCCATGCTACTGGCTGGGGTGATAACATAGGCTCTAATGAGTTTATTTTTCACACCTGCCTGATAACTGGCAGGACAAAGATGGAAATGACTGGGAGTAGAGGTGAAATACAGAGGTGGTACAGAGCAGAGGTTCTTCCACTTTGGTCCCAGCAATCTTAAAGTCCACATGCGAGGAAAACAGGCATGGCTGTATACCTCTGACAAAGAGGTGGAAAGGGGCCAATAAATACCCTTTGACGAATGGGGTCTGGGCTCCTGAAATTTCTCCTGAGATCTTCCAGGCACATTAACTATACTGTGATACATTGCTGGATCTGTGATCTCATCTACCTAAGTGCTCTTTCCACTGGGCAAGACTGCTGCCCATTTTATGCCCACCCATGCTGAATAACTCTTGTCTCTGACCTCCCTACCATGGGGGATCTATCCAGCATAGTGGAGAGGTCTTCTCCTATGTCTCCTGAAATTGTACAGAGATCAATGGGGTATGAAGCAACTCTCTGATAATTAACATCAATATAAATCAGGGAGACATATGCACACCAAAGTCATTTGCTGCCATCAAGGAAGATACTGATAAGTTTCAATTAGTGTGAATCATAAAGCCTGAAGTGGCTCCATGTAGTTGAATGTACACTATTCAAAGTTGTAATTATGTAATTTATGGTAATTGGTTCTAACCCAATAGAATGATACAATACAAATTTGAATAATGCAGCCACTTCAAGGGATTCGTTCTCACTCATTGGAACCTGGTTGCATGTAGTATTAAGAGTCCAAATCAGAGAAATTATATATAGATGATAAGGCCCTCTGAGTGTTCTTATTGAGGAGTAACAACATCATGCTGGCTGCATCAAGTCTTTGAATGCTATGGAGCCCCTTAAGTGAGATCCACAATTGCTCAAAGAGTTTAGCCTAATTACCCACAGAGGAACAAACATGTCAATGGAAAACTGATATGAAGGTGGAGGACAGTCCATGGAGCCTGTCCTGTATCTCTAGATAGGAAGAAAGAGAGACAGACAGACAGGCATAGGATCTCCAGAAGAATATTGACAATTTTCAAAATGAGTCTTTCCTGCAAGGAGAAACTTGGAGTCGTTAAAATCATTGAAAAATTCTCCAAATGAAACATGTGTGTACATATATTCCATGTATATGTGTATGTATATGTGTATATATATGCATATATACACACATACATACATATGCACAACAGAGAATATATCTAATTAAATATACATATATACATACACACATGCACAACACAGGATACATATTTATTTGTACACACATATATGTTATCTATATAACTCTATCTACCTACATCTATCTATACATATACATATAGAAATATGTATGTATGCATATTTTGGGTGGAAGACTTAAGGCTATCTTGAATAGGCTAAGGAGAAGCCAGACCGTATTTGGAGACCTGAAATGTGTGTAGTGACTCCAAGCTTCTCCCCAAACAAAAGGCCAGTTAAAAAAGTACCCATATTCTTCTGAAAGATGTTATGTGGATAACATCATGAAATGCCCCTATGTCCCAAGAGTTGAGGCAGTGAGTAACCCAAAAGGCAATATCAAAGGGTGATGGTGAGACTCTTGGTCAGTGTGGTTAGGCCACAGTGAAGAATGGTACTAGAGAAGTGGTGGCAAAGGAGATGGTCAGGGAGATAGAAGACTGGAGTCATCTGTGCCTCTTCACTCTCCATCATCATGCATATCCAGTCAGTTGCCCAATCTTACCTCCATAACATCTCTTTCGTCACACCCTCTCTCACCACACATACACACACACACACACACACACACACACACACACACACCCCTCCCAACCCTTCGCTGATGCTCCTACAGTGGTTTCCTGATTGGCCTTCCTGCCTCAAGTCCCTCCCCCCGTTGATAATCCATCTCCCCCATAATCGCCAAAGCTAAAAATTTTCCTTAAGGTCAGGTCTGACTATGTTATTCCCCAATTCAGTGAACTCCAGTGGCTCCCTATCATCTCTAGGCTCAAATATAAATTCCTTTGTTTGGTTTTTAAAGCCATTCACAAGCCAACTTATGGTTCCAGCCTTGTTATACATACATTTGCCTCCTTTCTTCCCTCAGCTAACTAGTCACACTAACTTTTTTGCTCTACTTCACCCTACACTCCATCTCCCCTTGCTTTATCTTTGTGCAGCTTACCCCCTATGCCTGGAAAACTCCCCCTCATCAATGCTGCCTCAGGGAAAGTTTTGTCCCCTTCAAAATCCAGCCCGAGTACTGTCTTCAACATGGAGACTTTTCTGATCCTGACTTCTAACAACCCTCTCTCCTTAAACTGCCCTGTATGTCATCTGTAATGGGCAGCTAGGTAGAGAGAATGCTGGATACTCTAGCCTCAAGATACTTAAACAGCCGTGTGACCCTGGACAAGTCACTTAACCTCTGTCTGTCTCACCTACAAAATGGGGATAATAATAACAATTATCTCCCAGGATTGTTGCGAGGATAAATGAGATAATATTTATAATATGCTTACTTTGCAATTTAAATGTTCCCTATTTATACTTATTTTGTGTACAACATGTAATAACATATGGATATAATTCTATGTGCATGTGTGTTTATGTGTAGTAGTCTGACAGACTGAAAACTCCTTAGGTACAAGAGTGATGGATTTTTGTCTTTGTATCTTCAGCACTTGATTAGAGGAAGCTGGTGGCACAGTGGACGGAGCACTGGACATGGAGTCAAGGAAGGACACAATTTAAATCTGGCTTCAGACACTTAGTAGCTGTATGACCCTGAGCAAGTCCCTTAACTTGTGTTTGCCTGTTTTCTCAACCATAAATAGGGGACAATAACAGCCTTGCACGCTTGTGTGAGGACCAAATGAGATCGTATTTCCCAAGTGCTTCACACAGGCCTGGCCCATGGTGTTCACTATGTAAATGCTTAGTCCCTTCCAGTTCCCTAATGAATGCTAACAGAGTGACTGGGAAAACAAGATGCAGAAGTCAGGTAGCAAGGAAGAGGAATAACCAAAAGATATATTGATAAGTCACACTGCTATGTTGTTGAGCCATTTCAAGTTGTATCTGGGACCCCACGTGGGGTATTCTTGGCAAAGATACTGAAGCAGTTTGTCATTTCCTTCTCCAGCTCATTCTATAGATAAGGAAACTGAGACAAGGTTAAGTGACTCTCTCAGGGTCACTCAGCTAGTAAATGTCTAAGGCCAGATTTGAACTCATGAAGGTGAGTCTTTCTGATTCCAAGACCAGTGCTCTGTCTGCTGCACTCAGGGGTGAGGAATCTGCGGGCTCGAGGTACATGTAGTAGAAGGGGACTCAGTCAAAAGGCTGCACCCAAGGACCTAGAAGGCCACATGTGGCCTCAAGGCTGCAGGTTTCCCTCCCCTGACTGCTATAAAACTTTCCAAATAAGGATCACCGGATCACTGATCTAGAGCTGAAAGGGTTTTTACAAGTCACCTCATTTGACCTTATTTCACAAGGTGGAAAACTGAGAAATTAAATATTTTGCCTGAGATCACATAGGTGGTTCAGTGTCATGAGCCGTGGTTCTAACTTCCAGCCAGTGTTCTTCCCACTGCACAGCTGGCAAAGTGCTCTCCTCACAACCTGAGGGAGGTCTCTGATTCTTATAGATGAGGACACAGAAGCTTCGAAGTTAAATGGCGTGTCTGAGGTTCCAGAACTAACTGGGTACCAGAGCCAGCCCTCAAACCTGATTCCAACCCTCTGGTTAACCACTGGAATCTCCCCTCTTCCTCTACGCCCTCTGTAATAAACACTTACTTCAATTACCTTCTGGTGCCAGTAGGCAAACATCACCTGCAATTCCCTAACAAAGTCAACAGCCCTGTACCCTCAGCTCATGTCAGCCCTCCACGGGCCTTCCCAAGAGACACTACTAATGGGCTCAGATAGGCTTAAACTAAAACAGAGGGCGAAACAGCATTCATGATGAAAAAACTAGGGATTAGGTCAGCGGGATAGAGGTGAGGATTAGGAAGCAGAAGTAGGGAACGGTAATGTTTGTGAGCATATTAAAATAAACAATGCCTCACATTTATATGGCACGTTAGAACTTACAAAGTGCTTTGCTCAGAACTACACCATGAGACACGTTGTGTAAATATTCGTTACTATGTATTCCAGTTTAAGAGATAAAACTATAAAGGGTCAAGAACTGTAAAAGCCTGGCGGGCTAGGATCACAGCTAATAAATGTCTGAACCCAAGTTCTGTCGGAGCTAGGATGCCAGGCCAAATCTCACTCAGGGTTGTTTTTTGTTTTTTTTTAACTTCCCCACATTAGCCTCCTGAAATGCAAGAACCTTTCGTCAAGAGACCATGGTCATCTTCTAGAAAATGCGGGAGAGTTTACTGTGGTTGAAACACAATCAATATTCCTCATTATGCCAACTTCTACTGATCTTTCCTGATGACCCAGAGAGAATTTCAGGTCCTGGGCCACACATTTGTGGGGTATATGATCCATCTTAGATTGACTTTTAATTGGTTCATGCATGTAATCTTCTCTTTCCCATCTAGACTGCAAATATCTGGAGAACAGGGATCACTTCCTCCATGTATCCCTCTTGGTAACAAGCATGCCAAAAAATCTTCCAAATGAGGCTCGGTGAATTCTCCCAGAATGTGTCAATTACCAAGGACTCCATTTATCTTGTGGCAGATGGAGAAGCTCACCTGGGCTATCTTCCTATTTCCCCCTGCCCATGTGGTCCAGGTTCCTTCTTTCCTCATGAGAAACAGCCCACTCATCACTCACCTGTGCGTATCGGTGAGCATTCCGATTTACTGAGAAGGAGTAGGAGGTGTTTGGGAACCGTATGCTGACTGGCAGGATGGTCACATTGAAATAGAGTTGGAGGACCCCTCCAGGACCCTGGAAGTCAGTGTCATTCACCAGGACTCCCAGCTGGAAAGAATAGTTCTCTGTGATAGGGATGCTTTGGTCGATCACCAGTTCTGCAAAAATAAAGGGGCTTCATCAACATTCTTATAGATAGCCAATCCACAACGAGAAACTCACTAGATAGAGAATACTGATAATAAATAAGGACTAATATGTATATATCTCTTTAAGACTTTCGAAGCCCCCTTGCATTCATTATCTTATTCTCATCCTTACAATGCCTCAAAAGATATTAGAAATACCACATCCTCGAGAAGAAACTAAGGTACTGAAAGATGGAGCTATTTATCCATAGTCCAACAGCTAGTAAATGTCAGAAGTGATGCTAAAACCAGTCCCTCCCTTGAATCGAAGCCCAGCACTCATTCTGCCATACTACACTGCTACAAAGAGTCTGGGAGAAGAGCAACTGAGACTGTTAAAAGCCTTGAGATCATGTTATGGGAATCTAAAGATCTTCCCTGCCCCTAGGCCCTTTGCTAATGTGGCTACGTGACTCTGAGGACCCTTGGATATTTGAAAGTATACTCTGTTCCTTAATAGGCTGAATGTGGTCACATGGAGCCTGTGGCGC
>CM053589.1:158607125-158652543 GCA_028646515.1 Pseudochirops corinnae
CTGAACTAGGTAACTGATATATGTTTGATTGATTAAAGTGAAACCGTTAACCCATTTTGAGTTGCTTTCCTTTAGAAAAGCAGATCTAAGAACCTGTGCTAGTAGCCGCCCTAGGTATGCTAGGGTGGTTGTTGTTACAGATCATGCCTTAGGACATCGCTCTAGGAACTGGAATGGATAGCCTGGAGAAGAGAAGACTGGAGGGATGTGACAGCTGTTTGCAAGCATTTAAAGGCTATCACATATGGGAAAGAAACTGTTTTCTTCTTGACTCCACGGTGCAGTGATTGGTGGAAGGTGCAAAAGCCAGAGTTTGGCCTAACGTAAGGAGAAACTTGTAGATCACTAGAACTCCCAACAGGAATGGGCTGCTTCAGGGGCTAATGCTGGCAAAAATTTCCAATTTTCAGTCCTTTTTCTCACCTGGAATCTTTATGCAAAGGCTGGATAGCAACCCGTAAGGTATGTTGTGGAGGCTATTGCTGCTCAGAAAAACATTAGAGTAGACAGACTTACTGGCTGTGGTGTGCTGGCAAATGTTTAAAAGCAAAAATAAAACAGTTCTTTAAAAAAAAAGAAAAGAAAAGAATATTGTGCACAAGACACACACTTTTAGGCCTGATCTGTATTAGCCCCATTTTCTCCACCACTTTCTTAAGGCTAAACGCTCAACCAAACAATAAATGAAGCCCTGATTTGTAGCATTTGTCGATTTCTGAGGGGTAAATGATTACACTGAAAATTTAACAATTGGCTGGAACAAAGCAGTAAGGGCTGACTCCAGCGCCCCCATGCTGCCAAAAACGGCCTCTGCAGCTTCCACCTCCTTCCCTCCAGAGACCTTTAATACGAATCTAATCCCCGTTCTACATGACACTCTTTTGGATACTTGAAGAAAACTCTCATATCCCCACATCCCCTTCAACTCCTCTGTTCTCCAACGCCCGAGATTCCTTCAAATACCCCTTCTCTGCCATGGTATTCAGGACCTTTAAGATCTCAGTTGCTCTTCCAAAGGGGGGAGCCCCACTACTTTCATTAATGTTGATGTTAACTGACTTTTGGGTTCTTTCAAAGAATAGAAAACACCTTCAGAACATGGTTATTTGCCAGCACTGAAGAAAATACTCCAAATAATGCTTTGTAAGGCTGGGGTAGGGTAGGTCAGGGTAGGACAGGGAGGACAGGGTAGGAGAGGGGAGGGGAGGGGAAGACAGAGGAAGGGAGGGGAGGAGAGGAGAGGAGAAATGGCAGCATCTTTGGAATGACTGATTTGCCAAGCTGCCATCCCCGCCCCCCTCCTCCACTGAGGGGTAATTCTGGTATTTTTTTAAACAAGCTCATGACTTACGGTCCCATCTTCTAAATTCAATCTATGCACCAAAGCAGTGTATGGCATTCTATACATTTTTTAAAACCTCTTCAAGTGAGATCATCTGTTAGAATCTACTAGAGTCCATTTTCCTACTTCCTTTCATTTATCTGTTCTAAGGCATCAGATCAGTTAGTCAGCCAAGCCAGTAGAAGCCCAGAAAGGTGCAGATAGCTGATGGGGTCCCAAATGCCCCTACCTCCCTCTCTTTCCTATCTTCACCCCCCTAGTCCCCCTTACTGTAGTCGTGCATCATTGCCCGCACACGGCTTCCATTAGATCTGTAAGAGGTCTCATTTGGCGAGTGCTCCACTCGGAAGAACTTACTGACCCGAGGGTCACTGGTTAGCATGGTGTGTATGTACTTTCTTGGGATGTCCCCAGAGGATGGTACCACATCTGCATCAAAGACCTGTAGCACTGCCAATACTGTACCCTATGAGGAAACACAAGACAAGAGTGGATAGGGAGGAGAGAGGCAGGGAATCGGGAGGATAGGATGACTCTCTGACCTGCTTTCATACAGTCAAAATTAGGGTCTCCCACCTACCACCAAGAATGACCCTGGTATGAAGCTAGAACCATGAAGAAATGGTTATCGCCTCTCTCTGCTTCTTTTCATGGGTTACTCTTTGCCCTCCCGTTTCACATTTGGACTTACTTCCTAGTTCTCTCATTAATTAGCCACATGACCTTAGAGGCCCAATTGCTTTACCCTTCTGGGTTTGAAATTTGCTTCTCACTAAAATGAATGGCTTCCTATAGAACACCTCGAAAGGCCCTTCTAGATCTTAAAATACATTAATCCTTTTCAAGTGTGGCTTAGAGAACTCTAATCATGGGTGCTAGAATTCATTTTTCCCCATAGAGGGCAGTAATTTTCCAAAATTCAGAATCAATTCCCTAGAAGCAACAGACCTAATGACCAGTTACTTATAAGAATAATGAAACAGTTGAGAATATTGCTCCTGATAAGGTATGATACTATGAGAATTCCTGAGGGGAGGTAGGGAGTGGAAATGAGGGATGTGGGAAAATTTATCAAAAGGGAGTGGTTCCCTACTACATTTTAAATGATATAAACTCTTGTTTTAGCTTTTAAGGCCCTATACAACCTGGACCCAACACACACACACACACACACACACACACACACACACAATCTCTCTCTCTCTCTCTCTCTCTCTCTTTTTCTCTCTCCACCCCCCCATAATCTACTTTCAAGGTTCCCAAGTTCCACAATCAGAACTTTAAGCAGTGATACCCCCCAAAACAATGTCTCCTGTTGGCCATTGCAGGATCAGTGGATCTAAACCTAGGAGAGACTTCAGAAACCAACACCTTTATTTTTCCAATAGAGTTTAAGGAACTTGTGGAAGACTACACAAGTATTAAGTGGAAGAGACAGGATGGGGGAACCAGGACCAGACTACTTTGCTAATAGGGAACATGACTTGTCTTAAAAGGACTCCTAGGAAAAGGGCTATGGCTTGTAGAGTAATTGAAAATATACTATGGGTTGTAACTGGCTTCTAAGCCAGAGGGCAAAGAATTTGGGGGGTAAGTATCCAAAGTTCCCTGGAATGAAGCTGAAAAAGTTGGCAACCTCTAAAACTTTGGAATAGCAGGTTCTCATTTATTACCTACTACAGAGTTTTTAACTCTTAAAAATTCTCCTTACAAAATACAAATCTCTGCAAAGGAAGAGTCATACCTCAATCAGCTGGCAACTAAACCATCAGTTAATAACTCAATCAATAATTGACTACTAGTTACAAACTTTAAAATGGGACACAAGGCAGCTGTCTGGGGTGGGAGAGAACAGGCCTAGGGAGCTGGACAAGTGTCACATAATTATAAAGTCATTTAAAATCATAGATTTCAAGCAGGAAGAGAACTCGGAACTATTATTTTACATAAGGGCAAGAGAGACACAGAGACAGACAGACAGAGAGACAGACAGACAGACATAGAGAAGTCACATGGCCTTCCCAGGAGCTATGCAGGTAGTTAAAGTGCCAGAGACAAGAGTTAAACAGCTCTTTCAAGACTCCAAGTGCAATGCTCTATTCATTTTGCCACCTAGTGGCCACAACTGGTATAAAACCAATTTTGCTGATTCCAAAATTTTGCCTTAGACCAGCCCTGATCCTGTGGGTAAAGGGTAAAGTTCTTGCCCTCAGCCACCTATTTTAGATATATAGAAGTGGTGGTATCTTGTCAAAGAATATTAGAGCTGGTTTAAGAGTTCTCTGTCTTACTATTAAAATTACCCTTGAATAAAGTTCTTGGTTTATCAGATCTTTCGGTTTCTCAGGACATTTAGTCATTTCAATCATATCTGAATTTACCTGACCCTAATTTGAGGTTTTCTTGGCAAAGACACTGGAGTGGTTTGCCACTTCCTTCTCCAGTTCATTTTGAAGGTGAGGAAACTGAGGCAAACAGGGCTAAGTGACTTGCCCAGGATCACCTAGTTAGTGTCCAAGGCCAGATTTGAACTCATGAAGAGTTTTCCTGACTCCAGGCCCAGCACTCTTTCCACTGCGGCATCTAGCTGTCTTCTGAGGAGGTAGCCCTTAATTTTGGAAAAGCACTACCCCCATCCCTTTTTTTCTTATCTCTCTTCTTGATAGCAAGTAAAAATTCAGCTCCAAAGTATGGTTTGGAGTAAGCTTCAAACAAGCAAGAATTAAAGAAAACAGGGAGTTCTGTGCCATGACAGAGGTCAAACACGTCATCATCATGAACTGCATCTATACAGTCAATTCTGGATCAACCATGCTATGCCAAAGGCAAGAAAAGGCACAGTCAACTCCAAACCAACAGACAGAAGGCTCTTAAATAATTTTGCTTTCAGTTTGGAATGTGGCCAGAGACAAGCATGTTTGTACACGAGATCCCTCATATCTGTGTACATTATCCATGTCTGCCTTGTCCTTCTCTGGTTTAGAATTCAGTCAAATGACATGGCAGAAAGAGAATCAAGCAAGATCTCTGTAGAAAATCCACTGGTGTATGACTTAGAAAAGACTGTCACTACCATAAATCATCAGCTCATAGGTTTGGAGGTGGAAGAAACTTTAGAGGCCACTGAGTCCACCTCTCATTTTACAGATGAGGAAACTGAGGCACAGAAGGCTTAAGTTATTTTCCCAGAGTCACACTGCTTAGTAATTGACTGAGGCAGACAGGAATGGAATTCAGGTCTTCCTGACTCCAAATCCAGCATTCTTTCCTAACCATTTATTTTCTTCTTTCATCTAGGCTCTAAGAATGTCGTCTGATACCATCCCCAGAATCCCTGACAAGCTCCTCATACCTCTTTCCGTTTGTACTCCACAACTGCATTGGCTGTGTTGATGCCGGTGGGAAAATTAGGAGGTGAATCATCCTCATCATATACGGTCACAGGAAAGGGTACCATCACATTATCTTCTCGCAAACCTTCCCGAACTGTGCACTTGGCAACCAAATCGTACTTTTCCTTTTGTTCCCGGTCCAGAGAGTGCCTCATGCTGACCTCCATGGTGTCCTTATCAGAATGGAAACGATGCTCTTCATCTAATTACCAAAGCAAAGACAGGGAATGACAGTGTTAGTGCAAAATTTTGCAAGGGAGGAGGATGGTGTTGCACCAGATGCAGAAATCATGCCTCTGATTGGAGAGGAGGGAATAATGCTGGGGACTGAAGAGATCAGCTGGCTATCTAACCTGTACTTATTCCTCACTGTTGGGGGGGGGGGGGGAAGAGAGGGCGATAAAAAGGAGAAGAGAGAGCAGGAGTCTTGTGCAAAACTGCCATCTGCATGAGAGACTCTAATTCTGGCTGCCAAGCCTCACAGAGGAAGTGCTAAGGAAATAAGATCTAGGAAACGATAACGAAAATGTCCAAGACAGCAGCCTAAATATGAAGACAGACAAAAAAAAATCAAATGAAGATAAAGTCATCTAACATGCAAAGAAATGACCTTATTCATAATTTCAAGAATACTAAAGCTAGTACAAATAACTAACAATCAAATACAGTTATAAGGTTTGCAAAGCATTTTACACAATAACCCCATGAAGTTATTACAGTCTCCCCTTTTTACAGATGAGGAAACTGACGCTCAGTGACTTATCTATGTCTGCACAACTCAATGATCTCACATTGAGATCAAATGTGAACTTAAGTCTTCTGGACTCCAAGTCTAACAATACTTACTATGCACCAAACTTCCTCCACACAGACGCTCTCCTTCTAAGGCCAATACAAACTCATCACCTTCCCCCTTAAATCCTGCCCTTATTCCTGACTCCTTTTCTGATTACCTAATAGGATAGAAATATCATCTCTGCTTCTTTCCCAATAACTTCTTAGCTCTTGTCAAGTTCCACTGAGTCTCTCTCAGCTTCATTTTTCACATCTGTTGCCTGCAATTTCACTCCCACGGTCACCACCATTATTCAAAACCCCTTTCTTTTCATGACTGCTGTCTGTTCAGTCATTTCAGTTGTATCCAGCACTTCGGGACCCCTCTGAGGTTTTCTTGGCAAAGATAGTGGAGTGGTTTGCCATTTCTTTCTCCAGCTCATTTTACAGATGAGGAAACTGAGGCAAACAGTGACCTGCGCCCACAATCACACAGCCAATAAGTGTCTGAGGCTGGATTTTAACTCAGGAAAATAAGTCTTCTGGATTCCAAGTCCAGTACTCTATCTACTGCGCCACCTAGCTCCTCCTCATGGATACTGCATTAGCCTCCTAACTGGTCCCCTGATTCATTTTGCCCCTTTTCAATTCTTCACTCTATTCTGAAAAGTAATATATAATAATAATACATAATATAATAAAGTAATATACACATAATATGTGTATATATGCATATATACACACCACATGTATATGTGTAATGTTCATTAATTAATATGCATGCATATTATGTGTATGTGTATGTGATGTATGTATACATGTTTAAAATGTACAGGTCTGATCACATTATTTTCTTATTCCAAAATTGATTTCTTAACCACTACCTGTCCAGGGAAGACTCTACCATTTCGTCCCAACTCTTCAGCCTTGAATTCAACATCCTCTGACAATCTGACCCTAATTAACTTTTTCTAGGTTTTGCTTTATTCCTCCCTTTCACTCTTCTCCAGCTAAACTGAATTATTTAACTCACAAATCACATCCTATTCTCTCCAGCCTCCATTTATCTTCATGTGCTATTCTCTCTGCATCGAGCAGACTCAGTCTTTTCAAAGTTTTCTTTCTAAGCCTAGCTCAGGTACCACCTCTGCCATGAAGCTTTTCTGATTCCTAGTGATTCTTCTTGAATTTTTCATGTAACTCTAACTCCTCCAATGCATTTAACCATATTCCAATTTGTGCTCTCATTATTTGGATAACTGACTTATTGATCTTGTGAATGAAGGCAAAAGCATTTATTAGGTGTTAAGTATGTACAACCTAGCACGTAATAGGTGCTTAATAAATGTTTATTGATTGACTGACTTTACCCAATCTTAAATCACTAAATGGGTGCTGCCTCTGACAAACTGAGGCCTGGGAAAGACCTTACAAGCGATCTAAATTTCTTGAAACAGAGCTATGGAAACCAGGCATTGATAAAGCCAGTCTGATTCATGTGGAGCTACTTGACTATGCCTTAAATCCAGATCACTCTGGCTCTCCCTGACTGTACAATAATGGTCCCCAACCCAAGCTTCAGTTGGTCACTCTTTGGTTTTGCTGGCTCAGAGTGAGTGCAAATAGCAATTCTTACAATTTTGGTCAGAAATCCTGTGGGTCTTCCCTTCCTGGATTTTTTTTAAACTAGGTAAAAGAGATCATTTATTCTTTGCCTCATTTTTTTTTTTTTTACCTAGTCTTAATCACTGAATGGACATTGCCTCAGACAAACTGAGACCTGGGAAAGGCCTTGGTTTAAAAAGGTCAAGATCTCCCACTGCTCTCTTGGGTCATCTCTAGTCATCCTTATCTATATCTTGCCACTGGATTCTGATGTCTCTGTAGGAGAGAGTGAGGCTGGTGACCTTGCACAGATCTGTTTCACTTAAATCAATTCATCTGCAAGTCAAGATATCACATTCCTAATGTCACTGATCCTCTTCCAGGATGAAGCAATTGGGGACAGGAAGAGAAAACAACGTCCCTGCTCTCAAGGAGCTTGCATACATCTTAATGGGGGAAGACAATATATAATCAGGGGTTCAACTTTGGGGGATGGTCCAGTGGTTCTTGAGGTATGGTGTCACAGCAGATGGTAATGGATTTTGGTTTCTATAATTTTCATGGGAAAAAAATCCTATTTGTTTCTGGTACAGAATCATTTGCAGGGTCAAGGACTTTGCTGCCAAGGAATTTCTCTTCTGGGTGAGAGACCTTACTAGAGTATAAAATCCATGAAGGAGGATGTTATATCATTTTTAAAAATCTCTATATTCTCAGTACGCCTTGCACAGGGTAGGTACTGAGTGTTCAACTTGAGGAATGCATGAAGTGTATTGCTCTGAGTGGCTATATAGTCTGAGAGTACAAACTGGTTTATTATTATTCTTACTAACAATAATATTATTGATGATAGTCAATATTTACATGCTACATTAGAGAAGCTAGGTAGTGCAGTGGATAGCACCTAGACTGGAGTCAAGAAAACCTGAGTTCAAATCCAGCCCCAGATTTGTTGGCCTCAGTTTCCTCATCTGTAAAATGAGCTGGAGAAAGAAATGTCAAATCACCCCAGTATCTTTGTCAAGAAAAACCCCTAAAAGGGTCACAAACATTCAGACTAAATTTAAAAACAACCGACCAACAACAAAGCATTTAGATAGTGCTTTAAGGTTAGCTAGACACTTTGCATGCTAGCTTATTTGGTTCTTTCATCATTTTGGTGAAGTGGGTGGTCTTATCATTCCCATTTTAGAGATGAGGAGTCTGATGTGAGATATTAGGTGACTTGTCCAGTCACACAGCTAGTTAATAAATTAAGGATTCAAACTCAGGTCCTTTTGAATGTCCAGCACTCTGATCACTGGGCCACTCCGCCCATCTAGGTTTTAGATAAACCCATGAATCATAGGTTTACAGAGAAGCAATGAAGCAGAGTTTAGAACACTGGGATGATACTCTTAACCTTCAGTAGACAATCATGACTTTCCAAAATTGTCTTTTGGTGTCCTTATAAGAGATGATATATATCCCAAGTTTGCTGGACAATTGGTGTGAGACAAGGGGAGGGTCTGATGTTCTTATATAAGCATAATAAGTAGACTATCAGCTCCTGGAGAATATAGGCTTCTGGAGGACAGGAATAGAATTTCTGGTTTGTCTTTGTATCCATCGGTGGCACAGCAGACAGAGCTCCGGACCTTGAATCAGGGCGATCTAGGTTCAAATCTACCCTCAGACACAAATTAGTCATGTAATCCTAGATAAGTCACTTAACTTTTCTCAGCCTCAGTTTCACTAGCTCTAAAATGGGAATTAATAATAGCATCTACCTCCCAGGATTGTTGTGAGGATGAAATGAAAAATACATTTATAAAGCACTTTTGCTCTGTTATACAGCACTTAAAGTACTATGTAACAGCTGGCTACTCTTGTTCTTGTTTCTATTGTTGCTGGCATTTTTATTATTTTGATTTTATTATTATTACCTTGCATATAGTAAATGTTTTCTAGATTAGGTACATGAGCAACAACCACAATCAGGATTTGGGCTTGAAGCCCAGCCTTGCTGTTTCCTACTGTGAAGCTGGGTCTCAGTCTCTCTGGCTCCAGTTTCCTCACACGTAGAATGAGGGGATTGGAGGGGATGATCTCTAAGTTCCTTCCAGCTCTAAATCCTCTGACTCCATTAGCCTTGTAATGTACATTAAGAGCTCATGTGCCTATTGTACTTGAAGGTTTATAAGCATTATCCCCATGCGCGATCCCCATGGCCCTCCTGGTAAGCAATGCTGTTAGTATCCCCATTTTCATGATGGAAACTGAAGTGCCAAGAGTTGAGTTGACTTGTCCAAAGTCGCTCAATAGAAAATATTAGAGTTACAATAAGGATCTGGGTCTCCTACTTCAAAGTTCAGTGCTCCCTGCAGGTTAAACGTGATTAAGCATTCTCTGACAAGTCTCTATTACCTTAAGGGAGTAGGGAGAAGGTATCCAGGAAACACCACCCTTACCTCTAAGCAACTGGTAGGAAATGCTGATATTTGGGCACAGATGCTGCACAGGAAGTAAACGGAACTGGTGGAAAGTGCCCGGTGGCTTATTCTCCCTGATGCGGAATGATAGCCCCGTCTCCAAAAAGCAGAACTCCCTGGGCTTCAGGGAGCTACAGGATGGCATAGTAGCATTGATGACAGACAGCATCACTTTGGCACAGCTTGGCCAGTGGCAATCACTTTCCCGGAATGGCTTGGGTGAGAGGAAAACCTGAAGATAGATGAGGAGCAAAGGAAATCCTCCATCTGCAGAGAGAAGAGACCCAAGTACGCCTTTATCAAGTCAGCAAGACAACAGTTTCGAAATAAAGCAGGGTGAAGATATGTCTAGGTAACAGCAAATGGGCTAGTTTCTAGTGGAAAGAACGCAGGTAAGACTCATCTTAGGGCAGCTAGGTGGCTCAGGGGATAGAGTGCTGGGCCTGGAGTCAGGAAGATTCCTCTTCCTGAGTTCAAATCTGGCCTCAGACACTAAGCTGTGTGACCTTGGATAAGTCACTTAAACCTGTTTGCCTCAGTTTCTTCATCTGTAAAATGATCTAGACAAGGAAATGGAAAAACTGTTCCAGTATCTCTGCCAAGAAAACCCCAAATGGAGCCATAAAGAGTTGGACATAACGGAAAGGACTGAATAACAAAGACTCGTCTTCCAGAGAGTGAGGAAAAGAAAGGCAGAAATGTCTGAAGGGCAAGAGCACTGGCCTAATGGGCATGAGATTTGGGGTCTAGCACTGGTACTCTACCAGAACTTACTGTGTGGCCTTTGGAATGAACTGGTTTAGCCTCCCTGGGCATCTTTGCTCACCTGGGAGGAGATAATAAGCCTTGCTCTCCCTACCTCTTGTAGCTATTATAGTGAGGGCATAATGACCCTGAAAGGCCCTTTAAAAGAATGTCCTACAAATTAAGATAGTACTATAAACTAAGGGCACTTTCATCCATAGTTTTCAGAACATTCTCTCTTTTATCAACTGACAAAACTCCAAAGCTTCCCTTCAACTGAAGGCCAGCCTTTGGCAATCTAGCCAGCTTCTGACAGTGCTCAATTACACTTTTAAGTCTCTCTTAGGAATAGTTTGAATGTTCCCTGATTGTGCCAGAAGCTAAAGGACTTTCAAAAATGAAAAAAAAAATTAAAATACAAAATGGCAGGAAAACCACGGCCATACACAGTAAATTCCATTTCCTCAATCCTGCTGAGATACAATGCACCACAGTTTTCTCAGCTGTGCAAATACTAACTGTGAGGATCCAGATGATACGAGGATGAAAAGAGCAAAGTCCAAACTTGTCTCTCTTCCTTTATCCTGATTACCTATTTGGGAGTCCCAACTGGTACGGTATAAATGGCATTCAGTGCTGCTACCCCGGCACCTGGGCAGAGCCACACCTAGAGAGAGGGGAGCTTGGCATTTCACGGGAAGCTGAGGGGATGGGCCCAGGGACCTCGTCTCTCTCCCGACTCTATCTCCGTGGGCAAATGAAAAGCAGTACAGGACGAGAAGATAGACTCCGTATCTGTTTAAAGGGCAATATCCACCGGGTTGCCCACAATTGTTGCTCCAGGGGAACAAAATCTTTCTTCTTCATAGCACAAAGAACTTCATATCCAATTCTTACCCATTCTTCAAGGGCCAATTCAAGACTCACCTCCCCCCTGAACCTTCCAGCCCCAACCCTGTGAATTTCTACAAAGCTTATAGTCAATCAAGTTCCATCTAGTGTACTATGTATAATCTTTTGTCTCCTCCATTAGGCTGCAAGCTCCTGAGGGGATTAGTAAATCTAGACTTTTCTTTAACCTCCCCCAATACCTAGGACAATGCTGAGTTTATAGCAGGGGCTTTTGTGATTTCTGGGTAACTTGTATACATGCATGTATACATGGTGTATTTTTATTTATGAAACCCACAACCTGTAAATAATATATACATATACCCAGCTATATCTGTCTCATCTATCTACTTACCTATCTTTCTCCCTGGCTATAATATACTCATCTGCCCATCTATTACTCCCTTTACTTATCTCTATTTGCTCGTCTGTCCATCCATCTACCTATATATATCATCCATCCACCTATCCATCTCTCTCCAGCCATCTCTCTATCACCCACCCACCCATCCATCCATCCACCCACCCACCCATCCATCCCAACTGTTCCTGTTCTTTTTCTCTATTAGAATGTAAGCTCCTCTAAAGCAGAGACTGATTCACTTTTGTCTTTGTACCTCCAGCACACTGCAACTTCTGATACACAGTAGGCATATCATAAATACTTACTGACTGATGATGAATGTAAGAGTTTTATTTTCCAATCAATTACTGTTCTATAAACCAGTTCAAATTCACTGGAGTGTTGAGTGGATTTGAATTTTTATAATTTTTATTTCCAGTTCTTCTGACCTACTGTTAAATCAATAAGCATTTATGAAATGCTTACTGTGTGCCAAGAACTGTACTAGAAGCTAGGGATATAAACACAATAAATGGAGTATCTGTACTCACAAAGAGCTTACATTCTAACAGGGGAGGCAGCAGGGGAAGACACACAGAATAAACAGAGGCTAAAGGCAAAGTAGTTAAATACTTCAATCTATCCGTCTATCTAAATACAAAGTAGTTTGAAAGGGAGGCCACCTCCACTTGAAATGGACCTCAGAGACCATTTAAATCCAACACTTTCAGAAAACTAAAGACCGAGGTCCAGAGAGTTTACATAAGGGCACTGAGTGAATAACAGAGCTAGGATGAGAACCCAGGCTTTCTGACCCCAAAGCCAGGGCTCTTATCTGCTGCACTATAGTGTTTCTTGAGGTACCCAATCATTTGGATTTCCCTAAAATGTTCAGATTCTTTTTTGGGAGTGAAGACAGCAGCAGCCCTTAAAAACTGCCCTCTAATCTACCTTTTCATTCTTAGCTCACAATTTATGTTTCAGCAAAACTGTCTACTCACCACCCCCTGCCCTTTCCCACCTCCATACTTTTTGCTCACACCTGAGACTGACTCCCCACATCTCCCCTCATAGTATTATTCCCCTTCCTTCTAGGCCCATGAAGCCTTCTATGATCCCCAAAGCTCAAAGCAACTGCTCTCTCCTCAAATCTCTCACAACCCTCTGTTTATAGCTTTCTTAGGCATCTATGTCATCCTGATCTGTGTCCCAGTTATCTGTGGAGATCTTATCTCTACTGCTAGATTATAAATTCCCTGTGGGCAGGCACGGTTTCATTTTGATAGTCCCAGCACCTGCAACACCTAGCAGATACTTCATCCAGGTTTGCCGAATTGCACTGAGTTGCCTCCCTCACTTACTTCGGGCACTCAATTTCTCCAAGGCCCTTTGGTCCAGACTCTGGTTGAGGTAGAGAAGGCCAGTGTCTTCATTGATCTGGAACCATTCATTCCTGTGTGGCTGTGATCGGTAGGTGCTATAGAGGTGCTGGCCCAGGCGGAAGTGGGGCACCTCCCCTCTGGTGTCCTGTAAGGCATGAACGTAGAGCAGCGGCGTTCCAACAGGTTCATCGATGTATATTTTTTCTGAGTAAGTGTCCCGGGAAAAATAAAGGCCCACTGCAGCTGGGGAGGAAAAAGACAAGAGAGATGAGGAAGACTGAAATAACAGCCACCAACTTACTGGAACATTTTACATATTTTATTTCATGGGAACCTCACAACAACCCTGGGAGGCAGGTGATACAGAGAAATGAGGAGGATGACAAACAGCTCACACCGACAGAACTTCCAGTTCCGATTCAGGATCTTATGTTAGTAACAACATCAACTGATATATGTGTGTGTACATATATCTATATCTATCTATCTATCTATCTATCTATACACACATATATATGTACACACAAATATACACACACACACATACACATACATACATATATACTGCACTGTACATAATCTCATTTGATAGTAACAACTGCCTTGGCAGGCAGGTAGCATTTCCTCCATTTTCTGGGTATAGGAGACAGGATCAAAACCCAGGTTGTTCTGAATCCGAGTCCAATAAACTAGGCAAGTTTATCTCAGTGACAACTTCTCTTCATCCCCTCTTTGGCAAAATAGGGCAAGATGGAATAATTATATTTGCTGCTCTAACTGGCCAACTGTGCCTCAATGGAACCTTGTTGGTTTAGTTGTTTCAGTCGTGACTGGCTCTTTGTGACCCTATTTAGAGTTTTCTTGGCAGAGATAATGAAGTAATTTGCCATTTCCTTCTCCAGCCCATTTTACAGATGGAGAAACTGAGGTAAGCAAGGTTAAGTAATTTGCCCAGGGTGACACAGCTTCTCAAGAGTCTGAGACTTTTTTAATGCTCAAATGATAATCCAATGAGGCATTGGCATTTTAAACTTTTTATCCCTAACAGAGAGGACACCTTTAGCACACTTCTGTCCTAAAGTCTCTATCCCTATCTATGAGAGGTAAATGGTCCAAGATCTAGTCATGCCACCACTGGTCTTCCCTAAGACCTTCCATCATCTCTTTTGTCAATGATTATGATGAAGAAAATAATAATCATAACAGTATTTTTGAAGTACTTTAAGGTTTGCAAAACATTTACAGCACTCTGGACACCAAGGCAACATGAACTTCATTCAAAAAAGCTACTCAAGCCATAAGAACTCCAAAGAACTTTTAAATAGTTGTGGTTGTGTTAAATTCAGAGTTAAAAACTTAAGAGATGATCTGTTCCTATTATGTGCACAGCAAAGTGGTGGTGTTTTTAAGATTCTTTTGCAAACAAGGAAATAAAATTTGGTGAAGCTGTACTTTTTTAATGACTCCCATTGGGAGCTGTCTACTTCCCTAGTGAGGCTGCCTTGAGATTAGACAAAAATCTCTTCCTCACTGGCTTCTTTCAGGAATTCACCCAGGCTTGCCTATTGGTTGATTCTTTCTCTTCTGTACTCTCCCTGCCAGACTCCTTCCCAATTCCTTGTCTGAGTTCAGGTGAAGCTGTTCTTTCCTAATCTTGCCAGGGGTGGAGAACCTGATGTCTCCAGGCCACATGTGGCCTTCTAGGTCCTCAAGTGTAGCCCTCTGACTGAATCCACTTCACAGACCAAATCTCCTTAATAAAAGGATTTGTTTTGTAAAACTGGGACTCAGTCAAGAGGCCACACCCAAGGATGTAGAAGGTCACATGTGGCCTCAAGGCTGCAGGTTCCCCACCCCTGTATGCAATCTCCACCTTCCTTCCTTTCCCTTTGCCACAAGACTCATATACCTACGTATATCTAAGCATATACACACATTTTATATACATATATACTATATAAAAATTTATATATGTGTGCATGCATGTGTATGCTGACATTTTCTACTTTGGTCAGGTGAGTTTTCATCTTATTTTCCCTAGAACCAGATCTCTGCATCACTTTCAATCTCCATACCATGTTACTTGCACTGAAACCATCCTCCTCCCCTCCCTCTCATGAGAATCTCAGACTCTGCCCCTGGAAAGCAGGACTATGAGAGCTGAGCTTTTACCCCATCTTGTCCTGATCCAGCCCTCCAGGGCACTTACAGGCCATCTCCACAGCTCCACACTCCAGTAAATCCACAGGTAGAAATCCAGAGGTGTTCCAAACAATTGTATTTGGTTGGGATAAGGCAGAGCGAGACACAGCTCCGTACTGACTATATACCAGACACCTTCTCTTTCCTGTCCAGTTATTACTTATGTAATACCTACCCCTATTAGAATGGAAGTTCCTTGAAGGCAGGGACTGTCTTGTTTATGTTTGTATTCCCAGGTCTTGGCACAATGCCTAGTACACAGTTAAGTGCTAAGATAAGTGGTTTTATTGAGGCAATGATTTTTTTCCACATAATTCTCTTATTTACCTGACTTCCTAGATTGCAGTTAGGTGGCACAGTGGATAGAGCACTGAGCTCAGAATCAGGAAAAATCATCTTCATGAGCTCAAATCTGGCCTCAGACACTTACTAGCTGTGTGACACTGGACAAGTCACTTAAGTCTGCATGCCTCAGTTTTCTTATCGGTAGACTGAACTGGAGAAAAAAAATGGAAAAAACACTCCAATATCTTTGCAAAGAAAACTCCAAAGGCGGTCAGGAAGAGCTGGACACAACTAAAAACACTGAACAAACAAAAACAGATTGTATACTCAGATATATGTGTGTATATATACATTTGCATATAGATGCACATTTATATACATACACACATATATCAGGTTACCAAGTTTCTAATAAAGAAATGTATCATTCTCTTTTTCAACAGATGCATTAATGAAATAAGACTTTCTTTTCAGAGAAATAATGTATGAGTTGCAATTATCAAAACTTGCACATTCAGATTAGAATTGTCTTCAAACTAATCCATCAATAAACATTTCTGAAGTGCCTACTACATGCCAGGACCTGCGCTAAGTGCCGGAAAGGTCATTTATATAAACTATGATACATAAAACAGAATATCCAAGCATAAAAGAGTCACTTTGGGAAGCTACATGCTTGTTCCAACTGGGCCACTCCTGCCCCAAACCTTATGGGAACTCCAATTTGGGAACTAGCTCTAGATCCTGCAGCAATGTCTGCTGGTGTTGACTGTCCTTCAGTGGTGCGACAACTTCATCCTATGTGTCTGGGTTTTATTTTTGGAACCAAAGATGATTAAGAGTGAAGAGTAGTAAAAAACGTGGGTAGTCAAACTGGGAAATATAACTTTTACTTACAAAGAAGTTTTAATTGATAAGAGATTTCTGTTTTTGTACAGTTCATAAATTGGCTTTCAAGGCAGTTCTGTAATAGCAAATCCAGAAGTGTTCCAAACAATTGTATTTGGTTGGGATAAGGCAGAGCAAGACATTTATGTAGAGCTTAGTATGTGCCTGGGTACCATGATAAACACCTAGTAAAGTCCCTGCCCTCAAGGAGATTATATTCTTTTCTTTTTTTTTTTTTTTTGCTTTTTTTTGGAGGGGGGAAGACAGGGCAATTGGAGTTAAGTGACTTGCCAAGGTCACAAAGCTAGTAAGTGTTAAGTGTCTGAGACTAGATTTGAACTCAGGTCCTCCTGACTCCAGGGCCAGTGCTCTATTCACCACACCACCTAGCTTCCCAGAGGAGTTTATATTCTAATGAGGGAAGACAACACACAAAAAAGAGTCTGAAGGTGGAGGGGTGTGCGAATATGGGATAGTGGTATGAAAATACTTAAAGTCAGAACTAGAAACAGGAGGGGAGTACAGGTTGGACAACAAGAACCCTTCCACAAAACCCAGGCGGTCCCAGGAAGATCTCATCAATGGTAGAGGAGGGTTGGCCTGGCAGAGGAATATTCCTGGAGGAGAAATCCCCAAGGAGAGATAAATATTCTAGCACCTGTGGTGCTGGAGGAAGTTCCATCCAGAAATGGCAGCACTCACAGCATAGGGACCAAGTCCAGAAAGGTAGAAGCAAAGGCAGGAAAGGAAATCACGCATTTTCCAGTTTTCCACCGTGAAAAGACAATATCCATTAGATTTATAATTTCTGCTATTACCAGTAAGGAAATATTCAGAAGAAGCAACAGAAAGGATATCATCAGAGTCATGTACGACCAGAAAAGAAAGCAGGATAGAGTGAGTGAAAAGCATCTTTCTGTCCTCACGCTTGGTGGACATCTACACAATGTCAGGAGATTTAAAGGAAGATACTCCCCAAAAAACTGTCAGGCAGATTTCTTGGGGAGGATTCACAGTAAGACACGGGCAAGAGAAAAGGAAGAAAGATGGGCTGTGATATAAACCACTGGCAGTTCTACTCAGATTGATGAGATCACAGATCCATCAAAGTACAAAAATCGACATGTTGGTTAAAAAGGAAGCCTTGTTACTTTACGGATGCATTGAAGGGAACAGCAGTGATAATGATAACTCACATATTGCTTTCTTTTGTTTAGTCACGTCTGACTCTTCGTGACCCCATTGGGGGTTTCCTTGGCAGATACTGGAGTGGTTTGCCTTTTCCTTCTCCAGTTCATTTTAGATGTGGGAACTAAGGCAAACCAGGTTAAGTGACTTGCCCACAGTCACACAGCTACTAAGTATCTGAGGTCAAATTTGAACTTAGGTCTGCCTGACTCCAGGCCCAACCTGGCACGCCATCCATTACACCCTCTAGATGCCCACATATCTCTAGGGAATTTTAAAAGCATTCTCTTAGGTTCATGCCAGCTAACAGAACTCTTGAGTACCGAATCTAAAGAAGATGACATTGGCAGGGGCTGGGGGGCACATAAGAGCTATCTGAAGGACTGTCAGGGTGTCTAAGAAATGGACTTGATATGTTTGGTCCTAGAAAGCAGAATGGGAATAATGGATAGCAATGACAGAAATGCAGATTTGGACTTAATTGTTAACCAATAAGCATTTATTAAGTACCTACTATGTGCCAGGTACTCTTAGGTGCTGGGAATACAAATAAAATGAAACAATCCTTACTTGCAAGGAACTTACACTCTTTGGGGGGAAAGAACCCCCACCCTCCCACTGCCAATGCCAGCACCCTCCCTTTGAGCTAACCCGCCATCTACAACGTATATAATACATATACACACACACACACACACACTCATATACATACAGAGAGAGAGAGAGAGAGAAGGAGAAAGAGAGAAAGAGAGAGAAAGGGAGGGAGAGAGAAGAAGAGAGGGAGGGAAAGAGAGAGAGAGGGAGGGAGAGGGAGTGAGAAAGAGAGAGAGAGTGAGAGAGAGAGACAGAGAGGGAGGGAGAGAGAGAGACAGGAAGAGGGAGGGAGAGAGAGAGGGAGGGAGAGGGAGGGAGAGAGAGAGGGAGGGAGAGAGGGAGAGAGAGAGGGAGAGAGGGAGGAGGGAGAGAGGGAGGAGAGAGAGAGAAAGGGAGAGAGAGAGAGAGTGAGAGAGAGAAGGAGAAAGAGAGAAAGGAAGAGAGAGAGAGAGGGAGGAAGAGAGGGAGAGGGAGGGAGAGAGAGACAGGAAGAGGGAGGGAGAAAGAGAGGGAGGGAGAGTGGGAGAGAGAGAGAGAGTGGGAGAGAGGGAGAGAGAGAGAGAGTGAGAGAGAGACAGAGAGAGAGAGAGAGAGAGGGAGGGAGGGGGAGGGAGAGAGAGGGAGGGAGGGGGAGAGAGAGAGACAGGAAGAGGGAGGGAGGGGGAGAGAGAGAGAGAGAGAGAGAGAGAAAGAGAGAGAGAGAGAGAGAGAGAGAACAAGAACATAGTTATTTATGTATTGTCTCCTCCATTAAAATGTGAGCCCCTAGACAGCAAGAACTGTGTATTTATTTTTCTTCGTATTCCCAGTACAGTGTCTGGCATTTAATTTCTTCGTATTCCCAGTATAGCGTCTGGCATTTGGTGGGTACTTAATAAAAGCCAGGTAACTGACCAGCATATTATAAACAACATAAACAGAAAATGGTTAAATACAGAGTAGTTTGGGGAGGAGGGTACTGATGGTCAGGAAGGATCAAGAAAATAATTAGAGCTGCCCAAACACAGAATAGCTTGTTTGGGGAGAGAGTGGATTTCCCCTCCTGGGAGGACTTATAGGGTATGCCATGAAAGGAATCCTTCGTTAAATATTCTTTGGATGAACTGACCACGGAGGTCCTTTTCCCTCACCAGCGACCCTATGAGTTAATATATTGCAAATGAGGAAAACGCATACAGCTTATGAAGGGATGCTGTACAGGACATGATGTCAAAGAATCATTAGAAGAGAAACCTGGGGCAGCTAGGTGACGCAGTGGATAAAGCACCAGTTCTGGAGTCAAGAGGACCCGAGTTCAAAATTGAACTCAAACATTTGATACTTAGTAGGTATGACCCTGGGCAAGTCACTTAACCCCTATTGATTGGGGGGAGAGGGAGTAACCTGCTTAATTTTAAACTGAATTCCAGAATATTAGTGAAGGAAGATGGTTTTAGTAATCTAACCCCCTTAAATGAGGAAACCCAGGTTCAGAGAAGCAGAAGTTACTTGTCCAAAGTCACAAGGCACATCCTTGTGGTAGATCCTGAACTGGCATCTATGTCTCTAGATTTCCAGACCAAGCTACAGCACCTAAAGCAGAAGTGCCTAAAATCATCTCTTGATAAGTACTATTCAGGCTTATGAAATCCCACAAGTCTTTTCTGGTATGGAGGAGGTGGGGTAGCAATCTAGGAACCCGTTTTGATAAGACTGGCATTGTGAAGAGCTCAGAGACTTCCAACGCTAACAGTAGCCTTACCTATTAGTTGCTTCCCATATTCCTCTCCTGACACATCCGGCCAATTTTCTGAAATTTCTTTCTCAATGGTTCATTATCTGAATGCCCTCAGTGTCTCCCCTGAAACCATCAATCCTCCTGGATTGCTCAGAACATTCATTAATCCACACACCTTTCCTCTCTCCTCCTCCCCATCCCCACTCCCTTCCTTTGGTCTCCTCTGAATTCGTTTTAATTTAATTTCCACTTCTGTCCTTTGAAGCTCCTGGTCCATGTTGAGTTGGAAATAATTACTTCAGATGATATGATCTGCTCCATTTAAAACCAGTCTCGTTGTGATCAGGCTGCCTATTAAGCATTCATCTTTTGTTTCACATAATATTGGTCTTTAATAGATCACTATATTTCTTGCCTTTTGATATTTTATCCCCAAATCAGTATCTGTGCCCCCTCTCCTCCAGTTTTCAAAAACTGTAATTGTTTGACTAATTCGAAAAAAGTGCTTTCCTGTTTAAAATCTATTGATTCTCCCTAATGCAGAGCAAAACGGGTCCACTGTACCCCAACATAGGAAGGCTTCTGAGATACATTCTTAAAAATCTATGGGATTTCCTCAGGGAAAGACTTTCACTATCCCTGATATAGACCCCAAAGAGGCCATTTCACCTCTGCCTTATTATTATGACCCAACAGGTAAGTCTCTCTAGCATGCCAGACCACGTCTCAGAACCAAACAATATGGTCTCCCAGAATCCATGCAGATTCACTGCTGGATTTAGCACACCAGAATCCCTCCTATAGCAGGGCTTCTTAACTTGAGGCCTGTGAACTTTTCTTTTCATTTAAATTAATTTTTAAAAATTGTAATATTTTAAATATATCTGGATAATTACATGTCCACATAACTGATTTCTTTTGTATGTATTTCCTTCCTACATATTTTATTTTATGCATTTACTAACTTTATTTTGAGAAGGTTTTAGTAGGCTTCAGCACAGTACCAAAGGGATACAGGACCCTTGAAAAGTTAAGAATCTCTGCTCTAGGGAACAGGAAGAAGCTTAGTTTGTCTATGCATCATTCAGGGAGCATCTATTAAACATTTGCTATGTGCCCAGCTGGGTACTGGAGATGCAAAGATGAAAAAAAAAAAGTCCAGGCCCTCAAGGACATTAGATGCTACTTGGGGAGCCTCCTTTATACATGCAAGTACACAGAACATAAATAAAAGTCAATGGGGGTGGGGGTGGGGCAAAGCAAGGTGGCACATGGAAATTGAGGGGTGGGGTTGGATCAGGAGAGTCACCTGGTAAAAAGTGGGGCTTAAGTTATGTTTTGAGGCAAACAGGATTCAGTAAGGAGGAATAGGGCAGAAGAAGTGGAAAGGCAAAGCCAAAAAGGACATTCCTTTGAGGGAAAATTTTAAAGCAGTCAGTTTCTGACTCACAAAGCCCAGGCCCTTTACTGGACTAGACCACAGAACTCAGAATAGAACTGGCTCAGTGGTAAGAGCCATATTTTCAGAAAGAGACTGACGAACTAGAGCATGTTCACATTAGGAAAACCAGCATGAAGGATCTCAAACCAATACTTCAGAGGAGTCAGGAAGACCTGGGTTCAAATCCTGCCTCAGACACTTACTAAGCTAGGTGACCCTGAGTGAGTCACCTAGCCCTGCTTGCCTCAGTTTCCTCATCTGTAAAATGAGCTGGAGAAAGAAATGGCAAACCACTTCAATATCTTTGCCAAGGAAACCCCAACTGGGGTCATGAAGAGATGGACATGACCGAAATGACTGAAGAAGAACAAGAACAATAGCTTTCCGAAGAAGAATTGGGCTTCCCAGAAGGAAGGATCCGGAGCAAGGGTGAACAGTTTCAGAGGAGCAGATTTTGCCTTGACACAGGGCAACGTGGGAGGGTGGAAAGAGAACTGGTTTTGAAGTCAACGGACCTCCAGCTGAAATTCCACCTGCCTCCCTTAGTACCTGTACGACCTTGTGCAATTCCCTTAACCTCCCTGGGCCTCAGTTTCCTCATCTATAAAATGAAGGGGTTAGATAAGATGACCTTTAAGATGCCTTCCAGCTATGATCCTAGAGAAATTCTGCAATGATCAGAGCTGTCCAGAAGTGGAATGGGATATTTCAGGAGGTAATTAGTTCCTTCATCAAAGGAGAACTCAAAGCAGCAGCTAAGTGACTATCTGTTAGACATGTTGTAGACTAGAGAGAATTCCTGATCAGGCAGGGATTGAAACAGATAAATTCTTCAGTCTTTTCTCACTATCAAGGTTTGTTGGTAGGATTAAATAAAGAACCATTAGACAACTTAGTGCCTTTCACTTGGTGTCTTTAAGGGGAAGGGTCCAAAAGAGAAAGCCAGGTGACTTATCTGGACACACCCAAGGAAGCAGGAATCAGTGCCACCAAGAGAAAGGTAACAGGGCACAGCCTGATGAACCCTTCACAATGGGCCTGGCAACACCTCCAAAGCAGGGCATCCCATTAACTCCCTGACACTGGGACTGAAAGGGATGGAAAAAGGTTGTAACTGCCTCAGAGCCTCAGGAACTACAGTGTTCTAGGCCCTGAAAGAAGAGGGAACCTGCTTGCTGGTCTATCATGATAAGACTGTTCCTAGACCTTGGCACATGTTTCCATCAAACTCTTATTTAGACTCCTGGGGAGGCTCAGAGAGCTAGCTCTGGGATAAAGGTCACTCCTGGATTACAGCTGCCCATGTATTTTTAAGAATCGAAGAGATCTCACTCAGGTGAGTCTAATTGTTTTCTGGCCCCAGAGGTCACAGGGAGAAAAGTATCCATGAGCTGGATAACTAAAAATCTCTAGACCAGACGCTTCTGGACCTAGAGGTTTTGTTTGTTTTAACTAGAAGGGAACTAACCAACTAGTCCTAAACTCTTATTTTAGAAGGAAGGTAACAAACTCAGAGAAATTAAGTGATTTGATGAAGGTTGAGGAATGGGAGGGGTTACAGAAAAGCTACAGGCAGGAATAAGGGGTAAATAAGGCAGGAGAAGGGGACAAGGTTAGGGAAGAAACAACTTAGCAGAGAAAGACAAGCCAACAAAAAATAAAAATAAAGGTTAGGGAAAAATGCCAAAAGCTAAGGTTTTCCATACTCAGATTACATGGTTCACAGATGGGCTCCGATTTTAATCGAACACATCCCCTTCAGAATTACTCCCCCCAAATATCCCTAAGATTCATTCCTCTACTTGAGAGCCAGTTCTGCTCACCCCCAGGGCAGAGGGATGGCCCATTCTAGAGGTTTAGGGGGAGGGGCTGCAAGGGCAAATTTGAATACCTTTGCAAAGGCAGTTGAGCTCTCCTTCAAAAAGGTTGAGATTTAAGCAATTTAAGGAAAGAAATATGTTTAATCAGGAAACGAATGAAATAAGAAACTTGATATGTCAAGTTGACGTAACATATACAATGCTATACACAATCTGCCCAGCCCAATTGTCTTTAAACCACTTCAAGTCATTTCTGAAGATAAGGTTACAAGTCATAAACAACTAACCTTTCCCTCCTATGCTACAGAATCCATCAGAGAACATTATCTGTTTATCACTTGGGGGAAATGGGACCTCATGTTATTAACATAATTATGCTCAAAGGGTTCAACTCTAAAGGCAGGACACCAGCTAGGTAGAAGCTCTTGATAATATGAGCAGGAAGAAAAACTGAGATTTGCTATTAATAAGGCACCATCTGTGGCATGGGATCAGATTTCAGCAATCAATTAGCTGTGGGTTTGGGGCACCCAGTTCCTTGGTTGGGCCTTTATTTTTGCCAATTGGCAATTAAAGGCTAGAGTGAACATGAATCTTTTTAACATGGGTCCTTCTGTACAATTGAAAAACTTAGGATAAATAATCATTTTCTGCCAGAGAAATGATCAGCTTTGATGAGAACAGCTATTCCAGATAAAAGCCAAGAATAGGTTGGCCTCCCCACCATCCCATCCTCCCATTTTATCACTCCATTAAAACAGACCTTGTGCTGTTCAATATTTTTAGCAGTGACCTGGAGGAACACATACATAGCAATGCTTGCTGAATATGACAAAAATCTCAGAAGAGTAACCAGTATATTGGAAATAATAATTAAAGCTACACGGTACTTTCCATATGTTATCTAAACTGATCCTTATAACAACCCTGTGAAGCAGGTGCTATTATTATTATTAGACTAAGTGTAAAGTTAAGGACTTATCCAGAGTCACAGACAGCTAAGGCAGAATTTGAATTCAGGACTTCCCGACACAGAACAGTACTCTAACCACTCCACCACCTAACTGCCTCTGTGCAGAAGAATCAAGATTCAAAATTATCAATAGGCAGAAAGATGGGATAAAGACAACAAAATGAAATAAAGGGAAATACACACTACATTTTGGTTCAAAAACCAAAGTCCACAAAACAAAAGCGACATAGCTTATCAGGAGAACCAGTGTGGAAAATACGGAGGGGACTTAGTCAACCATAAATTCCATATGACCCAAAGATGGGGTGCAGCTAATGAAAAAGTCAACGTAATATCAGACTGCATTGCCAGAAGGCATGGGGACTGAGAAGGAGGGAGGGACAATTCCACTCTATTCTGGCCTTCAAAGTCCAGTCCTGGAAGTTTGTGACAAGTATGGTTCTCAGACTGCACTTTAAGAAGATACCGACAGAAAGGAAAGCATCCAGAGAGGAGCAAACAGGATGGTGAACAGCCTTCTTGTGGCCTGAGTAAATGCTAAGTACCTAAACAAAATGAAGATTCTGCCATAGGACTGAGGTGTTTGTCATCCAGAAAGGGAGTACAAAATAAATGATTTGGTTCTAAAGGCAAGCCCATGCTATATATACCTGTCACATGAAAGTGCTTAATACAGGCTCAATTTTCTGGGCCAATTATGAATTTATGAATTGAGAGTAACCATTGGACCACAAACCCATCAGTGAGTTAGAGGGATGTCTACCCCCTCTGTGAAGACTGCCCCCAGTGGAATGGGCAGATGAGAACAATTTGTTTTCAAAGGCCATGAAGGTAGCTGAAGCAGATGGTACAGACTGCTCAGAGCTTCGTTAAGCATTGAAGACACCAAAGTCACCCACTGCATCCTGGGCCATTGCCAGTCGTCCTGACTTTTGCCTTGCCACTGGACTTTGATGACTCTGGAAGAGTGAGGCTGACAACTTTGTGCAACTCTGTCTCACTTAAATCCAATTCATCACTGTGATGTTGTTGGTCCTCTTAAAAAACAAAGGACAAACAACGGATTTATGAGTTCTATCCAATCAAGCTTAAGGAATTAATTTGATCATTATTCCCATGATGGGTGGTGTGGCAGTTTGATTAGAGGGATAGTCTGAGTCAGGAAGACCCAGTTTTCCAGTGTGGTCTCTGATACCTTCTAGTAATAGGAGCACAGAGAATTCAGTCAATTAACCTCCCAATGCCTTCAGCAATCTCCAAGTGCTGTCAACCAGCATTGTCAGAGGGAATTCTCACACACACACACACACACCCACACCCACACCCACACCCACACACACACACACACACTCTTTGTTGTTTTTCTTTAAAAAAAAAAAAGAATCTGTGATCTAATCAACATAGGGAGGTCTCACTGAGTAATCTCCTCTACCAATGTAGATCTGTACTTCTTTCGAAATGAACATTTCAGTTTTATTGAAGTTGGCTTCTGCTCACTATCATCATCCTAGCCATACACAGTTTTTGGCATGACTGCATTTCATGGACCACATGCATTTTGTTTATCATTGTCTTTGAAAAGTATTCCAGATGCAACATTACATTTGCACGTTTTAATACATGATTCTAAACAGAAAGTACTGGTCATTGATCAGCTCCATGAAATTCGCACATGGGCCCATAAAACATAAATTAGCCATTGGAAATCCACAATCCTTTTTTCCTACACCCACAACCCCCAAGTCTTTGAAAACTTCCTGGGGGTACTTGGAGTGTAACTTGTTCAGAGTCACACAGGCAGTATACAATATAGAGGCAAAATCTGAATCCAAGCCTTCCTGATTCTGAAGACAGCTTTCTATCAACTATGTCATGTTGGTTCTCCTGAGTTCTTCATCACCCAGGAAATGGTGGGGTGAGGGGGGTGAGATTATTTTTTCATGAGCTCTAGAAAGGTCATCTGTCCAATCAAATATTTTTCTTTCTTTTTCTTTTTTAGATAATATTTTATTTTCCCCCAATTAAATGTAAAGCACTTTTACACATTCATTTAAAAAAAAATTTGAGTTCCAAATTTCCTCCTCCTCTCCCTCCACTTACCCTCCCTCTCCTTGAGTTGGTAAGCAATTTCAATCAAACATTTTCAGGGAGGGTCTAGATTTGCATGTTGCAGAATCTGAGAGTTCTGAAGCTAATATTTTGAATGGAAGTGGGGGATGTAGGAAGAGCTTGAAGGGAAAGGGATCCAGGGGAAAAAAACAGATTTTGAGTCAAATGGAACCTTAAGATCACCTAGTTCAATTTCATTTTATCTGTAGGGAAACAGGTTCTGAGAAAAGAATTATTTTGCTCAAGCTCATACAAGTATACAGCCAAGCCAGAGTTCCAAATCAAGTCTTCAAACTACAATACGCTTTCCATTACTCTCCAAAGGAGACTCCTTTTCATATCCTAAAAGCTGGTTTGCAGATTTTCCCATGTTTTATGGGTTGATATGTGAATTTCATGGAGTTGGTCAATAAACAGCACATCATGCTTAGGATCATGTGTAAAAAATGTTGCAAATGCCACATTGTACCTCTAATGCCTTTCAAAGACAACGATAAACAGAATGCATGTGGTCCATGAAATGCAATCCTGACTCTCTGTCTCTCTCTTTCTCTCTATATATATGGCCAGGATGATGATAGTAAGCAGAAACAAACTTAAATAAAATTAAAATGTTCTCCAGTCTGTTTCTTTGTTTAAACTAGACTTGTTTAATGTTTCCATCTCCTGGCCAGAGATTCTTTCTTATTGAATAAATAGCAGAAGATGGAAATGCCTAAGAAATGGTGGTAAAAGGAATCCTTGCTTAGGAGTTAGAAGCCTTGAGTTCTAATCCAGGCTCTACCACAACTGAATCTGTGTAACCTTAAGCACATCATTATATCTCCTCTGCCTCAGTTTCTTCATCTGTAAAATGAGATGATTAGATAGTAGAGATCATAACTCATTCATGCCTTCTCATCCTATACAACTGCTGTCTTTATCTTCCCATTAACTTCCAATGGTGACCTACCTGAAACACCAAATGCCTTCTATCATCCTGTCAACACCACTGGGGCACTTCAGCTGACCATCTATAATCTTCCTCTTAATAGGTGACCCACCTATCTCCTTCAATATCATGCCAAGAGATACTAATTCCTGAAGAGAGGTCATTATTACATTTATGCTGAAGTCTTTTTTTATCAATATCATCATCACCATCAGCCTGTATCTCTCAATTCCCCTAGGATTTGACCTCTTTGGAAACTGGTATTCCAAGACTGATAACCACGAAATATCGCTGAAAGAGGACTGCTCTTAAGAGATGGGTTTTTGCTTCAGGAAATGGCCTAGCATCACTAAAAAGTACCATGCAATTTCCCAAATGCATTATCTGGACCAGTCTTTTTCTTCCATTCCATTTTAGGACCAAGGTCAGTGTCTAACCCATGTCCTAGTGTCCAGATAAATGAACTATTGAACTAATTCAACAGACCACCTTTCCTGCTGCATGCCATAATCTGGACAATGGGTATTCTTGATTCATATGATTTTTTCCCTGTGAAATCATCTCCATACTATCATCTGCAAACAAAACCAACTGAAAGACGATTCTATGGAAAATCCCTTTTCCATTTGTGTTTTGCATAGCATATCCTAGGTGGGCCAGTGGATAGAGTTCCAGTCCTGGCGTCAAGAAGACCCGAGTTCAAATGTGGCCTGACATTTACTAGCTGTGTGACCCTGGGCAAGTCACTTAACTCTTCGCCTCAGTTTCTTCATCTGTAAAATGACTTGGAGAAGGAAATGGCAAATCACTCTAGCACCTTTGCAAGGAAAACCTCCAACGTGGTTTTCAGTCCAACAGGACTGAAAGCAACTAAAGGAAAACAATATAGGATACTCTATACGATAGCAGCAAACACCCTTAGTTAGCATCTATTAAGTAACAGAGAATCATTTAAGGAAAGTTATGTTGGTTTTTTCATTAAATTGAGCAATTCTGAATCCTCGTAACACATGCATGAGTCACACCTCATAGGGAGGGAGCCTTTGAAGCTGTATTTTGTCCTATGGTGTAATTTTTTTTTATAATCATCCATCAATTTACAAGTATTTGTTAAGCAGCTATTATGTAACAAGTACTCCTGAGGATGAGGCGAAAACAAAATTAAAGCATTTCTTCTCATCCTCTTATATTCCAAGGGAAGAAACAACATGCACACACAAAAATATATACAAAATGATACAATATGAATATGAAATGACTCCACTATCAGCTGGGAGGGAAGGAGGACTAAGGAAAAATGAACACAGGGGTTCTTGGATTCTCTCCACTTTCTAGTTTGTTTAGGTCACCAGGAAGGTATGGTCTGTGGTAGAAAATCTACTCTTTCTCATCTCATATTTTCATTAACAATGCCCTTGATTAATGTATACACTACTCTCATAAATGATTTCAGGATGATTAGAAAGCATAGGTTGGTAGCTGCTAATATCTTCTCAATTGTAGCTGGGGGAAATGGGGCAATGGTTCTGTCTATGATTCTCCTCCCCCCTATCCTGGGGTAGCTTTTTCTCCTTCAGACAGCTTAAATCATTGATGCCCGAGTGTTTTCAAATGTCTTCCCCCCAGCAGAGATTCCTTCTATGTGTACTTCGTGTAGGTCCAGATGCTTTGCATGACTTGATTTCCCTGCTTCATATCATTAGGGAAGTCCAAATGGAGGCTACCCACTGAGAGAGATGATAAAAACATATCAATATGGAAACGCTGCAGGAGGTGGGTGACTAGGGATGCAGAATATAGTATATTAAGTCAGACTGGGTTGATGTACTGGCTATCTGCTGATCTCCATTGTTCCTTCTTGTCTGTTTATTACTTATGTTTTGTTACAAGGGATGGCTTGCTGAGTAGGGGAGGAGAAAAGGCAAACATCTGGAATTGATGGCACAAGAAAAACAAAAGGCATCATTAACATTTTTAAACTTAAAAAAAACCACTACAACTCTCTTCAATTTTTCCTCTGCTTGCTATTTTTCTCCTGATTTCACCAATGAGTGTTTTTAGGAGGATATGGCTTAGTTGGATCTCTTGTCAAACTTTCAACAGACTTGCTGTCCTTTCTATGCTCTCTATGGAGAGTGGATAGAGGTGTGTTCCATCATTAGTTCCCCAAGTGTTCTTGAGGTAGAGAAAAGAACTTGGGAGTAATGACATTATGTTCCCTACGCCATCACTGCATCCAGACAGATCAAATTTGAATGTGGTCCATAGAACTCTGAAAAATTTCCCTCTGCTCCAGCATCCCAGGAAAGGGCAATCAGGTTCCATTCTCCTTCTCGGTAGTGGCAAATCTCCATCTTACAGTTTTATCCGCTGGGAGGAGAGACAAGGACACCAAAGAACACCAGCTGGAGCACTCTCCTTTCCTTGTTCAGAACCACAGAAAATACTAGCTTTGTACAGACACATTATCTCCATAAGACTTCAAGTAATACTGCACTAATGCCTTTTCTCCTTCAGATTTCTTGGTGTCTTCAGAATGAGGGCAGTCCCCTTACTCTGCACATCAAGGAAGACAAAATAACAGTATCTGCCAACTAGCCACTAATCAGAACATCAAAACAAGACTGTTAGAACCTGACCTCAGGCAGTAGATAATATAACTATGGTTCAGAAATCTGAAGCATTGAGCCATTATATCTAACATTAGCTTGCCCCAGAAGTAACATCTGTATCAGCCATTAGCTGCAATTCAGACAATAAACACTGAAATTAATGACTGCATTAAATCATACCCCCATGCATAAACCATGAAGTTTCATTTAACATTAATCTTTAGATTTAAATCCATCAGCATATTTGCAAGTTTAAGTATTGATTTTCATTTTTTGTGCATGCAATAAAGCCAATCATTATTTTGTAATTAAATAATACCTTTCTTTTTTTAAATCCTTTGGAAGTTTGGTTCTCTCCCAGCTACCTCCTCCCATGTTCGACAAAGTATTTGCAATCAGCAATTTGCTCCAAAAATATTTCACCTCTTTGATTTATAACTTAATACAGAAAATACACACACACACACACACACACACACACACACGGCTGGAAGAAAATCCCAAGGGACACTGAGGAAAGGAAAAGTAACCAGAATTCTGTATCATCTTCTCTAACCTAAGCTTCATGAGGTCAAGGATGGGTGTTATATCTAAATGTTTTCTCTCTCTCAGACCTAATTAGCAGTGGCATCAGCAGCATCAACCCCACCACCACCACCACCACCACTACCACCACCATCATCATCATCATCACTGACATTTATATAAGGTTTGCAAAGAGCTTTATATACCTTATCTCATTTGACCCTTGAAAGAACCCTCGTGAGGTAAGAGCTATAATTATGGCCATTTTCTTTTTTGCTTTTTTTTTTGGAGGGGGAAAGGCAGGGCAATTGGGGTTAAGTGACTTGCCCAAGGTTAAGTAGCTAGTAAGTGTTAAGTGTCTAAGGACGGATTTGAACTCGGGTCCTCCTGACTCCAGAGCTGGCACTCTATTTACTGTGCCACTTAGCCACCCCAATTATGGCCATTTTCTAGATGAGGAAGATGAAGCTTACAGAGGAGTGACTTATCCAGGGTCACAGATGAATGTGAGATCCTGCTCTATGCATATAGTAAGTACTTTAGTGTTTGCTGAATCAAACTGGAAGATGAAGGCTGTATTTTCTCAAATTGGATCCTTCAACCAATTTGTTATGCTGAGTAAGCACCACCAGCCCTCCCCCTCCTTGGCCAGTCCCCGTTAGGCAAATCCAACATAGATGTGCCCATCATTGACCAGGGCAGGGAAGGTTTCCCTGTGACTCCATGAGACCATTATCAGGCTATACCACTTCTTTTCCCATAGATGATACAAGGTTTCTTGGAAACTGAAACATAAAAGCTCATAGTCCTAGCAAAAAAAATAATTTAAAGTCTGTACTCACTCAGCACCTCCCCAAAATTAAAAGCAGAAAAGGCATCTTGTGGAGAAGGAAGGGTGGAGTCCATGAAAATGAAACTCACTTAAAACAATATGAACTGTGGGCTCACCTTACCTTATAAACAACCGAGTGAGGCAGATGACATTTTTATGATGACCCAGAAGAATCTCTTTAGCAGTCAATTTCCTAATGTTCTCTTCTTTGATAGAGAATGAAAAACAGGCCTAAGAGCTGCCCTTTTCCTGTTGGGCAGGCTGGCTGGAACATAGGGCTGGCTCCTCACTGCCCCTACCCAGGGAGCCAAAGGGAGGAGAAAGACCGCCCCTGCTCATTACCACCCAGAAAACAGAGTGTGGAGGAAGACTGTGTCTGTATCTTTCTCTTGGTCTCTTAGATTGCCCTCAAATCAAGGATCTCTAATAAAGATGAGAAAACAGTTCTACTTCAACTGAAGGCCAGACCCAGGAGAGAACCTTACACCCCCAGCTGCCTCTGGGAGCCAGATATTAACAGGCATTTTCATTTATGAAGCACTAGAGACAGAAATGATGTGGCGGGGGGGAGGCTAGAGGGAAAGGGGTGGGGGTGTTAATAAGATGCATGTGTCTGTTTAGCCATAATAAAGAAAAAGAAGCCCATGAAATGATCCATCCGTCCAATGAGAAGACTTCAGGCCAAAGACTATGTGTGTGCCACTACAAAAATGCATATGACTACAATGGTAGGATATGTGTATGGATACTTGTGTTGGCTATGACTAGGTGTGTGAATGTTTGCATAAGGAAACATTTGGCTTAAAACCAATGGGAGATGATGAATGTTTCTATAAGACTAACTTGGTTTGCCTCTGTGCTTCAATTGTTTATCACTCTTTGACTGTCAGGTAAATGACAATTTGCATTTCTAGTGTCTAGAAAGTTGGCCTTGGTGTCAGGTAGAACTGAGTTTGAATCCTCTTAGAAGTTTTCGAGGCAACTTACAACTTTGCTTTGGTGGCATCTACCTTACTGGGTTGTTGTGAGAATCAAATCATATAGTATATATAAAGTGTTTTGCAAACCTGAAATATGATATAAATGTTACTTATTATTACTACTACCATCATTATTACTTGTGGATTGGAGAGCTGATGCAGATCTGGTATTCACATTCTCATTCTCTCTCTCTCTCTCTCTTTCTCTCTCTCTTGCTGTCTCACTCCTCCCACTCCTGTGTGTGAGAGAAACTGTATCTATAACAATACATATGTGTATACACACACCCACACCCACACACACACACACACCCACACACACACCAGCACTACAGTGACTGTGCTGGGGCACAATGGCCACACTCCTCCTGCAAGGGGCTCCAGACAATTACTCCCTAATTTTCAATGGGTCCTTTTTCCCCATAGCCTGAGGAAGTGGCCAGAGAAGAACCTGATTCGCTATGATAACTCAGAGAGATGGAAGAAGATCCAGCTCAGGATCCCCTAAATCTAGGTCTCCTTCTCCCAAACCTACCATCCATGTGGCTTGCTCCATACAAAACCAAATTCACCCAGTCTACAGAGGGCAATCACAAGCTGGTCCAGGGCTGGCTGTGGTCACATAAAACTGAAATGTCAACAACAGTACAAGAAGAGTCAAGAAGCAAACATCTTAACCCAGTAAATCTGAAGTGAGATGAACAGTTTAACAAAGATACATGCAAGGGAGCCAGTTGATAAGGCAACAGGTAGAGTTCGGGGTAGGATACACTGTGGTCCTTATCACCACAGGTCATTAACACCACTTTGTTCACTATAGAGAATTCCTCTCCCCTCTGCCCCAATCAGCATCAGTCAATCAACAGCAATTATTATACACTTATGTGCCAGGCAATATGCAAAGAAAGGCAAAAACCGGGTCTCTGCCTTCAAGAAGCTTACATTGCGGTGAGGAAACAATATATGAAAAACCACAATATGAGATACATAGTATAAATGGAAGGTGATTTCAGAGTTAAGGAAGGGGGGTGCAGAGGGTAGCTTAGGAGAGGCAGTCTATATAAGGAAAGAAAAACAAGCTACATGATAACTTCATTATATATTTAAAGGGAATAGTGAGCTATAGATAATAGATTTGAAGTCTAATGTGCAATCACCTTTTTTCTTCTAGTATACTAAGTTATGGAAATGCTGGTTTTGTTTCTTAAGTTCAGAATAAAGTGAAGAAAATTCAAATTAAAAAGGAAGGAAGGGGGGAGCAAGCCAGGAAGCAAAGGTGAGGACCGAGAACATTCTGGGCATAGAGGATAGCCAGAGAAGGAGAGGAAGGTTGTCAAGGGCTTTAAATGTCAATATGGAGAAATGTATACTTAATCTTGGAAGTAATAAGGAGTCACTAGAGTTTACTGAATAGGCAGGATGGGGAACCGGGTGGGGGGGGAGGGGGAAGGTGAAATAATCAGACCTGCACTTGCTTCTTAGCCTTCTCAACAACATTATGTAGACGGGAAAAACAAACAAACCCTGGAAATGCTGAACTTGGGAGTCAGGGGAGTTTGAATCCTAATTCGCTTTGAGTCCTGGAACAAGTTATCCAATGATACTACAGCTTTTTCATCTATAAAATGAAGGGTCTGAGCTGAAATAAAAGCGGAAACATTAAAGCCTTAAGCTCTTTTTCCTAGTAAGGTAAAACATTTTCAAGTCTGTACTTATTCAGAACCTCCCCCCAAATTAAAAGCAGGAATGGCATCTTGTGAAAAAGGGAGGACAGGACCCTCCAAGGTCCCTTACAAGTCTAGATTTACGAGCTCATGATTTGCCACCTGAACTCCAGCAGCTTTGGGGACCAACCACCTCCATACTAAAAGAGAACAGTGTACATTTCTTACAGGGAGATAATGTTTGATGAGTGGCTTTGAACTCCCAGGGCCCCAATGATTTTTCATAAATATTTATTGACTTTGAAACCAATGAGAAACGTCAATAGCTCCAATTGGGCTACAAAAAGCCCAAGCAAAGAAAACCCACGTTCCTTCCTTTTAAGCTTTGCACTCTGACTGGTTCCTGGTAGTTATCACTCTGAAATGGTCCAGTCATTGGGCCTCTCTTCCATTGGCAGGATTTCTTCAACTGCTTCTTGATGTGTTTCTTTCACTGCCAAAATCCAATGCTCCTGCAATCGCTAGGGACAACCCTTAGGGAATCAGTTTTCTCCTACTACATATCAAATGATTCCATTTGGGGTTGGTTAACACACACACACACACACACACACACACACACACACACACACACACTGACTAGACTCGCATTACGTGCAAAGCTGAGACAAAATGTTGGCATACTTTAAGCAAAGTTTAAATGCCGTACCTGGAATTTAAGAATTATACTCCTCCTTTATTGTCCACAGCAGGCTAAACACACTGAACTGCACAGAATCACTGGATCTCACAATTAAAAGGGACCTCTTAGACCATGGAGAAGTCTAACCATTATCTCAATGAGAAACTCCTCTAAAACACAGCAAACTGTTCATCTAGGCTTTCCTCAAAGGCCTCTCATGCAGGGAAACCCACTGTCTTCTAAAACAGTCACACCACTTTAGAACAACTTCAACTTCTTCCTTAAACCAAGTCTAAACCTGCTTATTTATAAATTCCATTGCTTCTAGGTCTGTCCTGGGGACCAAATCAAACAAATCTAACCTCCCTGACAGCTCTTCTAATATACAAAGACAGCCAAGGCTACACATATCCCCAATTTCTTCAATCATACCTCATATAATGTGAACTCAACTTGATTCCACCATGAAACAAAAATAGTCCCTTCTAGCATTAAGGACAATGCCTGGCCCCTAGTAGGTGATTAATAAATACTTATTGACTGACAAGAGTCTGAGGTAGAAGGGACCTTAGAAGTCATGTAGTTCAGCCCCACATCTTACAGATTAGGAAAATTAGAGACAAGAGACTAACCAACCTGCCCAGGGTTACGTCGGTAGAGTCAGAGGTGGGGTTTGAATCCAAGCCCTCTGGCCCCACGGTCAGTGCTCTTTCTACTACCTCACAATTAATACTTATACAGCACGAGCTGGGAGTTTAAATGATCCAGTTCATTCATACAAGGGCGAGAAGGTGTAGTCTGAAGTAGCAATGAGAGACTTCATAGAGCACGTGAAAGGCTTGGTGAAAGGGTTGTCATGGTAAGACTCAGAGAGACAATAGAGTGGAGGACATCAAGTCACTTGTAGTCAGAAAGCTTGGGTTTGAATCCTGGTTCTAACACCAATTAAATTAAATTAAAACTGTCTTAGTTAAATTAAATTAAAACTGTCTCAAACTCAGTTTCTTCTTCTAAAAAAAAATGGAGGAATTGGACAGTGATCTCTGAGGTTCCCTCCAGCTCTATATCCTGTGTTATCTTACCCCAAAATCTCAGCTTCCTCTTGTGTTAAATGGAGGTGATGATAATTTTATAACACATATGTCCCAAGATTATTGTGAGGAAAGTGCCATACACTTTAGAAATGGCATATAACAGAATGAGCTGTTCTTATTCTGGACACTGGTCATTACAGCAGCCAACTGAGGGCCTACTAGTATCCCAGACTCTACCACACTGTCTAGAGAGCTTCTGCCTCCTCAGTTCTGCAAGACTTCCCAGAATCTACATGGCTTTCATATAGCTCTAATCATTAGCAAGTCTGTCCTTCAGTCAAGACTTGCTGTTTGGTTATGTGTAACTCTTCATGACCCCATTTGGGGTTTTGCCGGCAGATAATGGAGTGATTTGCCATTTCCTTCTCCAGCTCATTTTGCAAACAAGAAAACTGAGGCAAACAAGGTTAAGTGACTTACGCAGCATCATCCAGATAGTAAATATCTGAGGCAGAATTTGAACTCGGGTCTTCCTGACTCCAGGCTGGGCACTCTATCCACTGTGCCATCTAGCTGCCCTCAGTCAAATCTAAACAGGCCTCTTTGCAACTTCTGACCACTGTCCTTGGTTCTGCCCTCTGTGGCCAAGCTAAACAAGACTACTCCCTCTTCCTGTGTGTCAGCATTTGAAATACTTGAAGTCAGCTCCCATCTCTCCTCTTAGTCTTTTTCTCTGCTAGGCTAAGCATCCCCAGGTCTTTCAATTAATCCTCATGTGGCATGATCTACAGGCCCTTCACTAGTCTGGGTGCCGTCTCCTAGATGTTCTTCAGCTGATCTGTATCCTAATGGTGCCTAAAATAGAACACAATACTTGTGACATGGTCTGACAGTGGGGCCATCACCTCGTTTTTCCTGAATGCAATTCCTCTCTTAATGCAGCCTAAAACTACATTAGCCTCCTTGGCTTCCATATCAAAACAGCTCATAAACTGAGTTTGCAGTCCACTAAAATCCCCAGTCCCTTTTCAGACACACTGATGTCTAGCCTGATCCCTCTGAATGGTGACTCTTGTACCTAGGATGTAATCGATCCCTCCTGGCTTTGTGTCATCTGAAAATTCAATGAACATGTGCTTTCACACTGGACTGACCAGGGTTGTGCTCTAGGCTTCCTCTTCATTGGTATGCTAAGAGCTAGACAGAGCTGCTGTAGATACGATCCCCAAAGCATACTTCTGATTCCATAGTCACTGAGTACCTTTGCTGCCTGGCCTTGGTGAAGAATTCTCTTGACCTAGCCATGCCAAGGGTAACAGAAAATCTCTAACTGCTGTTTCCCTTGCAGCCATCTTTATTCATGGTCACCATGAAACATTTTACATTACTATAGAAAGAAGTATATACATAATAATGCATATTCACTAACTGCAAACGCTTCCTTTTCTGGAATGCTAAGGGAATGTCCAAGCTAGGACACCAGAGCACAGATGAAACAGCATTTAATGCAGGATTAGATGGGACATCGGCTTATTATAGCCCTGGCTCTATGGAATGTGTGGTCTTGGCTTTGACTCTCTGGGTTTCAGTCTCCTTATCCATAAAATGTAATAATGATGACACTAATAAATGATCTGACTGAGGTATGTTTCAACAAATTGTGTTATACGAATGTAGCATATTATTATATGATCAGAACTAATGAATATAAAGACTGTAGAGAATATGTAAGAATTGATGCAGTGAAATGGAATCAGGAAAACAATGTACATGATGATTGCAACAACGTAAATGAAAAGGATTAAGAATATTGAATGTTGTGTAATTACAGGGATTAATCTTGGTCCTGAGAAGAGAGGAGCAAATATCCTTTCTTCCCTTCTTTGTAGAGTGGGGGACTATGGGTATATGACACTGCATATATTGTCAGCAAAGATGGATCTACTGATTGTTCTTTTTTAAATTTAGGTGCCTTTTTATTCTCCATTATGAGGGATGGCTCCCTGACTGAGGAAGGAGAGAGAGCTATTATTTGGGGGAAAGGTGAAGTAAAAAGAAATAAATAAAAGATATCGATAAAAAAAAGTACTTTCCTGGTGAACTTGGTAGTTTAGCCCAAGTCATTTACTACCTGGCCTTGCTAAATCCTCCAAATATAAGCCACAAGGAACTGAGTGTCTCTGACAGTTAAGAAACCTGCTAGTGTATTTTTTTGCTAGTGGTTACCCAGAGACATATTTTACACCAGCATTGAAGGAAATACAGCCATACCAATATAAAAAACAATTGAAACAGTCACTGAATAAAAATGTCCATTTCTGTGAAATGCCAAGGGACTCCAAGATGGTGAATGGCAAAGAGAAAGGTGGTATCTATTATCTCTGCTTTGCAATCTGTGCTCTGGGATCCCCCAGCACTGTGATTTCTTGAGGTACATGATGCTGTAAGATTGTGATATTTCTCGCTAAGAGCTAGATATTTCACACAGTTGCCTAACATGGAGGATACGGAGGGTCTTATCTAGGATTCCAGGTACTGTGGAGCCATTTGGAATCAGAGGGACATTAATCTATGCAGTTATAATTGGGGAGAGAAATTGACACCTTCCCTGCTGGTTTTAGGGATGAAAGCAACAAATGTACCTGGTATACAGGTCAGTGGCCATTCTGGACTGCTGGTCAGTGGCAGAAGAATTGTCACAGATCCCAACAGGGGAAAAATGACCTCACTTATTAGTTACAGCTATGTCTAAATATGTATAAGTATACATATATTTTATAGTATGAGTTATGAATTCATTCACATTCCCCAAAGGAAAAATCATACCTGCAGCTACAAAATTCTAGGGAACAAGTCTATCCTTAGACATAGCTAAGTAAAGGTGATGGAAAGTCCAAATCAGATAATTTCAAAAGAATCAAGGCAATCAGAGCTTAAAGGGTCCTACCAGAGGAGGGTAAGCAGAAGCACATCATATTAAATATACACATCTTACCCCTCCAAGCCAATGCTTAGTCTTGGAAGAGCAGGTGGCTCCTCTTCCTACAGACACAGAAAAGCTAAATAGAGTAGGGGCAGTTTAAAAGACTTACAAGAAAATTGTGAATAAGAGACTTTTCACCTGGTGGGGATTCAGAAATATTTACAATTATTATAAAGTACAGGAAATGCTCATTTAAAAAGCAATTAGCATATTCTCATGACATAAAAACAAGAATATAATGACCTGTATATACACTGCCAGCTGGAAGAAAATATGTGTAAGCTGAAGAATAGGGGAAAGGCTTAATATGGGCTTAGAAGGAAGGAACTTGTTCTCCCCAGTGGCTACTGAAAGACAGGTCTCTGAGGAGCTGAGAGGGACCCTGCTAGCCTTGCTAGCCCTTCTTGTGTGCTTTCCCTTGGGTGGGGAGCTTCTTTAGAGGCTCATTCTGTGGTTTTGTAGGTTTGGAAAAAACATCTCTCTCTTCACCTAACCCAGAGGTCCAATCTGCCCAAGAACAGCCTCGTGGACCTGGGAAAGGTATCTTTACCACTCTAGAACATAAGAAACGATATGGGACAATGGGAAAGGAACTGCACTTGGCAGTGCTAGATTCGTGTCAATTAGAAGGTATTTATGCAGCACAGTCTAGGCACTATGCTGAGAACTAAGGATACAAAATTAAAAAAAAAATTAAAAGCCAAAACTATTCCCTGCTAGAGAAGATGACAGGTAAATAAAAGGTACGTAGAAGGCAGACAGATGGTAACCTTAGAGAGGAAGGTGCTAGCAGCTGGTATTTGGCAGTCAGGGGGAGGGGGCCTGGGAAAGGCTTCCTGCATATGGAGGTATGTGAACTGAGTCTTGAATGAAGTCAGGGTAAGGAGCATGAACATTCTGGGGATGGGGAACAGCTAGACCAAAATCAAAAAAAGAAAAACATAGATGGAAGTTGGAGCATCCTGTGTGATAAACAGCAAGCAATCCAGTATGGCTGACCAAAGGACCATGGAGGGGAGTAATGTATAAGAAAATAACTGGAGAGGGCAGCTAGGTGGCTCAGTGAATAGAGTACTGGCCCTGGAGTCGGGGGGACCTGAGTTCAAAACTGGCCTCAGACACTTAACACTTACTAGCCGTGTGACCTTGGGCAAGTCACTTAACCCCCATTGCCTTGCCTTTCCCCCTCCAAAAAAACCAGGGAGAGAGAGAAAGAGAGAGAGAGAGAGAGAGAGAGAGAGAGAGAGAGAGAGGAGAGAATAGTTGGAAAACTAGGAATAAGGCCTAGCTGTGAAGAATTTTCAATGCCAAATAGAAATAACATTTGATACTATGTGTGATGGGAATTTGGTCATATATTTGCTGCAGGGGAAACCCAAATTCTAATTCCACTCTGACACTCACTAACTGTGTGATCTTGGACCAGTTGCTAAACCTCTCTGAGCCTCAGTGTCCTGAGCTTGACAGTATCAATACATCTCTGGCTTGTTGTAAGCATCAAGTGAGATGTGGGTAAAGTGCTTTTCAAATAAAGCACGACATACATGTCATTTATCTTCCCAAAGAGGGGCTTTCTGGTCAATTTTCTGCCTCCACTTTAGTTTCTGCTTTTCTGTATGTCTTTCTGCAGTCATGAACCTTAACCCCTATCTGCCTTTAATGTGTGCTCTTGCTTGACTGCATGAAGTTAAAATTTCTAAGTTTAAATTCTCATGCAAGGTTATTTGATTGGGTTAATTTCTGATTAATATTGATTTGTGCAATTGTCTTTGATCTTAAACTTTCCCTAGAGTAATCCTTGCATATTTTAATTCTCTCTATTAATCAAGTTACACTCTTCTTTTCAAAAGGAAGGACCTGGGTCAATGAGACTTGGTGGGCCTAATCTACCAAGGTCCAATTTCAGCAAAAGGGTCTCACGAACTTTGGAACATGCATAAGAGAAACACATTTTAAGGAATATTTTTAAAAGCTAGCATTTAAAGAGTGCTTTAAAATTTGAAAAACCTTTGCACTTATGAAAAGTTAGCTCACTTGATCTTCAAAATAAGTATATAAAGCACTTTGGAAACCAGTAATATCTCCTCTTACACATGGGGAAACTGAGGTTTGGTTAAATTAAGTGCCTTGTTCAATGTCATCAAACTATCAGCAGCAACAGAATTTGGATCCAGGTATTCCTGATTCTGTGCCCAGCATTATATCTAGTAACATTCACCAGAAGATTAATTCAGATACAAATAAAGCTGATGAGCTACTTTCAAAGAAAGCTTGCTCCAACAGTTTCTCCCCTACTCTCCCTTATTCTGAATGCAGAAGGATGTGGTTAAACCCGATGACTCAAAACTTTTGTTTGACTGAAGTCCCTACCACCCCACCTTCACCTTCATATGTCCCCCACTCCAAGGCTGCTTTGTAGGCATCTATTTTTCTTAAGATGAATGAAAACTAATTGTGTTTAGAGATCCTCTTGAGGTAATTTGAAAATACCCAGAATACTGGAAAATGAAATCTAGGGTCTCTGAATAATTCAGTGAAAGGAAGCCAAATCCTATTGGCAACTACTACACCAATCATTTATCTCCTTTGGTTTTCAATTGGGTTATGTGATTTAAATACATACCCTGCAAAAAACCCACCCTCCTCCCAAAACAATCTGCACAATGAAAAGAACACTGGGCTTGGAAACAAAAGATCTGAGTTTAGGTTTGAACTCTGGCTTGACCATTTGTATAATCTTGGGAATACCAAAAATGAAATGCTAGACCTCAGTGATCTCGAAAGACTCAAGAGAGGGCAGGAGCTATCTGGGGCAAGCTCCTAAGAGTCAACTGGCGAATGCTACAAATCAAGGCTTGATTTATTTTTATTAACTTTCTAGACTTAAGCGAATAAAGGAGAAAATTATAATAATGCAAATTAAACTTAAAAGCATTACAGGGTATACTTTTGGGAGGGGGGAGGGGAGAACCTGTTGCTAAAAATTTGCTAGCAAAGCTCTGAGGTCCCCTCCAATTCTTTCCTTCTTCTAGTATTGAATTATCATGTGATTTCATGGGTACATTGAACTCCTGCTATCAAAACTTCTTCCACAAATAATTTAGCAATTCACCTATACTCTGGAGCCTGAGAGCTGCCTGGGGTACTGAAAAGTTAAGTGATTTGCACAGTATTGATACACAACTAGTGTGTTTCAGATGCAGATTTCGAACCTGGGTCTTCCTAATGCCAAGTTGGTTATGCATTATGCTAGGCAGTTTATCCTATGACTATTATTCTAACGATTCTAATTGATAAAATTTCTAGGACATGGAACTTCACACATAAAAAAAATTTTGATTATGGTAGGAAATTTATATAGAGCAGCTCACCAACCAATGACCATTTAAACTCTTGTGTAATAGATTGAGAAGAAACGGAACATTAAGGAACTGAGGGAAAAAATATCTGTGAATTTGGTCCAAAAGGGGACAGCAAAAACCACAAGAGACTGAAGCATGACAGGAGGGTTCGTCTTTGAAACTGACTAAAGCAGTTCAGTGTCAGTGAAAGATGGACACAGTAAATGCCTCAGCCAACTATGCCCCCTTGGTCTTGGAGTCCTAGGTCCCCTACTTACTTCTGATTTAAGTTACTGGCTTCTAGAGAGATCAGTTACCCTGGCGAAGTGCCTAGAGTTTGTCTTCTCAGAGCAGACAGAAATGTTTTTTAGAGAAGTACTATCTAGTCTTGCTTGTCAAAGGCTACTAGAAGGTATTTTGGTGGGACCATGGATGGAGTGCTAGACATGGAATAAGGAAGACTGTGAGTTCAAAACTGTATGACCCTGGGCAAGTCATTTGACCTCTGTTTGCCTCAGTTTTCTTGACTGTAAAATGGGGATAATAAAAGCACTAGGACTGTTGTGGATATAAAGGGAAAAAACCAATGTATAAAATACCCTGCAAACCTTAATGACCTATATTAATGTTTGCTACTATTAGCTACTACTTTTGTCATTCTGAGGAACAAAATTACTATGCATATCTATATAAACAAGGTCCCATTATTAGTTTCTGACACTTTTACTGATCATCCTGACCTTCTGAGGATATATAAAGCTTGGGAGGAAGGGCAGGATATTGTCCTTCAGCTTATAGAATACCCTTGTCAAGACCAGCGAGCTAAGGTGTTCTGCCATAGCATCCTGTGATATAGTCCTTAATGTGTGAATACTCCCGATGTCCCAGCTCATACATGCCCTGGATAAATTACCCACGACTCTAATGCACCCATTCCTGTCCAATCCCTCCCTCCATCCTCTCTTTCATTCTTCCTGATTCATAGGCTCCATAAAAAGCCAAGACAGCAGGATCATCACTTCCTTACGATACGAAGCAATCAATGAAAACTTTCTTTGTTGATGGCTGAAAATATGCCAGACAAATGATAATGACATGAGCCAGCCAGCCCCTCTCACAGCAAAGTGCTTTAATATTAAGAGCTGCTATTCCCCTTTCCAACACTCCAGGGAGCTGTCAGACCACTGTTCAATGTTTTCAGCTGGGAAGCAGATACCCCTTGAAGCCTCGACCTTCGAAAAATTAGGCTAATAATGAATGTGACTGGGGAGCCCAACTTCTGGATAGAAGGAATGTTGGGGAAACTGAGGGCACCACAGATCAAGGGGTCTGAAGGTTATTTTTATAACATCTGAAAGGATGAATTTCTAATGTTTAGCTTCACTGTAAAACCAAGTCATGGATCCTGAATGAAGATGGCCAAATCTGGAACTTGCAAAGATACAAGACTCATTTTTCCTCCTTTGTGAAATAAAAGAGCTGGACAAGACTGGTGGTTCTTAAACCTTTTATGTCATGAACCCCTTTGGCAATCTGGTGAACATTATGGACCTCTTCTAAGAATAACATTTTAAGTATATAAAATAAAACATAGGATTACAAAGGAAAACAATTATACTGAAATAGAGTTTTAAAAATATGTATATTTTTAAAAATCCATTTATGGACCCCCTGGACCAGATGACCTCTAAAAGCCCTTCCAATTCTCATCTCTATGACCATATATCCTTCCAGTCCTTCCAGTATCCAGCCCTACTGATTCATCTCCCAGGGCCACTTGAAAAGATCTGCTTTTACAGGCAGCTTTCACTAAAGCAGAACCAACGATATTTCCCAACACATTTCAATCCTGATCAATTGTTACTAGTTCTGATTAATTAAACCTGACCTATTTCCCTGCCCTGGGACTCTTAACTAAATGAGTCCCTGATGGGGGTCACGAGAATAAGTCCCATTCCAGAGGGTGTGAGGAAGAGAAGGTTAAGTGGATAGAAGTGCTTTCCTAATCCCAAGGAGCCATTCTGGTAAATTCAACACCATCTCCAACAAATCTGAGGGATAGCAGCTATCAAAGCCCTCAGTGAACAACAAAAGGAGAGATCATCACCCTTGTCAAAGGCTCTTTTTACCAAGTGGATCTTTAAAAGTCAAACATCAGTACATTTTTCCTCCCCATTCCCTGCAAACACATCACTATTTGCAGGCACTGGTGCTGAATGGGTGTGATTCCAAGGACTGCTATTCCCCCATAGCTCAGGAAGGCAAAGTGAGCTACACTTCACACAATGGGGTCCAAGAGTCCGAGAGCTCCAAGGACTTACCCCTGGGTCCCTTCCCCAAAGTGACTGAGTGAATTCTTGCTGTACCCCCTTCGTCTGGCCCCTGGCCAGAAGGGTTCTCTGTCCAAAAAAGAACTTCTCTGTCTGCTTTGAAGAGCCAAATAGTGTTTTCCAATCCTTTGGACCACCCAAGGGAAGATTTATTTTTCTAAATGGGATTTCCCTCAGGGCAATCCTACAAAACACATTAGTCATATAAACATAAAAATACAAAGCACAGATGGGTGGCTCAGTGGCTTAAAAGTCTGTGCTAATGAGACAAGGGTCCCGAGTTCCACCTTCATGGGGAATTGCTGAGTTTTCCACAATTCTAGAGGTTCTTCAGTTTCTTTAGCATCATGGTGCCCTTGGGCAGTCTGATGAAGTCTATGGACCCAGTCTTAGAACAGTATTTTTAAATGCATAAAAACAAAATACATGGGATGAAAAAGCAATCAATTATTTTGGAATATAGCTGTCAATTTTTTTTTTAAGTTCAGAGATCATAGGTTAAGAACACCTTCAGGCAGTAGCACAGGGCTATACCCCCACTCCCAAATCAGCTGCCTCTCAAAGATGCATCACACATATAAAGGATAAGGTAAGATGAGAAAGCATGGCTGGGTCACCACCATTATTTCCCTAATCACAGAAAATTTAGCAAAGTGCTTGCCTAATAAGTATGTGGTCTTCACACATGACTGAAAGCAAGTCAATTAACTGCAAACACAGACAAGTGTGGAGAATGCTTTAAGTAAGTATGGTCTACAAATTTAAGTACATCAGAAAAATGATTAGGTGATTAAGGAAATATTTCCATTAATAAGTCAATTACTTTGTACATTTAAAATTATCCTATTTACATGACTTTGAAAGATATAAACTTCTTAGATATAAACTTAGATATAAACTTCTTAGAGAACTGTCCTAATCATAATGTCTAAGAAAACCGCATAGCTAACATATGCATTTTGCCGTTTTTGGGGGGGGGGAGGGCAGGGAAATTGGGGTTAAGTGACTTACCCAAGGTCACACAGCTAGTAAGTGTTAAGTGTCCGAGGCTGGGTTTGAACTCAGGTTCTCCTGATGCCAGTGCTCTATTCACTGCACCACCTAGCTGCCCCTAACTGTACATTTTAAGGTTTTCTTAAAGCAATTGTAATAGTAATTGGTTTAGCAGGATACTTAGCACTTAGTACTAAGTGGAGGGACAGTACTAAGTGCTAAGTGTGGAAGGTGCAAACTCTGTCCCATTGTTGAGAAGGCATGAACTCCCCTGTTGATGTAGAAGAAGGGGATTGGCTGAGCCCCTGTTGATGTGGAAGAAGGAGGTTGGCTGAGGTGTGTACATAAGC
>CM053589.1:158653043-158669637 GCA_028646515.1 Pseudochirops corinnae
GTGAATATTATAATGTTTTGAATGTTTGTCTTGATTTGTAATGGAATAAACAGAGTGTTCACTATATTTTGTAATCTGAACTCTAAAGGCTGTTCACAGTAGCATTCCTTTGGGAATCTGCTGGTGCATGGCATTACAGCAATACATATTTTGGGGCACTTATGTGAAGAAAATGTACATCTTCAGCAAAGATGACACTAGGGTGAGCACCTGAAATGACTTTTTATAATAAGCATTTTCTACAATATTCATGGTACTGGTGAGAAAAAAAAAATCCCTGTCCTCAGGGAGAATATATTCTACTGGGACAGATATGTACAGTACAAGGAAACCTGAAGTGGAATTAAGTACTAAAAACTGGGTTGATAGAGATGGCTCCTGGAATGCTCCTTCCAGGAAGATGGCAAATATTGAGAAGGGTGGAGGTAAGGATGGAGTGTATTTCCATCAAGAGGAATAGTTTATGTAAGACTTTATGTGGACTTTGAGGAGTGGTGAATAGTCCAAATTGGGTAGGTCATAGGGTTCATGAATGGAAGCAGGTGAAAATAAAGCTGCAAAGATAAGGGGGGGGAGGGGGTCAGATGGTTTGAGGGTCTTAAGTCCCAGGTCAGAAGTTTGTATTTCATATAATATGTAATGAGTAACTACTGAACAGGGTAATGGCAAGCTCAGACATGTGCCTTGGGAAGATGGTTTGGAGGAGGGATTGGAAAGGGGAGAGATGGAGGAAGGGAGAGCAGCTGGGGGTGATGGCAGTAGTCCAGGAAAGAATAAAATAAAGGACAAATTAAGAGGAGTCTCTGTGTGAGTAGGGAGAAAAGGAGAGAGAAGCAAGAGAAATTACAAAAGTATCATCACTGAGCTACAGCAAATGCTGGGACATTGGGGTGGTGGAGATAGAAAAGTGAAGAAAGAATCTAAGGTCGTACAACAGAAGTACCAGGAGGATCCTAGAGAAATTTGGAGAAAGGGCAGGTTTATTGGAGGAAATAATGAATTTTGTTTTGGATAAGTTTAGCTTGAATTGTCTACAGGACATCTAGACAAAATATCCAGCAAAAAGTTGTTAGTGTATGACTGAAGTTTGGGAAAATGATAGTGCAGGATATATGGGTTTAGGAATCATCAGTGTAGAGAAGAACTCTCCAAAGAAAATATGTTTTGGGCAGGAAGAGACAAGATCTTGGGACAGAACCTGACAGAATATCCACATTAAAAAGACAGGAGATAGAGGATGGTAATCTAGGGAAAGAGTTGGAGAAATAATGGCTAGAGAGACAGGAAGACAATCAGGAGACAGGTATGCCATGTAATCCAAGGAACAAGAGAGTATTCAGTGTTTGGGGGAGTGCATGTTGGGGGGAGTAAACAGTATCAAAAACTAAAGGGAGGTGAAAGAGAATAAGGTCTGCAAGAAAGCCAGTATATTTATGTGCTGCAAGACTGTTGTTGATAACTTGGAGAGAGCAGTTATAGCTGAACGGTAGTCTCAGATTCCAGATTTCAAAGGACTCAGAAATAACTGGCTGATGAAGACGTGGAAGCAGTAAGCATAGACAACTTCAGGAATTTGTCAGTGAAAAGGATGAAAGATACAGGAAGACAGCATGATAGTAAGTACGATGGGGTCAAGTGCAGATTTTTAGGGATAGAGTATATTAGAGCACGTCTGCAGGAAGCAAACAGAAAGTCAGTAAACAGAGGAGACGGAAGATAAAAGACAGAATGATCGGTGAAGCAAACTCCTGGATGAGAAAGAATAAGTCTGAATGCACACAGCGAGGAATGGGCTTTGTCAAGGAGAACAGCCATCTATTCATTGGAAGCTGGAGAAAAGGAGGAGATGATACATCCAGAGGGAGCTCTCAAGCATATGGTCTCTTGTTTTCTCTGCAAGAAGGCAGAGGGCACAAAGATTTGGGGTCAAAGGCTCCAACACCAAAAACTACTTGTGTGTCCACGGGGCAAGTCACATCACTTTCCTGAACCTTGCCTTTCTGATATGAAAAAAAAACCCAACAGTTAGATTATTTGCATTCAAAAATCCTCTCCTGGATGGAGATCTAGGATCCAATGACCCTAAGTAGTTATAAAGCACAGCTAAAAATGGATGAGAGAGACACGGTATTAGGAGCTTAAGGAGCGAACCATCTGAAAAATCAAACAAGGGAAGAGAGACAGGGATTCAACCAGTAATGATGAAACTTTGCTGTGCAGCAGTGAAGGCCCTGCTGAAGATGAAATAACAAAAATGGATATGAAACCCAATTGGTCCTAAACTTGTGTTTGGTAGCTCTGGAAGGTAAGACAAGAAGGTAGATGTCTGGGGTGACAGAGAGAATCCTGACATGAGGAATGACAGATTATAGACAGTGGGAGGATGAAATGTGACTGAGCTGGCTGAACCCAGGATCAAGAGAGTCAACAACAACAAAAAAGTGAGGCCAGAGAATTGCCAATAGTCTGAGGCAGGACAGGAAAGGATAGAAGAACTGGAGATTGTTATGATAAAAGAGAATATGGGTTCAGGTTGAATGAGGTAGAGGGAGAAATGGAAAGCTGATCAGGGTGGGATTACTCACAGCTTTTGAGCCATGAGAATATCAGGCCTTTGCCTGAATTTCCAGGTTTCCTAAAATTGTACACACACAAAGATACAGAAACACACACTCACGTCTATTAACTGGCTAATATTAACCAATGACTATTAAAATTTATTAAAAGCAACATGGTAGAGATAGCTGGCCTGCAAGTCAAGAAGAACTAGGTTCGAGACTTATCACTGGCACATACTGTCTCTGTAACCCTCCTCGAGGCACTCAACACTCCAGGCAATTCCTGAAGAGTTTCAAACCATGTACATTATGGGAGGGAATTTCTTCACAAGTACTGCCCTCCAAACTAATGAATTCATAGATGCAATTTTTAAAAATTGATAGAACTTTAGCTCTGTTGATGCCCTTCAGTCTAATGTTATTAACGAAAAAGGTTCACTTACATCTTTGATTGATGGACTAAATCAATCAGTTCATTCCATTCCACTTAAAGGAAGTGATACATTTGTAAGCTAAGAATATATCTAGATTACTGTCTAGGTATGAACAAAGCCTAGATGCTTCCTTGAATCCATCAAAAATATTTCAAGTAGGTAAGACAGTAAGTCTTCTCCAATTGAGTGAGGGGCTTCTTAACACTGTAGGCCTTGTAAAAAAAAAAAAACAACAAACCAGGGATCTAATTCATAACTAGAGAAAAGCGGAGTACCTTGCAGAGTCTCACATTCCAACTAAACCCATGAGATGGAACTGACTGGGAACAAAGGAGAAGATCCTTGGGCTCCCACCTTGGTTTTGGTCTTTATCCCCCACTCCCTTTGACTGGAGGCAGATCTCTTGAACTTCATACGCCCAGATTATCCAGTTATCTAATTGTGGACTTTCCATCTTCCCATCAGCATCCTAGCAGCACCTCCATCCAAAACAGCTGATGACACTCTCTGCTTTAGGAGTCAAGAACAGACTGGATACAGATTTGAAGCTCTACATTGAGCCCAGAAGAAAAACTACACAATTCCTAAAGCAAAGATCTCAAGGGCTCTACCAAATGGCCTTCAAGGTTACCCTTTTATCATCTACTCTAACCTGAGATCACTTTCTCCTAGACTGTATGCATTTGTGAGAGACTCTTAGAGATTTCTTTTTTATTGGGGGTGAGGGTGTTAATGTTTTATATCAACTGTTCCTCCTATACCACCTTAGTAAATACCCTGTTTTAAAATCTTTAATGGATATCAACTAATAGTCACAACAAAAAGCACACCAGTAGGGGCTTTCAAGCTACAACACTAGAAAGACAGCCCCTCTTACGCCCTCAGGTTACCCCTACAGCCCTGAGGGGAGATGATGTAGCCTAGCTTTGGGAGCCCAAACTGCCTGGTCAAATGGGAGTTGGGATAATGACCCCCAAAACTGACAAAGGCTACCTATAAATTAAACCTTTTACAAACCAAATCCTTTAACAAATCACAGCAACCGTAGGCTTAGTATTATTTCCATTTTAAAGGTGAGGATACAGAGGGCTTACGAGATTAAATGACCTGCTCAAAGTCCCAGAGTCTCCTGACCCCACATCAAGAGCTCTTTACACTACATCCAATTTCTCTAAGTACTAATATACAAAAAGTATCTATTAAGATAAGAAAAATGAGAAATTGCGCTTATTTTTGTTCCTTTGTCCCAAAGAATAATTTTTAAAGAACTCTTTTCAGTTTCAGCCCTCAAAAAAAGCCTCAAATTTAAAAGAAAAACAAACCAACAAGCAAACAAAAAATCAACCAGGCTAAGACTCAAACTCTCTGCTATCAGCCAGATGAAATCCCAAATCTCGTCTTCCTATTTAGTAAATACTACCTCCCTTCTCCAATTATCTTACACATATTTATGATCACATATTACACCTCCAAGGTGGCTAGATGGTGCCGTGGATTGAGCACTTGGCTTGGAGTTAGGAAGACTCTTCTCAGGTTTCAATCTGGCCTCAGACACCAGCTTTGTCACTCTGGGCAAATCACTTAAGCGGTTGCCTCAGTTTCTACATCTGTAAAATACGCTGGAGAAGGAAATGGCATACCATTCCAGTTTCTTTGCCAAAAGAAAACCCCGAATGGAGTCATGGAAAGTCAGACATGACTAAAAACAACTGAATGATAACAATAAATTATGTTCTTTAAGGAATGGGTCTTTATATTCCCAGCTTTTAGCAACATACCTTGTATGTAGGGATAGGGATAAGGAACAGACCCATGATTTTATTAGTGGAGGGAAATCATAGGTGAGGAACTTCATCATCCTGTAAGATCTCATCAGCCTTGGTGCTCCTTACCTCATCACTACTCTCTGTCTCTCTGACTGGAGGGTGGAATGATGAACTTAAACCTCTGTTTATCAGGAGAACTCAGTTCAGATTTAGCGTTTCTCACTTGGTTGCACCGTTTCAAGATTTCTTTGACTTCTCCACTATGTCTCCATGTCAGGTACCTTCTCCTCTTCCCACCATTCTTTCTCTTCTGCTACCTTTGTGTGTTGTCTTCCCCCATTAGACTTCAAGCTCTTTGAGGGCAGGAACTGACTTTCCCTATTTCTATTCCCAGTGCTTAGCACAGTGCCTGATACATACTACGCATTTAAAAAATGTTTACTGCTTGACCGGCTCTAGGACCCCTGGAGGTCTCTGACACCCTTTCAGGTAATTCAGGAGGGCAACACTATTTTTATAATAATTCCAAGGTGTTTAAATTTCTAATGCTGTAAAATGTTGATAGATATAACCCCCACAAGCAAAAATTCTTGGCGGACGGTTCTCAATAATTTTCGAGAATATCAAAGGGTCCTGAGATAAAAAAGCCTGAGAACTGCTGGATTAGGTGAATCAATCCGCACAGGAACTGTTTAGATTGTTATAGTCTAATGATAACCAATCGCTGTACCATTTTTGGTTGCTGCCAATGTTTACTCCAAGCAAATATCAAGTGTTCTTTGTATCTGCAAACCAATCAATATTTACTGGAAATCCAAGAATGAATATTTACTGAGCAATTAATATATGCCTAGAACAATGACCTTACGACAAATGCAACAGAATCTGCTCGCCCTAGAGAAGATTATTTCCTACCTATGAAGGAAGATACTGAAATAAAACTGATAAAAATTATGAGAATGGTTAAATGCTAAGGCAAATAGGACAGACAGGACACTGAGAGGGATTTCGGAGAACAAATAAATGGGGAAGGATCCATTAAGCACTTAGTAAGTGCCCAGAACTATTCTAAGCCCTGAGAATAAAGTACAAAAATAAAAGAATCCCTGCCCTCAAGGAGCAAATGTTCTAATGAGGGAAAAAAATGCATTAGTGGAGTGATGGCCAAGGATAACAAATTAAGCTAGATATGAGGTATAGAGGCCCAAAAGAAAGACAACCAGAAATCTAAAGAAACCCCAGTAAGTGATGTCTACAGTCATATTCCCAATTCACCACATAAACAATTCTAATGATTTGCACGGACAAATAGAGCTCTTGAAAAAAAAGCTAAGACTGTTCACATACATAAAAGGAATTACATTTCTTGTCTCCTTAATGGGTGGGGGAGGAACTGAAAAGAGGAACTAAAAATAAAAATTTTAAATTAAAAAAAGGAAAAATATCTAAGTTTATTCATTTATATAATGAGTATCATATTTCTTGACTTCTCAATGGGTGGAAGAGGGGGAGGGAGAGGGAGAGAAAGAATTTGAAACTAAAAATAAAAATTATAATTTTTTAAAATGAAAAAATCTAAGTCTATTTCAAATGACTTTTTTTCCCTACATCAATTATAAAGCACTCTCTTAGCACAATGGATCGAATGCCAGGCCTGGAGTCAGGAAGATCTGAATTTAAATTTGGTCTTAGACACATACTAGCTGTACGAACCTGGGAAAGTCACTTAACTTCTGCTTGCCTCAGTTTCCTCAAGTGAAAAAAGACGGTAAAATTGGTCGGCCCAGAGAATCTCTTCCAGTTCTAAATCCATCATCCTGTGATCTTCTGGAACTGTGAGAGGTTTGTCACGTTGGCATATTCAAAAAGTCATACTGCCATCCGCCTGTCAGCCTAGGTTGATCTCTTCATGACAAGAGATCTCATGGGCCTGATGCAATCAGTATAAGGCCACCCACAAACCAGGACATCAGAAGGATCTCAATGACTAGAAAGAATTCTCTTTGAATTTGTCTCAGGATCTCCCTCCATGAAAGTGGCAAATGTCTTTGTCAGCTTAAATCTGCCCACATATTTATTCCTTATTAAAATTGGTTATATTACATAAAGTTGATCATCAGTTGACTGTGAACAAAGTAATAGCAGATTTTAGGGGAGGAGCAGCCTTAACAAGGGATTAGGAGAGCCCAGATGTTCCAGAAAGTAGAGCTTGAGCTGAGCAAGGAAGGAAGTTAGAGGCCTTAAGAGGTAACTTTCCCAGGTATTCTACGTTATGTGCCAAGATGCAGAATTCAAAAGGGTAATATCATGGATGGAGAACATCAAGGAGAGACTGCAAGAATCCTACAAAGACAGGCAAGAGCCAAGATTGGGCACAGAGGAGAAAGCAAGGCCTATGGTTTGGTAGTTACCGATACCTTCTTTATCATCTTTTGGGAGCAATATTATCATTAATGGCTTATTATATTCTTTTAGAACCTTCTTCTTCTGGTGATCAATTTTCAAGACAGCTTCCAACGTCTTCAAAAATGTGTCACCTCCACCACCGGAATACCTTGGTTATGTACTCATTATTCAGGTCTAGTTACTGCTCTACAACCAATCAATCAACCAATCATGAACATTTATTAGGCACCTACTATGTTCCAGGCATTGAGCCACTATTGGTGATACAGAAACAAAAGTAAAGCAATCCCTCCCCAAGAACTCTACAATCTAACAGGAGAAAACACATGTACATATGTGAGTACATTATTTATGCCAAATGAATATAAAGTTGGGAGGTAGGGCACTGGGCACTGAGCTTTATATAGAAGCTAGTACTTGAGTTAAGTTTTTAAAGAAGCCACCACTCCAAGCTGCTGAACTCTCAGCTAGCCCCAACTACAGTATCCAAAGACCTCTGTGTCTTTCTGAGTTACTCTGGGCTGGAAAGTTGACACACTGTGACTTTTTCTTGGCTTTCCCAATCAAAATTCAGTCTGCTGCATTTTCTATGTTATTATGATGAAGATGTGTTGGGAGACCTGAGCAAAAATAATTCTACCTCATCTTGACTCTACCCTTTCTCCACATTTTATCAACTGGTGATCTCATTAACTTCCATGGATTCAGTTAGCATTTCTATGCAGATGATTCCCATGTCTTTCTAGCCTTAAGTTTTCCTTCCAAATTCCACTCCCACATCACCACCTGCCTGCTGGACACTTCCAAATGGATGTTTCAAAGGCATCTCAAATTCTACATGTCTAAAACAGGAACTCATTCTCCCCATCCCCCTCACACTATTCTGCTTCTGAACTCGGCTGGTATTCTTCAGGGCACTATCATATTTTCAGTTACCCAGACTTAAAACCTTTATCATTCCTGACTCCTCACGCCTATTTATCCCACATATCCAATTAACAAATCCTCCAGGTTTTTTCTTTATGACAATATTTACCTATGTTCCCATCTCCTCAATCACACAGATCCTCTTCCAACTTCAGACTCTCATCATACTAGTTCAGAAAGTGAGGTGGTTTGGTAGAGTGTATTCACTTGGAGTCAAGAAGACCTTAATTCAAATCCTCCCTCAGACACTTATTAGCTGGGTGACCTTGGGAAGATCATTTAACTTTTCTCACCCTCAGTTTCCCCAAGTATAAAACGAGAGGGTTATTGACTTCTGAAACCCATTTCAGCTCTGTATCTATGATACGATGACTTTCCACTTTGACTATTCCAGTGGCCTTCTACTTGGATGCCTAACCTCAAAGCCCTCTCTCTGCTCCAATCCATTCCCTCCTCAGCTGCCAAAGAGATTTTCTTAAAGCATGGACCTGACCCTGTCAACTCACTACTTTTCAAACACCAATATCTGTTACCTCTAGGATCAAATGTTAACTCTTTCTTTGACATTTAAAGCTCTTCAAAAAATCTGCTTCCTTCCTAGCCTACTGATCTTCATGTACCCTAAGATCCATCATATTGGTCTGCTTATTGGTCCTCATACAAGATCCCGTCTCTCTACTTCTGAAGACGCTAGAATGCTTCCCTCTTAACTTCTCTCTAACACTTAACACAGAGCCTGGCACGTAGGCTCTTAATAAATGCTAGATGACTGACACTTAGAATCCTTGCCTTTCTTCCAGGTTGATCTCAAGCACTAAACCCCTCTGGATGACTTTTCTGGTGTCACCTTCCACCCCACTAGTGACTTCACTTTAAATCCAGTACTCCATTTACATATTACTTCCCTCATCAGAATGCAGCTCTTTGAAGACTGAGATTATTGGTTTTCTTTGTATACCCACTGCTCCTCACAATGTCTAGAAGGCTGTAACTATTTAATAAATGCTTGTTGATTGATCATGGGTCAGAGAGTTTAGGTAACATGTGCTAGGAAGTGTGAGTGCTGTAATTTGAACCTGAGTCTTTCCTGATTCAAGATTCAGAGGTTTTCCCCACTGTATCTTGCTTAGGTCTTCAAAGATGAAAGGGAAAGTTAGATTTTTCTGTTATCTGAATGGCATTCACAGAAGAGGAAAACAGACTCTCCTGAAGGCTCCTTAAAAAGAAACCCCTTATTTTTCTCATATGATACAATGACATTCTACCTCCACGTATCTACAATAAGATCACTCATTAAAGAAAAGAGGAGGGAGGAAGTAGGGCTCCAAATTCTACCTAATGCTAGTAAATACTGGAGGGAAATTCCGTATTTTACTGTGTCTTTCTTGACTCTTTGGTGTTCCATCTCATGTGTCAATCGTACTTCACCACCACTACCACTACTACCTCTGGAACTGTGAATCTAAGCTCTCTGAATCCTATTTTTATCACCTATCTGTTGGACTTGGCCTGTAAAAAATGAATAAATCTTTTATTGACTTGCTTCAAAAGTTAAAGTATTAAGACTTTAGTTTATTAAAAACTGGTTTGGGGTTTCATTATTGGGCCCTTGTGCAACAGGGAGGGCAAGAGGAAGAGGAACTGATTTTCCTGATGTCACTTATTAATGGGTCTCTAGGAAAATGCAAAACAAGGACCTGAGTACCTGGAAGAAAATCACAAGGGATGGTAACTTGTTCTTTTGGGGTGTGTGGAATGTGTAGTGAAATATCCCAATTATCAGGGTGAATGCCATATCTTCTGGTTTTGTGAGTTAGGACTTTTGGTCTTGGAGTCTACACTGACAACTTAATTTATTTGCTGTCTCAAAAAGGAATAGATAGAACCTTTTCAGCCCTGTCAAATGTAAATTAATTGCTGGTTTTAGCAAATATTCTCGTGCTGCCTACTGTATGTTTAAAAAAAGGTTTAGTTCTCATCCATTCCATTTCAAATGAGTCATCACCTCTGTTGGAGGTGCATAGTTTATATCATTATTAATAGCAATCTCAAAATATTTAATGTAAAAATTAGCATATTAAGCCATCTTTTGTGTAGATGTGCTATTTTGAAAGACACTCAATATACTTTTAACCTTTTAAGATCTCATAAATCTTTCATTATAACAATGGTGTCCATTCATACAGTCGCATCCTGGGTTATCATAATTTTAGGGGGAAAAATCTCAGAGAGATAATACTATATTTTGAGAGAGACCTGTATTTAATCAGCAATTGTAGCTTTCAAAGTCAGGAAACTTTCCCTAGCAATGCAAGTCTGTAGCTCAACAGTCTAACAAAGTTCCCTTGAATATCAATGGGTTAAGTGATTTGCCCATGGTCACAGAGTTAGTATATATTGGGGTGGGACTTGATCTCTAGTATTCCTGGGATCAAGACATCTTAGTGGGTTAATTTTTCACAGTTAAACACTTTTTGAATGCTACAACTAAAAAGAGGTAGGCCCTCAGAGATGTATTTATTTATGCCTACAGACTGGCCTGAGATCAACATTGAATAGGTCAGTGGAAATAATGGATTTGAAGTCACGCAATAAACATTTATTAAGCACTTATTAGCACTGAGGATAGGAAAGGCAAAAGATAATCCCGGTTCTTTAGGAGCTCGGTCTCATAAGGGAGACAACATAAAAATAACTGTGTCCAAACGTGGAATACAAGGGTAAAGAAGAAATCATCAGTAAGAGGGAAGGTAGAGAATTAAGAGGGATTGGCAAAGGCTTCTTGTAAAAAGTGAGATTTTAGCTGGAACCTGAGGAAAGTCGTCATCCTTAACAAGGCCGAGAGGTGAGACTGAAGAGGGAGAGACTGCCATGCATGGGGGATAGCCAGGGGAAATGACACAAGTCAGGAGATGGAGTGTCTTGTTCAAGGAACAGCAAAGAGGCGAGTGTCCCAGGACCAAAGAGTGTGTGTCTGAGTGGGGGCGTAAGACTGGAAAGGTGGGAAGTATGTGGCTAGGTAAGAGGTAAAGGGCTTTGAATGCCAAACAAGATTTCATATTTGATCTCGTCTATCAGAGATGTCCAGATTAAAATGTAATCGAGGAATGTCTAACAAAATAAATAAAAACACAACATAAATAATGTTGATTTGTGGTTTTCTGAATCAATACGTGGTCTGAATCTGACACCACTGCAGCAGGTCTTAAGGGACCACTGGAATTACTGAACTAGAGAGTGACATGGTCAGATCTATGCTTTAGGAAAATCACCTGAGTGACTCACTGGAGGATGGAGTGAAGAAGGCAGAAACTTGTGGCAGGAAGTCCAAGCAGCAGGCTAATTCAGTAGCGCAGGGGCGAGGAGATGAGAGCCTGTGCCAGGGTGGTGGCAATATGTGCTACTTACTAACTCGGTAATGTTGTACATGTCTCTCAACCTCTGTAAGTTTCTCTTTCTTCATCTACAAAATGAAGAGGCGGGACTAATGCCCCTCCTCATTCTAAATCAGTGACCATATAAGTACTCATTATTGACCAATAACTTGACTAGCTCGGGAACCCTGTCTGATTTCCCCAACCTTTACATATCTGAGCAGAAATACTGTTCTCCCAGCGACATGAAAATCCAAATCTATCTCCCCAGAACTAGAACTTATTATGCTGATTCAGAAGGAAATATATATCTTCACACATGCAAGAGAAAATGGGTCTAGCCACCATGTTCTGCAGAGGCAGAATTCTGCTTAGGGCAGATCCCCATATGTGCTTTATCCCTCTCAAAAACTGATCTACCATGTGCTCACCAGCAATTTGAAGGGCTGTGCTTTTCAAAGCCAGCATGGAAGGTGCATTTGTTCTTAGTCCTGATACTGGACTTCAACCAGGAGGAACTGCTTATTTGAATGATAGCTGGGGGAGTGGGACTTGACTTTTAGGTTCAGAAAGAAGCATAAAAAAGTCCGAACACCGGTAACTCCCTGCTAGGACCACCTTTTTAAAAAAAGACCCCAGCCATCCTGACATAATTCACCTTAGTTGAATTATGGACTCTCTGGACTTTTTATCTATTAGTAACCTCCCCCTTCCCCTCATAAATTTTTTCTTCAATTAACAAGCACTTATTTTTCTTCATTCTATTTTTTATTTTTGATTCATTCATCCATTTTCTTCATTCTCCCTCACCCCAATCCCCAATTTAGAAGGAAAAAAAGAAAAACAAAACCCAAGTAGCAAATACTCTACAAAAGAGTCTACAAAAAAAAAACCAAACAAATTTCTCCATTGTCTTTGCCTGACAATGTATGTTTCATTCTGCGTAATGAAACCATCATGTCTTTGTCGAGATGACAGTAACATTCTTCAATCTCAGTTCTCTGGAATTGAGGTTGATCATTGCATTAGTCAGTTCTCAAGTCATTCAAAGTTGCAGGTTTTTATAGACTTCTTGTTATTGTATAAATTGTTCTGGTTCTATTCACTTTTCTTTGCACTGGTTCATGTGAGGTTCCCAGGTTCTGTCATTTCTTACAGAAAAAAATAGTATTCATGTACCATAATTGGTTATTTCCCTTTTTAATGCTTAAGTCCCCATTATAATGGAAGCCCCTTGAGGGTAAACATTGTCATGTTTGCTTACGCTGGTATCCTCATATCATCTTCCAGCGCCAGCCGGGTAGCATTGTAACTGTCTCTCTGTCTCTGTCTCTGTCTGTCTCTCTCTCTCTCTTCTCTGTGTCTGTCTGTCTGTCTCTCTCTTTCCTTCTCTTTCTCCCTTTCCCTCTCCTTCTCCTAACATCTGTCTCTCCTTTCTTCTTCACTCTCCCCCTCTCCCTCTCTCATCTTTCTCCAGAGACTGCCTATTGATGTGATGCCTCCAACTCACAGTTACTGTCACTTAATTGGGATTTTCTAAGCTACCTTCTGGTAGAAATTTAAGAGATCCCTATATCCCATTGAATCCAGGTCTGAAATGCCAAGCTCCATTGCTAAGGACTGTTGGGGTGAGAAAGAGAGGTAGCTATAATATTTCCCCAGTACAAACATTCAATTTTGGAAATTTGTCTTAGCTCTGGAAGCAGTATCCAAGTATCCAGAGAGGGTCCCCATCTTCTTTCCTCCTTTCCCCTTGGCACTCCTGGCACCTTCTTGGGGGAATGCCATTTCCTCCATGATGCCTGGCCCAACCCCAGATCACAAATTCAAGTTCTTTTATCTTGGACTCTTCTTGTTTGCCATTAACCTTCGCATCTGCTAGCCAATAAAAGTGCATGCAGTCCCAGCCAGCCATTTTCACAGCACTGAACTATTTTTAAATGCTTTATAGCCTTCCATGCCCTGTGTTCCACACATTACAACTCCTCCACCCACTCTCCCTCCCTCATTTTGTAAAAGATAAAATTTTGCAGCTTCTCTCATCATAAACACTGACTCAGTATATATTTAGAGTAACTCCCCCCTCACAAAAAAGTTATTTTTAATGTACAGTTTCATATTATTGGAGCTTCTTTCTGTTTTCACACTACCCCAAATGGAAAACAAAACATAGAAATACTTGGCTAGCAAAAGACAAATTCTAGTGTATTTGGGTGGGGGGGTAATGTGATGGAATGTGTTTTTAATGTTAGTGCATCGCAGCTGCTGCAGGGTAGTAACTGCAGCTTGTTGCTGTTTACGTCAGCAGTTGGAACTGTCCCCACAAACAAGACTTAGTGAAGCTCCAGTTCTATTTGCTGTTTCTATGTTTTCATGCCCCCCCCCCCCAGATAAGATTATTATTCTGCCCTTCCTGACTTTTCCAGGTGGTTTGCATGGGTAAAAAGATATTTAGAAGTCAGATTCCTTGACCAGCTTTTTTAACCATAATGACTCAGGATGTCAACATGGCAGGAAATAATGACATTCAAAGTGGGTCAGATTAGTTGGTAACCTACTTAAAGAGAACAGTGGAATTTAGAGGGCTTTTAAAAAAAAAATCATTTTGAGGATATAGGTCTTTTCCCCATGGATTTAAGGCATTTAAAAGACCTGGTTAAAATAGCAAGACATGTATTTGACACCTGAAACTCAGAAAATCTTGAATCTATGATGCTACTTTAGAGACCTTGTAACAGAAAACACCCTAACATACCCCAGATGGCTGCTAGCACAGGTTCTTTGATCTGCTTTTCTAAAGGAAAACAACTCAAAAGGGGTTAACAATCTTGCTTTAATCAAACATAGATATCATTCACTTAATTCAGGAGGGAAAGTAAGCACCCTGAACTTCACAAAATACAAGGAAATTACAAGCAGACAAAAAAATGCAGACAGAGAAAATAACACAATTCAACAGACCAGCAGACAGGGCTTCTAGCTGTCTGACTATTTACATACATAGTGTTAGTTACCAGAGAGAGAAGCACCAACATCTGGGTTTTCAAAGCTGGGGGGAGGGGAGGGCCGGAGGGGGGGCCTCAACAGCTGCCCAGAGTTTCATCTGGTCAAATCATACAACTCTTCCCAAAAGGAAGCCCCAGGGTCAGAAGCCATCACAACTTTCATGACCCACTGCCTAATTACAAACTAACAAAAGGTGTGTTGAAAAACAAGACTCCCCTAAGCAAACTTCTCTTGTTGGTCTCCAAGTGAGGCCCATTCAAGGGCAGGGAAGATCTTCAAATTCTCTTACCATTCCACACCCTCAGTTGTTTCTAGCATCTGACAAAGAATACTTAGGTCAGCTTCTCTATATTTAATATATTTGTATCTATCAACAATATTCAATGTGCATGGTAAGACATGGAGAGAGAAAGAGTACTATTTTTACAGAAGGATCAATCCACTTGCAGACTGACAGACAAAACTTGGCCAAAGATGAAGAAAATCTCCTTATAGTTTATAAAAATAATGGAAGATAAAACACTTACATAAGCTAAAAACATTGTTAAAAAGTCTTCTGGGTTTTTAACGCATAGAAAGCTTTTTTAAAAAGAGTCATTTTTTAGCTCATTGTTAGAATAGTAAGGGCAGTTAAAATTTCTATTAAACACATTTGCTTCTACATTGTTTTTTTGTTTCACATTTCATATCAAGCTTTTGTCTGTATGTGATGAGATCCTGCCTACCATTTGGTGGCTAAGATATTCTCAGAACAAGGAGCTTGGATTACTACAGCCCCTTCAGAGAAGTGGCTATCAGCCCACTTGAATAGCCCCTAGACCTCCTCAGGTAGACTGATGTCACAAAGATTAACTTTTGAAATCTAAGGATCCTGAAGTTCCCATTTCCAACTAACTTATAACTCATATAACTCAATAATTCATATAATATAATATATCGTAATAATATATTAGAAGAAATTTATGGAATCAAGGATTCCTCATTGCAGTTTTTTTTTTTTTTGCTTTTTGGAGGGTAATTGGGGTTAGGTGACTTGCCCAAGGTCACATGGCTAGTTTTTGTGTTAAGTGTCTGAGCCTGGATTTGAACTCAAGTCCTCCTGACTCCAGAGCTGGTGCTCTATTCACTGTGCCACCTAGCTGCCCCTTCTTATTGGCCTTTTTAAGGGAGGAATGAGACTGCAAGATAGTTGATGGTTTTCCTTTGAATTTGTTCTTTTTTAAGCAAGAGTCCTAGAAATGACCATTATTAATAAAGGAGAGCATTTTTCATTCCAGCTCCACTTTCTCTAGATGACACTGGGCTACCAGGCCAAGATACTTAATTCTGGCAGCATCATTCAGTCCCATCAGCTCTTGCTTTTTTTCAGGGAACTATTTTACAAGAAAGGAAAAGGAAAGAAGGGGGAAAAAAGTTCTGATAGAAAAGTCAATGACATTTAAAAACTTTTCATTGAGCATTTTCACCTAAGGTCACCATCTTGAGAAGGGCACCATTATAATAGAATCATTTGATAATTGGATATGTTATACACATACATACATATTCTGTATACACAGAGGAAGAATGTGAATAATGATAACATGCGATTCTGGCTTGTGAAGCCATTTCTTTGTCTCAGCTAACAATCCATATCAAAATGCATTGTCTCATGGATCATAGTTTTAGAATTTGAATGCACTTTAGAAAAATTTGCATAGTTTCACCCTCACACCACCTTCCAATTTTGTAGAGGAAATAGAAGTCCAGAAAGATGAAGCTTCTTGTCCAAAATTACACAGATTATATGTAATAGGATTTGGATGCAGCTCCTCTGATTTTTATATCTCTAAACACACCAATAAAAGAGAAAAATAATAGTTTAACAAATTGAGTATACAACTAAAAAGATTAATATAACAACAAATTTTAAAACTACAAACATCAAAATAGGAATCTTAAAAACCAAAGGAGTAACAAAATTTAAAGTTGAAAAATTGAACTAAAAGCAATTATTAAGAATTACTTTGCCCAATTGTATGCCAATAAAACTAATAATCCTAATGAAATGGATGAATATTTACAAAAATATTAATTCTCCAGATTAACACAACATAGGAACTAGAACACTTAAATACTCCTAT
>CM053589.1:158669737-158751676 GCA_028646515.1 Pseudochirops corinnae
TTGATGCAAAATGTTTAAATAAAATACTAGCAAGATAATTACCACACTGTATCACAATGATGGAACACTATGATCAGGTGGAATTTACACTAGGAATATAGGGCCATTTCAATATTAGTAACAAACTATAGGCATACTTGACTATATTAAGCACAAGAACAACAAAATCTATGAAATTATTTCAATAGATACAGAAAAAGTTTTTGACAAAATGTAGTACCCATTCCTGTTATAAATGCTAGACAGGAGTAGAGCTTTCCTTCAACTGATAAGTACTATCTATATAAAACCAAGAGTAAGCATAATCTGTAAAAAGAAGCAAAAAGGAATAAGCTAGAGGACTTTCCAATAAGATCAAGAGTGAAGCAAGAATGTCCATGAACACAATTACTACTCAATATTGTGCTAGAAATGCTAACTATAGCAATAATCAAGAAAAAGATACTGCAGGAATAAATATAGGCAATGAGGAAACAAACTATCACTCTTTACAGATATATGACGGCTTTACTTAGAGAACCCTAAAGAGTCAGCTAAAAAACCAATCAAAATAACTTCAGCAAAGTTGCAGGATATAAAATAAACCCACACAAATCATCAGCATTTCAGTATATTGACAATAAAACGCAACAGCAAGACATAGAGAAATTCCACGTAAAACTGCTACAGCCAGTATAAAGTACTTGGGAGTCTGCTAGCCAAGAAACACACAGGAATTACATGAACATAATTACAAAATATTTTGCACAAATAAAGAGTAATTGCTCAGGGGTGGCCTGAGCCAATATAATGAAAATGACAATACTACCCAAATAAACTTATTTACTCAGTGCCATACCAATCAAATTACCAAAAAGTAATAGTTAGGAAAAAATAATAAAATTCATCTGGAGGACAAAGAAAGTTCAAGAATTTCAAGAAAACTGATTAAAAAAAAAAACAGGAAGGAAGGGAGACTACCATCACCAGATTTAAACAATACTACAGAACTTTGATTGTCAAGAACAATTTGGTACTGGAAAAGAAACAGAGAGGCTGATCAGTGGAACAGATTAGGCATACAATATGCAGAAATGAATGAGCACAGTAACCTAGTATTCAATAAAAACCAACCTCCCAGCTATTTGGGCAGGAACTCACTATTTGACAAAAACTGCTGGGAAAACTGGAAAGAAGTCTGGCAAAAACTTAGATGTAGACCAGCATCTCACACTGCTACCTAGAAGCTCAAAATGTATATGTGAGTTATATGTATAGAGTGACATCACAAACAAATTAGGGAAGCACAGAAGAAATTACCTGTCAGGTCTGTGGATAGGGGAAGAGTTTATTACCAAAGACAAGATAGAGAAGTTCAGAGGAGGCAAAATGGATTAACTTTGATTACATGTAATTAAAGGTTTTGAACAAACAAAACCAGTGCAGCCAAAATTAGAAGAAAAACAGGGAACTAGGGGAAAAAAACTTTGCATCGAGTTTCTCTGACAAACTTCTCATTCTAAAACATAGGCATTTTAGTCAAAACTATAAGAATAAGAACCATTCTCCAATTGATAGATGGTCAAAGGATATGAATAGGCAGTTGTCAGAGGAAAGAATCAAAGCTCTTAACAGTCACACTTTTTAAAAAATTAGATCATTAATAATTAGAGAAATGCAAATTAAAACAACTCTGAGCAACCTCCTCATATCTATCATATTGATTAAGATGACAGAAAAAGAAAATGGCTAATGATGGAGGGGATGTGGGAAAAAGGTGTGCTAATCCACTATTGGTAGAGTTGTGAACTAGTTTACCCATTCTAGAAAGCAATGGGGAATTATATCCACTAAGCTCTCAAACTGTACAGACCCTCTGATCTAGAGATACTTCTATTAGGTCTGTATCCTAAAAAAAGATCAAAGAAAGAAGAAAAGGGTCTAAATGCACAAAAATATTTAAAGCAATTTTTTTGTGGTAGCAAAGAACTGAAAACTGAGGGGATGTCTATTAACTGGGGAATGGCTGAACAAGTTATGATATATGAATGTTATGATATATTATTTTGCTGTAAGAAATGATAGAAGGGAAAGTTACAGAAAAAACCTAGAAAGACTTGTTTAAACTTGATGCTAAGTGAGGTGAGCAGAACCAGAAAAAAAAAATTATAGAGTAACAACAATATTTTAAAGATAATCAACTCTGAAAGACTTAGCAACTCTGATTATTAATACGACGACCAACCACAATTCCAAAGGACTCATGATGAAATATGCTGTATCCTCCTGCAAAAATAGAACTGACAGACTTCAGGGTGCAGACTGAAGCAGATTTTCTTTCATTTCTTTCTTTTTCTTGTTTTTTTCTAAAGGAAGGGTGGATGGCTCTTGCCTTCCCAATGGGTAGAAGGAAGAGAGGATATAAAATAAAATAAAAATAAAAAGAGAATTTAATTATTTGGTATACAAAAAGAGAAAAGAGAAAAAGATTTTCAGGGCATAACATTTAGGGACATGCACAGTTTGTGGGTGTGAACTGGATAAATGGTATGAGCAGTTAGACAGATAGGAAGAGAAACTCAGAGAGGAGAAAGCATCCAGGAGGTGATCAATTGTGTCAAATTATATAGGATGAATTAAAAAGGATGAGGATTGACAGTAGGATATTAGATTTGACAATTAAGTGATTAGTGGTAAGTTGAGAGAGTAATTTTCATATAAATTATGAGGTTGGAAATCAGAATGCAGAAAGGTTAAGAAAATGAAAGGAGAGGAGGTAGAGGCATGGAGTATAGATAGCTTTTTCACATTTAGTTGAGAAGGGGAAGAAAGATCAAAGATGACAGCTAGTAGGCATGGTATGATCGAGTAAGATCTTTTCTAAGGATGGGGGAGATGAGGACATGTTTGTAAACAGAAGGGAAAGAACCAACGGATAGGGAGAAATTGAAGATGAGAAGGAAAGAGGAGATGACTGTTCGGGGTAATTTCAGTAATGTAATACCTCCTAATAAAGTTGCTTTAGTGAAACATATGATAGGTATTCAATAAAGGTTTATTAAATGGAACTTTACTCACAATAGTTCCTCCCCACAAAAAAAAGTTTCTACTTATTTTATATTTTTATATATTTATGTATTTTGTCTTCTTATAGAATATAAGCTCTTTTCTGTCTTTGGATCTCCTATGCCTAATGCAGTTTTTGGCACACACTAGGCACTTAATAAATGCCTGAACATCTTCTGTGTGTCATTTGTCACTGCCAAAAAAAGGAAGGTATTTGGTCAAATACATGCAGGTGGCAAATACACCTAGTAATCTCTTGATTTTATATCTAATGGTGTTACATTCCTTGGGTATTCACGCTGTGCCCTTTTCTTCCTCATTAGAACAGATGAGTCCCACTCGGTGTGATAGTAACCCCCACACTACACATCTTGCTTCCAGCCTGGCCCTCACAGTCGCTATCCATATCTCCTATGGAGAAGGGGCCACTTAGCCCCACTAACTACCAATCAATTGTTACGCACAGGACGTAAGATCCTGCCAGAGTGAAGCCTCAAGGAGGCCACATATACCAAAAGCAGGTCAAATCACCGTCACCACTTTGCCATCTTTCCTTGCAATCTAACGGAAACAGCCCAGGTCCCTGAGCTTCCTCCTGGGAATAGCAGCGCTTTCAGTCCACTGCCTGCAACCTTCATTTTGGCAAGAAATTCCTGTAGAGAAGCAGTCTTGCAACTGCTCCTGTGGTACTACAGCCATATCTATCAAAGACTCAGAAAATAAAGTCCTTGGCACTATCAAATAAGGTTCCACATCAGAAAATATGATTGTTATCAGTGTCCAAATATCTCATAAAAAGAGAAATATAAATCAAAACAACCCTGAGCTTTCACCCCACACCCTGAAAATTGGCAAAAATGACCCCCAAATGGCAGTAGTTAATGTTGCAGGGATTGCAGAATGTCAGGCACACTGACACATTGTTGATGGAGTTGTTAAATAGTGCAATCAATTTGGAAACCAAGTGGGAATTACGCAAGTAAAATAACAAAAATGTCCATACCCTTTGATAATGTGTTACCCATGGAAGCTATCAATAAGAAGAAATTCCCCATATACACTAAAATCCTATAGCAGCACTTTTAGCAAAGAATTGAAAACAAAAATAAATAACCACTTAATGGGAAATGACTAAACAAATTGTGGTACATGAACATAATCTATTACATTCATAATAATCTATTATTAAGTAATATTCTAATATTGCTGTGCTGTAAGAAACGATGTATACGATGAACAGAGAAGTATAGAAAGATCTATATGAACTAATGCAGAGTGAAGCAAACACAGCCAAGAAGATAACACACCCATTAAGTACGATATAAATGAAAAAATTGCACACCCCAAAATCAAAAGTGAATGTAACAAAATTATGAAGATCAAGGAGAAAACAAATGAAGAGATAAATGTGAAGGTGGGAGAGCCACAAGTTGTTCACACTGGACATGTTTGGGGGGCTTTTTCAATGTAATGATCAGTTGTACTGATTTTCTTCCTCTCTAAAAAATACTATGTTATATGAGATGGCTCTCTGGGAGCAGACAAGGGGAAATACACTTGAGATAACTATGATAATGTAAGAAACAGAAGGCAGGAATAAAAACTTATGAAAAATATAGACTACCAAAAGATGATTATATCTCTGGAAATAGCATTAAAGAAGAGTCATTTACATCCACTTTGCTCTTGTACACTCGGGGTGATGAGACCTTTCCATGTGACTTGCAACTTAAGTCTTCCATATGCCTCCCCCATTAGAATGGGAGTTGAGAGAGGAAGATGTCTGCTTTTCTATTCGTATTCCCAGCACATAGCACAGTGCCTTGTACACAGTAAGAGACTAATAAGTGCTTAAGTCATTCATTCAAAATAGTTTTTGAATTTCATTCTGGAAAATGCCCCATCTCATGGGGGAGGATATAGGAGAGAGCAGATTGGGGAGGGGGTATACAGTAGGATAGCTGTTTTGGGGTGGTGGGTAGGGGAAAAAAATGGGGAGAAAATCTGTAACTCAAAATCTCATGGAAATGAATGACGTAAACTAAAAATAAACAAAAGGTCAATTAAAAAAAAAAAAAAGCAAATGTCCCATCTCAGAGGGATACCACAGACAAGGCACAACTAGATTTCAGGAAAGAATCTGAAAAGAGTAGATTCACAACTGGTTGAATGGAAATGACCAAGGTTAATTAATAGGCGTTAACTTGAAGTCTCTAACGGAATGCCCTGGATATCTAGGGCAGAGGGTGCTTACTCTGTGTTGTTCCAATATTTGTACTGATGAACATATAGGTTATCATATTTAGAGATGCCACAAATTGGGAATCAACTTCTTGGATTACTTTTGGACCCCCACAGATGAGAATGAGAGACCATATCAAAAAATGAAGGAATTTCATAGAGATAACCGTCAAACTCCATGCTTGGATTTTTAAAAAAAGTCACAATAACAGGGTGATGGAGTATATATATAGCTGACTAAAGTTCATGTAAAATAATGCTGGGGTTTTAATAGACTGTATGCCTAGTGAACGCATCAACTGTGTGATATGACAGCGGTGATAATCTTACTGTGGTCATCCTACAAGGTTCTGCCCTGATCATATTACATCTCAATGACCGTGTTCAGTTCTGGGAACAAATTTTTGAAAGGACATGGAAAATTGGAACATATTCAATAGTGGGTAACCAGGATGTCATGAAAATGGGCACTACAGCCCATGGCATGTGATAAGATATGCCCTGAAGAAGAGAAACCTTGGGTGAGAAAGATCACTGTCTTCTAGTATTTGAAGTGTTATCACATGAAAAAGCAATTAAGACTTCAGAGGCATCTTTTCCTACAGGAATGAAAGAAAAGCAGTAAGCAAAAGTTACAGAAAAGAGATTAGTCTACATGTAAAGAAAAAAACCTCATTAACAATTGGAGCTATCCAAAAGAAGAATGAACTGTCCCTGGGGGAAGAGGGTTCCTCCCTCACTAAAATTCTTCAAATAAAGGCTGAATGATCATTTGTAGGGGTTGGAATTTATGACAGCTATGATCCCTTCCAACTTTAAATTATGAAATTTCCCTTAGCCTCTTGATCCTTCTCTATTCTCAAGAGATTCCTGTGCCCCATATACAGATATGTTATTTCAAGCATGCTTTCATATGGTTGTTGATAGTTTGCATTTCTTCTTTTGAAAAATGCCTTTTTATGTCCTTTGTTCACTTATCTGCTAGGACTGGTTAGTGGAATTTAGAGGTCAACCTCATTGAATCTAGGATGTAAAAATCCAAGATGTCTGTTTACCTTCAGTCTGCTGAAATTTAACTAAGAATTCCATGAGACTTTGTCTCCATGAGTTTTGCCATGTTTTAGCAGAGCCTTACCTTCTAATGTCCCTGGAAATCGGAGAAATTTTTACCTAGAAGAAATCTCAGAGATGCTGGGATTCCCAAATAGTAGGTGGAGGTCTACAGGCAAATCCCCAAGATGGCTGCTTTGAGCAGGCCCCATTCTCTACAACTGTCTTTATTTGTCAACAGAGAGAAGGAAGTAAACATTTAGTAAGTACCTACTATGTACCAGGCATATGGCACTGTGTTAAGCACTTTATAAATATTACACAAAGCATATAAAGTACTATGTGCTAAGTACCTTACAAATATCTCAAATACAATTAATATTTATAAATACAAATAATAATTAATATTTGAGATAATAGCTCCATGATTTTATCTTTTCCTGCTCTCTCAATTTTAGAGTCAGTAACATCCCCACCTACTGCCATATCTTGATGGCACTGAGGCTTCAAGAAAATAAAGAGCAGCTAACATACTTTAACCAAAAAAAGAAAACAAAACTTTGGCTGGGTCAGATGACATGATTTGCCTAAGATCAGACAGTTACTTTGTAGTAGGGCTGGTACTAAGGCCTAGATGTCTTGACTCTCACTTCAGAGTTCTGTCCCCACTCTTTAACAAGGCAGAAAAATGACTTGAACCAAATCATGCCTTAGTCATGAGGAGACCATACAATTTCTGGATGGCGATTCAACGCTTAACCTAAACTTGCCCTAGTATCCACTGGCCAGGCTTGGGCTGTCTCCCTTTGAGAAAGATGAACTTTTCCCTCCTAAATCTGATTTCTCCAGCTGCTGGCCTGGATAATCACTGGGCTTTCTGGCAGTTCCTTCCGGCTTCTTTGAGAAGGAAACTGCCAATTAGAGTTACAATTAATTTCCCTCCCAGGGCAAGGCCTGGCTGGAAAGGTAATGACCACCCAGAGAAAGCCTGATGATTAATTTCCAAGTCTCATTTGGTTCTTCATCTCTCTGGGGCATGTGGTAGCTGGAGAATATTCTCACCCAGTGCTCGGAGTCGTTTGAACACAAACATGCAATGAATGACTAAAGGCAATCATGTACAAAACTGTGAAGTGGTAAATTTGGTCTCCCTTTCTGAACCCTTCTGTTCCCTTTCAGCTTTCCCTTGGCCTCTTCCATTCCTCTCCCTTTCACCTGCAAAATCAGGGGCACTGGGCCCCCACACTGCAAGGATCTTTCCCATCAAGAGAAAAAAATTGGAAAAAAAAAAACTTTCTCACCAAGATATCTGGCACTAAATGTATTACCTCTTCAATGGGCAATTCACATTTAGAAGAAAACTGTTGCAAGAGGGTAAGGTTTAACCCAAAGGAATGACTTTCAAATTGGAGAATTTCTGGTCATAGTTGAGGAAGTATTTGGAGTAGAGCTCTCTCCAGCACCCCTTAAAATCACATCCTATACCTCTTTTTACATCCTCAATGCAAACCCACTTCTCTAAATTTCCCTGTTTTAGTTGAAAACATTTCCATCTTCCCCATCACGTGAGTTCATAATATTGGAGTTATTCTGACTCTTCTCTCACCAAGTTCAATCACTTGACAAGTCTTCAATGCCTTTCCATCTTACTTCTTCTTCCCACTCTCCACTCACACCTTGAAGTTCAAGGTCCTCACTGTCTTTCACCTAGATCACTGCAACATCCTTGAAACCACTCTCACCATTTTTATTCTTTGCCCCCCAAAATATATCCCCCATATAACTGCCAAAACAATCTTCCTGAGACCCAGATCTCAGTACATCACTTCCCTGCTTAAAAGTGTCCTTTATACTTTTTAAGATGAAATGCAAACTCAGTCTCATACATAAAAGTCCCTCTCAATCTGACTCCAACCAACCTACCAAGCTTACTTTAACACTATTCCTTCCTCAGCCACTCCTCCCACTAATCTCTTCACATATTCTATGTTGCAGCCCAAATTGCCTACATCCTATTTCCCACCGCCGTCGGTTTCCCCCAGATTGTCTGCCAAGCTTGAAGTGTACACCCATCACATCTGGGCCTGTCAGAATTGTTATCTTTCTTAATGTCTCAGGTTAAGGTGGTACCTTCAGTGGGAATCCTTCCCACTATCCAGCCATTGGTGCTTTCTCCTCAATTTGCCTTGTCTTTATTTATCTGTGTATGTGCCTTAACCTTTCAATAGAAAGCATGCTCTTTAGGTTGTAATCTTTGTATTTTCCACACCTAACATCAGACTTAGACATAATATGCATTTAATTACTGAACTGAATTCCTTTGCTAAATCCCTCTATCTTCCCAGGGTTGTTGTGAGGCTAAAACTATGATCAGATTTGTAAAAGGCTAGTTAATTATCTCTACTTCCTTTAAAGTTCTGAGTCCAAACCAACAGAATTAGATGTCCCACTTTATTAGACAGATGGAATCCTCCCCTCAGCATTGTCAGTTCCATGTGTCACTGGGATGAGAAAGGAATAAATAGATTACATCAAGTTCAATATCACTGTTTTTTGGATGATCATTTTGGGAAAAGAGTCTGAACCAAATCAAGAATTCTGGCTCTGGAAGATCTTTGAGAATTTGTAGTCAGCCCTTTCCTTCTACAGATAAGAAAACAAAAATGTACAAAACAATGGTCACTAGCCCACAATCACGCTGAACAAGTAACAGACACAGTGAAGGTAGAAACTAGAAATACATCCCTAGAATCCTGCCTTCAGGCTTCTTTCTGCTACAGAACAGAGAAGGTCATCATCCTTCCCACAGGCCAATGCCCACTTGGCTTCTCTGGCTTCCTTCAAGTCCCAATCAAATTTCATCTTCTATGAGAAGTCTTTCTTGATCCCTCTTAAAGCTAGCACCTTCCCCAACATATATGGAAATACGTCTTCCATAATTGAACATATATAACCTATATCCAATTGCTTATTGTCTTAGGGAGGGAGGGAAAGAGAAAATTTGGAACAGGAAATTTTATTTTAAAAAAAGTGTTAAAAATCATCTTTACATAGAACTGGAAAAAATAATACTATTTAAAAGGGAAAAAAAGCTAGTGCCTTCACTCTATCAATTATCTCTAATTTATCATCCCTTATATATCTTGTTCATACACATTTGTTTTTAAGTTGTCTCCCCAGTCAGACTAGTGAGCTTTTTGAGAGCAGGGACTATCTTTTGCCTCCCTCTACATTCCCAGAACACCTACAATGCCTGATACATAGTAAGCACTTAGAACATGCTTGTTGACTGAGTGAACATTATCCCCGAGACAATGAGCCCTCACTGGAGGAAATCCTTAAATCTTTATACCTCGGAAATATCTGTGCCTTGAAATATGCACATTAAGTCCAAAAACTTAGACAATGTTTACAAAAGAACTTTGAAAAGACTAGGCAAGTTAATTAAGTTTTAAATAATACAGGCAATGAATTACCCAGATGCTAGTTTATTATATGAAACTGAATTCAAATGGAAAAACACTCTTTTCCCTGGGCAAGTTCAGATTCTTCCACTTAGGCCCTCTTTCTCCCCCAGCATTTCACTATGCCTCATTCATGACCCTGATCTCTCCAAGTCTATGCTTCTTGTGGAACAGAACCTCTGCCAAGCTCCACACCAAGGTGGAAAGACCGCCATTGTAGGTAGTATGTCATAAAGGGCTGTGTCTCTGTTTCCCAAGGATCAATCTAGCTAAATTTGGAAAGGATCATTTCAAGAAGCTTGCCCATCAGGTCATGAATTTTTTTAGTCACAGAATCTCACCAAATCTATCGATTACAGTTTTGAGGGCTTGTAAGCTGCATCCCTGAAGGGAGGAACCACAATAATTACATCACAGATCTTTATGATACTCCAAGTCAATTATGGCTTATTATGGCTTAATCCTCTTAACCAACTGAAATTTCTAGAGAAAAAAAAAGTATTTTAACTTAATAGGCTATCACTATATTATACACTTTTAATAAAACACACAATTTCATGGTACATAAGATCACAGATTTAGAATTTAAAGGGATCACAGTAATAATCTATTCCAATCCTCCTCATTTTGCAGGCCTGGAGAAGGTTAAGTGACTTGTCCACAGTCACATGGGCAGTAAGAGACAAGGTTCAAACACTAGTCTCACAATCCCAAGTTCAGGGCTCTTTGTAGGAAATTCCCCAACAGAAAACTTCTTTTCCAAGGCAGATCACTGTTTTCTTCCATGTCTACGGCACTGAAAATTTAAGAGACTTGCCCAAGGTCAGGCACCCTGAATCTGTCAAAGACTGGTATCCAACTCAAGGCTTCCTGACTGAAGTTGATTCTCTCTCACCAAAGTATAATTTCCTGTCATTCTAATTCTCATTATTTCATAATAATGAAAGGGACCTAAGCAATTTCCCAAACATTCACAATTCTATAAGCAAAATGAGCTGGCTGATCATAAGAGTAGGCTCTTGGCATTCTCTTTAAAAAGTAAGTGGGGTTAAGTGTCTTGCAATTTATCCTGAGAGAGGGTCATTAACTGCACTTATTGTGTGAGTTGGTGGCTAATTAACAGCTACTTGTCCAATAGCATCAGTCTTCACAATGCCACAGGCTTGATGCCCAATAGAATTTTTAAATGAAAATGTCAGAATTATCAGTCGCATATGAAACAGCAACCAAAGAGGCCCATGGTGAATTGCTTTGCAAGAAGTTCTGCCAATAAAAACAAGTTTTCTTGCCACTTCTTGCCAGAAGTTTCTGAAAACCAAGCATATACTCCATTTCCTGCCTGCCATTCTTAATGCATGAGTTGTAAAGCTCTGGGACACACATAGATGGCACCCATATTTTTGTGACTTGACTCTTTTGTCTGTTGATGTTTCCTGACTATGCTAAATTTAGTCAAGAAATGTAGCTACTCAGAGGCGATTTAATATTCAAGGTAGGAACACATGGAGAAAAATAATACAAGGAAGGAATCAAAGTCGCTCTCTAGCTAGTCTTCGCGACTTAGAGGCCTCTCAAAGGGCATGAGCTGCATTTCATAAATGAATGACAGACAAGCACAAAGAATTGGGGATGTTAGACATGACCCCTGAAGCTCTCATGTACAAGGTGGCAGGAAGGTGGAGCTTAGAAGTCTTGTTCTGAAATTCTGAAATTTAGTTCAGGGAATACTTGATGAAGAACTAGTTTCCTTCACTTGTCACTTGGCTTTGAAGGACTTCCCTTCATTCTAACCACATTCTCACTGCTATCTTCTTTGGTTATACTAGTGCCTTAACAGAGAGAAGTGAGTTCTGAAGAAAAAAAAAATTAAAGGGAGGGTATACAGAAGCACAGTACTTAAAAAAACATCTGGTCATTTTTGGACAAACATAAAGGAAAGTTCCCTTAATCCTGACACCAGTCCTTTCCAGGCACAGCCTTATTTCTTCCGGGCTGACCAGCTTGAATTTTCCTGGATGGCCCATATGGAAACACTGGGCATGGACAGTATCTTGTAGAGACAGGAATGTTCACCCGTTCTCCCTGATATACAAGTGCCAGGTCTGAACTCATTCAGTGACCCTTTCTGTCCTGAACTCATCTGAACTCATGGTGATTTCTGGCCAGTCACACCCTGGGACAGTCTCTATGCATATGCAGAGGAAAGAATTCAAAGATCAGGAAATGTAGAAGGGATCTCCAAGGCCACTCAGCCTAGTCATTGGCTAAAGGAAAACCCCTCTATAAAACACCCAATAGATGTTAGTTCATTCAGCTAAAGCAACAGTTAACATGGTCCCATTTGTACTCCCCCTGACTTATCTGAAGCCATTATTCCTAGTTCTGACTACTAGGCCAAATGCAAAAAGTCTAAACAACAACCCTTCAGGTTATAACCTCCTACTCCCAAGTTGAACTAAGCATTCAGAGCTCCCTGAATCCATGGTTGTATGGCACTGTGGTCACCATCCTGGTCATTTGCTTCCGGATAAATTTCAACCTGTTAGTATTGAAAATATGGAACCCAGAACTGGGTATGTTGTCTGACTAGGGTAGAGATGATAGAGGCTGGGGATGGGGAGGTGGGTTGGACAGACAGAGAGATTAACTATTTTTCCTTTTATTCCCTATAACTGTGGACATGATAGCAATGCTGCTGATCACAAAGCTGCAGATCACAGGAGCTGTTTTTGTGGATACACACCAGTGCTGAACTTGCATTCTGTTAAAACTTTCTCTGCCCCATCATCTTATACCATGTGAGTTTACTTTAGAGAGGCAGGGTGAGATAGTGGCATGAAAGCTGCACTTGGTATCAGTAGGTGGAAGGTGAACAACTATTCTCTAGGCATGTTGAGAGAGAATTCACAATCTGAGTAGGAGTTTGGATATCCTCTGAAATCCTTCCCAATGCCAAGATTCTATTATTCTAGACAGAGATTCTAAATTCTTTCCTATGAAGTGAGTTAAAATCTACCTTCCAGGAATTTCCATCCATTTGTTCTAGTACCCAGACTGTGTGGGTTATAACTACATTTACAAATTCCTTTCCCTGGCCCGGACTCTTAACAATAGCATTACAGTAAGGCCCAGGTATAATCTTCTCCATGCTATTTCTCAACAACCCTTCCCACTTTCTCAACAACCCTTCCCACCCTCCCACAAAAATGAACTTGGAAGCTATTCATCCTCTCTGCCCCAAGGAAGAAGTTGACCTTGCTGCCCAATAAATCAGTTCAGCCTTGTTCTCATAACAGGCTGCTCCATAAAAAAATAAGAAGATGTTACAATAAACCTAATAACATATTTGAATAGGCAGTGCATGCAGTTTACAAAATGCATCCCTAGTCTCTTTCAAAACTCTTCTCAAGAGCCACCATCTACATGAAGCCCTTCCTGATCCTCCCCACCTCCCCCCACATCTCTTTATATATATTTTGTATTTGCACACAGGTACGATGTTATCTTCCTTGATAGAATGTAAGCTCTTTGAAGGCAAGGTCTGGTTCCTTCAGTTTTTGTATTTCCAACATATGTACATAGTTGTTGTGGTTCAGTTGTGTCTAATTCTTCATAAGCCCGTGGACTATAAGCAATCCATAGCTTTTTCTCGGCAATGAAACTGGCAAAGTCTGCAATTTCCTTGTCTGGTGGATTAAGGTAAACCGAGATTAAGTGATTTGTTCAGAGCCATATAACTAGGAAGTACCTGAAGCTACATTTGAACTCAGGTCTTCCTGACTTCAGGCACAGTGGTCTATCCACTGAGCTGCCAGCTGCCACATACACATGTAACAGGCACTTAACAAATGCTAGTTAATGCATCAGATCTTCACAAGTAACCCTGTAGCACAGTTATTACACGTCCATTTTTACAAATCTGGGGATATTCTTACAGGGTTTATTCACCCAAGGTCACACAGCTGTTAGCGGAGATGGGGTTCTAAGCTAGTGCTTTTCACCACCCTGTAGGTTCATAGAAGGATATTCAGAGTTGTTCAGTCCAGCCTGCACAGTTTACAGGTGTGGTGGCCCAGGGAGGTTTAATGACTCCTCAAGTTTCACACAGGCATTAAATATCAGATATGGGATTTGAACTTTTGCTTGCAGACCCACTGTTCTTTCTGTGCTGCCTTCCAACACTGATTGCCTCAGCACACTTCTGTTCATAGAAAGCTATCCACTTCAATCAACAGATTTTTCCTGAACAATTACTATGTGCACAGAATGGAGAAAGAGGACTTGGTTCACTTTCCTCAAGAGGCTTATAATCCACCTGGGAGAAAACAATAGTACTCAAAAGGGAAAGAGAGGGGAGGGGAAAGAAGAGGGCTAAGAGAGATATCAAGGCGGTGCCAAAGCTGAGAGGTGCTACTTCCTCTCCTAACAAGTGCTCACAAACAAAATAGCTGCTGGTTGGTATCAGAGAAAAGCAGCCCGACCACCAAGGGCACTGACCTTGTTTCTCACACCACTCATCTAACTGGGGCAGGGTTTCTTTCACTGTGAAAACCATTCAGAAGACCACACAAAGTGAGACATTAACTAATTCAGGCAGTGAGCTCCCAGACTGTAGTTCATTACACTCAATGAAATTGACATGGAATGATATTTAATTTCCTGGGTTAGTTCAGATTCTTCCATTTAAGTCCCACCCCAACGCTTCCAGACTAATTTTTCCCCCATTTCTCTGTTCTAGCAACTCATTAAAAAAAAACAACTCTATTTACATACAAATCATACAGCAAAGGTAAGGACTCCATAAACAAGTTACAGTAGCTATTCACATCTATATTATACAGGCTTGTTTTCTAAAAATTTTGCTCCAAAGTTTATAGCCATATAAAAAAAGGGAGCTGCCCAAGGTGTAAAAAGCATTATTATCATAAAGTACTGTTTGTCTTATCTCCTAGAAGGCTCTAAGCAAGGTACAGGTTTCTGATACCAAAACTATTCTTTCCAACTCCCAAAATACAAGGTCAAATGGAGAGTTATTGCCAGGAGACCTTTAAAAACTTTGATTTTAGCAATTTTCCCAAGATAACCTCAGCAAGAGGGAGTCACCAAAGTAAACAAGTTGCAAAGGGTCTGAATAATGGGGTGGGAAAAATAACGAGGACAATGGACTTAAAGAGTACTTATTGAGGGAATGATTTTTCTACCTGCTATGACCATTGGTATCCCTGGATCCCTCACTTACCATCCATTAATTGGCCTGATTCTGTAGATTACCTAACCTGGCATACTCACTACCCAAGACAGCTAGAGGTCCATCTCCTGGGTCACTAACTGTTCTGTGCACAACTTGATTCTTGGAAAACTATACCTTGCTTGGAAGGCTTTGGGATTGAAGGTCATCCAGGCTGTGAGATAGGGCTAGATTCGCTGAAGGATAAACTACTACTCCCGAACTTTTAGTAAGACTATACCCACGGTTGGGATCTTTACCTCAGGTGAATTCTTCCTTAGCCTGGCCCTGCCCTGCTCAAGGAAGTTCAATAAAAAAGTGTTACAAGTGGAACTGGAGAACATGGGTTTAAATCCTAGCTTTGCCACATCCTAGATGTGTGACCCAGGACAAGTCACTTGGTATCTCCAGGCCTGTTTCCTCATATGCAAAATGAAGAGAGTGGACTGGATGACCATTTCTAAAACTATGATCCTATGCTGCCTTCTTGTGGTCCTATGTGTTCCCCCAAATTTTCCTCCTCCTCCCCTGTAATGAGTACACACTTATCAGATACACACACACATTTGCCCCCTGAGCTCAAATTACTACTTACAGACCTGGAAAAGTCACATACAAACGAAGCAAGTAGAAGACAATACAAGACTGTACACAAGTCAGCACAAAATTGCACATTCATATACTAAATAGAAGTTTAGAGAAGGGAACTCAACAAAATTTGGAGTCATCAAGATATTAAGCACAGCAGAGAAAACATTAACCACGATCTGGAGAGGGAAGGCAGAAGCTGTGGCCAGCAGCCCTGAAGAGAACACTAGTCTCTCTCCTCTTCATCTTCAGAAGAGTAATGTCAGTGGGAGCAAGCAAGCTTTCCACTGGTGTCTGGAAACTGGCCTTTATCAAGTTATATAACAGGACAAATGCGCTTGGAGGAGGGAGAGTGGAGGCAACTGGGATCTTTCCTACCAGGCTATGCTATTCTGACAACTTCACCACACAGTAGCCCTCTAAATTTACTGGATAGTTTCCTGCCTGATATTTTTATTTTAATCTAAGGTCCCAGAGTATTGTCCAAAGGGGAAAAAAAATCTAATTGCAAAAAAATTTAGTATGGATATATGGGTCAGGAGCTCCTTAATATTTTTCCCCCATGTATCTGCTGAACATCTCTATTTTCCTATATGAATTTCACTGAGTCAGAATCTTTGGTTGTGGAAAATGTCACTGAATTTTGGCTGTGATGAATGTTCCACAAGGTCAGCAGAAATCATAGTTTGGCTAATTCAGTACCTTCTGAACCTTCTTCCTTAGAGCACATCTGGAGGAGAACTCATGATACTCTAACATTAGGAAGACCACATGGAGAAAGTGAAATTTGAGCTGGACGATAAATGATGAGTAGGTTTTAAAGAGGTGGAAAGGAATGGGATGAGACAGACCAGATGGACCTGCAGAGAGAGAAGTTATCAAGTGTTTTCTGGAAACATTCACTTTCTTTACTAGCTAAAACTTCTACCTTCCTGAATACAGGTTCCAGCCACATTAATAATTTCAAACACTGGCATTTCAAGTGTCAAAATGTCCCTAATACTGTCACTGAATAAGTTGGTCTGGAGAAACATACAGCTTATTCTAATGAAACTCCAGATCATTAGTTTAATGGTCTACTCTGCAGTGATGATGATGATAATGATGATGATGATGATGATGATGATGATGATGATGATGATGAAGGCAGCTAGTATTCATAGTGCGCCCTGCTATGTGCCAGGCACTGTGCTAAGCACTTTTTACAATCTTATTTGATCGTCATAACAACTGTCTAAGTTACACACTTTCCAGATGAGGAAACTGAGGCTGAGAGAGGTTAAATAATTTGTCCAGGGTCACATAACTTGTAGATATCTGAGGTGGGATTAGAACTTGAATCTGCCTGACTCCAATTTCATCATTCTGTCCATGCCCGTATCAGTTTTAATCAATCAATAAGCATTTTTAAAGTGTCTCCAATGTGGCTTAGCAGACAGAAAGCTGGCCTTACAGCCAAGAAGACCTGAGTTCAAGTCTAGCCTGTGCTAAATACAAGCTGTTTGACCCTGGGTACCACCTAAACTCTTCTGTGCTCTAGGACACCATCTGAAGTGCTAAGGGGGGGACTTATACTGGCAGAAGTAATTTCCTCACCTGGTAATTACCAGCTGAAATCGTGGGTCCAGTCCCTGTTGCTATCTCTAACTAAGCATTGGAGATACAAACACAAAAGTGAAATAGCCCTAGCTCTCAGGGAGTTTACCTTCTAATGGGGGAGTTAACATGCATCCTATAAATATACACAGAAGATACACAAAATAAGTACAAGGTAGTTTGGGAAGGAATAGCCCCAGTAGCTGGGGCATTCATGGGACCATCATGGTGAGTCTGATGCCCCTCCACGCATAAGCTCAATTACAAAGACACAACTTCATTCTTACCACCCCACCCCCATCCCTCAGCCACCATCCTGATAACTGGATAACTAGATAACAGATCCTAGGTGAAGAAGTGTGACTATTTCAATGCAATCTATCTCTACTATAGTAAAAATAATGAAAACTATTGCTCTGATGACAGCAAATCAGAATGGCATCTCTGTGGTTGTAGCGGAACACACATCAAAGATAAGGGTTACATAGCAAGAGCAGGTAATCTCCATCTGGGACAACCGTAGTGATTCTAAGATGCAGGGGAACTGACTGAATGACCCGAAACCAGAATTCTTATAATGACAAATGAAAGTCAGTAACCCACTGTTGGAAGTCTACATCACTGTGCACAAAGCCATTTGGTGACATTCTCCAAATGAAGGAGAGGAGAAAGTCTTTACTTTTCAATAGAGTCTCAACTTCCTTCCCACATTCTTACTTAATTCCCTCTATTACTTCCTGCTTCCTGTTGTTCTCCGAGCAACACTGAGTAAGTAACAGACCTGGAGTCTGTTTCCTAATCTGAACAAAAAAAGTTTAATACTTTGCCTTTCCCTTTCAGTCAAGTTTGTAAGATCTAACCTTCCAGCATGTTACTACCTTTCATGCCCCAGACAAACTGGCCTTCTTAAGGTTATTCATATCAGACACTCCATCTTCTCATCTTCGTATCTTTCTCTTGTGCCTGAAATGTACTCCTTCTATTTATCTATTTATGAGACCTGTTAAAGACCTTAGCTTGAAAAGGCCAAGGCCCCCACTGCATCCTGGGCCATCTCCAGTTGTTCTGATCTATTTCTGGTCAATGGACTCACATGGCTCTGGAGGATAAAGTGAGGCTGGTGACTCAGCACAGTCCTCCCTCACTTAAATCCAATTCACTTGCATGTCGTGGCAGACAGACAGCAGCAGTTTTGCCTTAAAAACTCAGCTCCGGAGCTATCTTACACTATAGTTTTCCCTAATCCCCCTAAGTAACCTTGTACTTGTTCTGTGTTTGGTTTGAATACCCAGATATAGGCACATGGTATCCCCTCAATAGAATGGTGATTTCCTTAGGGTAGGCACTAATACAATCTTGTCTTCATATCCCCAACACCTAGCACGTTGCCTGGCACATAGTAGGTGTTTAATATATTTTTGTCGATTGACTGATATGAGGGGCTCTCCGTCTTCTGAAGGATATGAATTTTCTGCCCAACATCTATCTGGCTTTGGTGCTACTCATTTCTTCCACTTCAAAAATGCCTCTTATCCCTTTGCTTCTCATATATTCAGCCTTTGCCTCTCTCTGAACCCTGTATACTTGCCCACCCCCCACCAATCTCAAATTCAATCCCACCCTCATCTCTGCTTTCAGAATTAGTTCTCAGGGCAACTGGCCTTAATGAGACTAACACGACTACAGTCATTCTACACAAGGAGAGGAAGTAAAATCCATTAGCAGAACAAATGTCCTTTAATCCATGTGTACAAAGCAAGTAGTATATAATGTAACTTCCATTTCCTGGATTCCAGTTGGGACATTTGGGGCTTTTTTCCCCCCTCTATGACTTTGAATTTTTCTTGAAGCTCAAGAGGAAAGAGCATGAGAGTGACCGGGTGACTGACTGATCTTCAGGCCAAGTCACATACTCTATTGAAGAATAGATCGTGCTCCTTACCCAACAGTCTTTTTTAGATACAACATAGGACTTTAGACAGAGGATATCCCCACTCTCAATTGTTGTCCACAGTAGAAAATTTAACATCTTTTCCCTACAGTACCCATCATCATTTGGAAAGGAAGGGAAAGCCTCAAAATGAGCCCTGTCTCTCTAGCTTGTATGTTGTTGAAAGATGGCAATTTTGATCAACTGGACTTTTCATGCACTCTGCATTCTTCTGTCAAAATCTAGGCCATTCCCATCATCTCCTCTGGCTTTACTTCTTTCTCTACCTCAACAATGCCACCCCTGAGGTCGCCTACTTCACTTCCCCATCATGCATCAACCACCTTCTGTACCTTGCTATGGTCACAGAGACACTCATCAAAACAGAAAAAAGTAGTCCCTGTATCAAGCTAGGCTTTTGAACCCAAGCAAGGCTTTAAAACTTGGGGCCAATGGCAAAGAAGTTTTGTGGGCCATCTCCATTATACCCAAGCCTTTGTCATCTTCTGAAATGTTCACTTCTTCAAGTTTCAAATTCAGTATTGCCTTCAAAGCTTGGAATTCACCTTTCCATTTAGTCCTATTCCCGACTCAGGAACTGCTTCCAATCAATGCAGTATGCTGTCAGTGACAGCGTGAATTCTTCTGTACTATCTTGATCCAGATTTCTTTGATTTAAAGGTGCACAAAAACTTGTTAGTGATCCTGAAGGCCACTCCTAAATAGAAGTCAAAGTTCTCCAGGATGGGGAAGGGGGTGGCGGAGAAAAATGAATCAGTCCTTAATGGAGCACCTAACTGTATGCCAGGCACTGTGGTAAGCTCTGGGGATACCAGAAAGATCCCCTCCCCGCAAAAAAGCAGTCCTTGCCCACAAGGAACTTACATTCTAATGGCAAAGCAACATGTAAATAATTAGGTAAATATGAGATACACAAGGAATAGATGCAAAGTAGCTTTGGGGGGAGGATACAAGAGACAGGCATTGGGATTCACTATAAGAAATTAAAGAAACAATGTTATAATCTTTCCAAGTTTGGAAAAATGCCAGAGCTAGCTCGGCCACAGCTTTAATAAGCAGAATTGTAGGGATCAGACACTTCTGTATGTCAGAAAGAGATCAAAAGATCCTCAAATTATAGGGAAATCTGAAGGACACCCCCCCCACGCTTGCATGCGTGTACATACACACACACACACACAACTCCCATCACTATCCTCCCATCAAAAAAAGATGTTTTGCCCTTCACAAGAAAGGTCAGAGAATTCATTTCACCTATCCAATGAATGGAGACACAAGAGAAGTTTCAGAGATACAATGTCCCCCAATATCCAAAAATGATATTTCACTTCAACACCTAACTGTTTGGCTCTAATGAACAGACTTCTTACCTTAATGCTTTAGGAAATCCATGACTTCACCAATGTGATGCCAATGCATGCCTTTCTTAGTTTTTTATCTCATAAGATTCTGGATTCAAAGAAAGTCCCCCTCCCCACCACCACAATCCTTGGGAAAAGGCCCATAAGCCATAGGATACTGATATACAAGGGAATCATCAAATCCTATACTCTTGTCTTAAAAATGAAGCCACTGAAAGACTGTCAGGTCAAGTGACTTAGCCACAGTCAAACAGGTCATCTGTGTCTGATCTTTCTACCCACCTCTCTCATTCTACCTTATATCATCAGAGGTTGTATTTGTCCTTCATTCTTGAAGAGGACCATGACATCAAGTAAATGATGACAAGACTTGCAGTTGACTTTGATCTGTGTGAGAGATGGCTGTCCAAGGTCACCAGTCTCACTTTCTCCTCCAGAGCCATCTGGGTCCAGTGGCCAGCTATCAATCAGGATGACTGGGAAGGTGGGCCAGGATGCAATTGGAGATCCTGGCCCTTTTAAGCTAAGGTCTTTTCTGGTTCTCACTTGGAGTGAAGTAACTCCCTCCAGGAGACAGTAAGCACCTGGAGGGCAGTAATTATCTTTGTTCCCACCTCCCCAGAATAAGTTAGTGCACACTATAGTCATAAGTGCTGTGCTGAAATATAGAATCAATTCATAGCCCAGTGCTCAACATTTCCATGATAAGCCTCCCTCAAACTTTAACTAGGCTGAGCCTCAAATAAGAGCCACATAATCTGTTACCAGACCAACAGTCAACTTTCCTAATTTATCAGAATTTAGGGAATTTCAGCTGCAAAGGTCCTTAAAATTCAGTTCAACCATCTCCTTTTAGAACATGGATGAACAGACTTGTCAAAGGTCACTATGCTTGGGACTCAATAAAGTATCCCATTTTGTCTCAGAAGTGTGGGGTTTGAACCCAAATCCTCTGACTTCAAATCCAATGTTCTTTTCACTGCACTCATTGAAAGTAGCTCCTGGGAAAATCCAAATGAAGATGAATTGTTTAGTGACAACCAAGAGGAGGGTGGCCTGTGGTCTGAATAAAGGGGGGAGGGGAAGCTTAGAGGCTGAATAATGAACAAGAGGCTACACTGGCAAAGAGACAGATCAGATACTCTCATAGCTTTTCCCATAGCTGATTTCAGAAGCTTTGACTAAGTAATTACATTCCCTCAACTGTACTCATGCAGCCTGAACTCATTAGACAATCCAAGGCGTTCTCTATCTTCTCCCTCGATGGCAATGCCATTTAGAAAAAGGGAGTTTGGGCTGGGGGGAGAGAGAGAAGAACAGTTACAGATAAAAGGGCTGAGGCAGAGTGGATTCGTGTTAGAGTTAAGGAGCTGAACGCTCGTTCCAGAAGGAGCCCTCGATTAGGGATGGAAGCAGGATGATGTGGGCCTGGGGGCACTTCCCCACAAAAATTGCTTTAAGAAGGATGACATCATGACTTGATACAACCGTGACTACATTAAGCCGGTGCAATTACCTATAATCCATTTACAGTGTATCTGTTTAGTTATTTTTAGAAACTTTACTGAGAGTTATCAAGAGAGAATAAGACGGCAAAGATGCCATCAGGTCCAGCTGTTTCTCTATAGGTGGAGCTTGTGACCTGCATCCTGAGGTTGAGTTGATGCTGTGATCTTCCCCGCTCCCGGCCACCTCCTCCACCTTCAAAGATAGGCTACATTGGCCAGTAATGACTACACTCCTTTCCTGGGTAGCAGGGAGAGGGGCAGCAAGGAGGAAGTTCAGTTGGTATTGAATAGTTCCTTGCCTTCTATCTACCTTCAGTGCCCCTTCTAGATCATAAAGGAGGCCTAGGTTGACTCCTATGGTGATGCTTTCACCTGCAGGCTCCTGCCTCTTCACTTTTACTGAGATTAAAGATAAACTCATTTGCTGCTACAAGAGGGTCTTGGGGATTTGGGCGTCCACGAAAATTCAATCTGGGAGAAAATTTAGGGCTAGGAGAACAAATGCTTCTACAGACTCAGGACAACCAAGGAGAAACATTGCCAGCACAGTCAGGAGTTTACAGGGTGGTTAATCTTGGGGTCATGTAACTTGAGGTACAAGACAGCCTTGGAACAAGGAAACTTTGAATTCAGGTCTGGCATTCTGAAAATGCCTGTTTCCCACAGGATTGATACCTGGCATGTTCCCTCCAGCTTTTAAGTTTGGCTGACAGCAAAATTCTAGGGAACAGGACCAATAAACAAATGCATAGACTGACTGACTGGCTATACCTCTGTCTCTGTCTCTCATTCATTCATTCATTTCAAGCTCTTTCCTTACTTCCTTCTAGAGACAAGGGATGAAAAAACTTCAGGGACATGTCATGTTCTCTTCAACAGAGCTAGGAAACTTGTTTCTCCATCTGTCCCAGTCCCCTGCCCCTGCAACTGACCCAGCTTATTTTGTAAAGTGCCATTTATTCTATTTCACAACTATTATAAGGCATTTTCCCCAATAGGTTAGGATCTGGACTCTGCCTGCCATTTTCTTATTAGTATGAATCTTTAGTGACTTGGGAAGGTACTGCCTTTCACTGAAATGGGACAGGAAAATGGAACTGCCATAACAACACCAACAAGGCCTCCTCCATCTCCCAGTAACCTGCCCTGAATCCCAGGTCCAGGAAGTAGCAAGGCTTACCACGAGACAACAGATGTGGAAGCTAAGCACCCAGGGTGCTGCCTCTCCCAAAGGGACTGTGATGATGTCAATGGACAATGGTCACCACACCCTCACTGCTCTGGTGGTGCCTGCTGGATTCAGGAGCCATGCTCTTGTTTTATTTCACATTAATAAGAACCATTTGAGCAAAAAGTAAACATGGGTATTTGCTCATGCAAGTCCACCTGCTCTCCCCCACCTGCTTTCCCTCTACCTCAGAATGAGGCCCCTTTACTGGCAGGGGACATATTATTTATTCACAACAGGGCTTTCCACTGGTGTCTGAAGTGGAGAGAAGGCTAGTCTAGTTCTCTTTTGATATTAATTCTATATCCTCCCATTTTTTAAGAGCCAGAGCTCCCACCCCCTTCTCTCTCCTCACCTGTCCGTCTTCTTTCCCTTCTCCCCAGTTTAGGCAAGCATTACAAGGATTGGGGATGGGGGTAGGAGGAGAGAGAATACATGGTAAACATTTTTTAAAATCACTCCATTTTGTTCCCACCTCTCTCCCTCTCTACCTGCCCCATCTCCATCTCCCTCCCTTCCCCCCCCCCCCACATACACACATCTTAGGTTTCTGAAAGCTGGGAAAAGCTGGGATTCAAAGTGATCACTAAGGTCTTTGGGGATGTTGTAAAAATTGTCTGTGAGGGTCAGCTGAGTCCCCTCACATGGGCTGCCTAAAACAATAGATTGAGATGTCAGAGCAACCTACAATCTCAAGGATTTAAGGCCCCTTAGGAGCTCGCCAGTCTAGCAGCCTGCCTTTAGGTAGACGGGGTATTACTATATTCTTATAGGCAAGGAGAAGCAGTTTCATGGATAGGTGGAGGGCCAGGCGGTGTCAGCAAGATCTGAGATCAAGGTCTGCCATCCCACCCACCTCCTGCCCCCAGTACATACTGACTGTGGTCAGGCTGGTGGGGCTGGGGGAGACACACACCAAGGCTTAGTTCTCCCAGGCAATTCTCTGACTTAAATTCTCAAAGAGTGGTGATCCCTGAGGGGGCCTATGAGGTCAAAACTATTTTAATAATAATACTAAGACATTCTTTACCTATCGAAATGCCCCTCGGTTTTCCAACTCCATAGCTGTGAAAGACTTGATTTTGTCATATACTGTGTCCTGCACACAGTTGTTTGGGATACTCTATATTTTAACTACATTAAAGTTTGCAAAATATTTTACAAATATTGTCTCATTTGATCTTAACAACTCTGGGAAAGAAGTGCTGTTATTATCACTATTTTACAGATGAGAAAACTGAGGCCAGTAGAGGTGTGAGCTGTGTCCAGGTCACAAAACCAGCAAGCGCCAGATTCAAATGCAGGTGTTCCTAATGCCAAGTCCAATATACCACCTAGCTACCGCAACATACCACAACAGACTGAATGCAAAAGATATGAGAATGGGGTGGCTAGGTGGCACAGTGAATAGAGCACCAGCCCTGGAGTCAGGAGGACCTGAGTTCAAATCCAGCCTCAGACATGACACACTTACTAGCTGTGTGCCCTTGGACAAGTCACTTAATCCCAACTGCCCTACCCTCCCCCCTCCAAAAAGAAAAAAAAAGATATGAGAATCCAGCTGTCTTCTACGGAGCCAAACATTAAAGAGATTTGTAAAATATGCCATCATTGTTCATTTGTTTTGTTTTGAAAAACAATTTTATATCACAAAAAACAACCAGCTATGAAGTAGTTGATTATAATGATAGTAGCTGATATTTGTAAAGCACTTCAAGGTTTACAAAACACTTCACAACCATTAATTATTTCATCTGATTTCCAGTAAAGCCTTGTGAAGAAGGGACTACTATTCCCTTCCCCATTTTACAGATAAGGAAACAGAGGTACTTCTTTAACCAGTATCACACAGTTACTAAGTGTCTGCTGTGGAATTCTCCCTGAAGACTCAGATCCAGAACTACCTAGATAAGTTTGAAAGAGTCATATGAGAAAAACAAAGGTTAAGTGACTGGACCAGGGTCACACAGTATAGTTTGGTTTGCTTTTATTGGTCCTGTGGTTTTATTTTTCAAGGAAACTCTTTCTAAGAATGCAGATCTGCCCCTGATCTGCAACTGAAGTTAGAGTTACTGAAGGCGTTTTGTTGTTGGTAACTTCATGGGACTGCTCTGACCAGGTCCCTCACCTCCTCCAGTCCCCATTCTTCAAGGAGGAGCAGGGAGCACGGTGATTTCTATAGGCTTCAAGGGCAGGGATTGTCTTTTGCCTCTTTTTATATTCCCAGCACTCAGCACAGTGCTTAGAACTAATAGGTACTTAATAAATGTTGTATGACTGATTACCTATGGCTGAAGAAGCTGGGGCTCAGAGTTTAAGTGATTAGCCCAAGGGTAATCAACCTGCAGCCTCGAGACTATATATGGCTCTCTAGGTTCGGCCCTTTGACTGAATCCAAACTTCCCAGAACAAATCCCCTTAATTTGTTCTGTAAAACTTGGACTCAGACAAAAGTTCACACCCAAGGACCTAGAGGGCCAAATGTGGCCTCGAGGCTGAAGGTTCCCCACCCCTGGATTGGTCCGTACAGCTACTCATTGTCCAGACCAAAACTGCAACCCTAAGTTTTCTGCCTCCCAAGTCCGGTGACTGTCCCCATGTGCCCTTCTGCAGAGTAAATACAGACTCTACTCAAGCTTCTGTCCCTGAGCAATCCAAGGTCTCCCGCATAACCCTTCTGGGTAGAGGCAGGGCTGAAGCTAAAGGCAACAAGGTTACCTGAGCAGGAAGCATGAGGAGAGAACAACCCAGCACACCACACCCCCCAACACTTCCTGTGAAGTTTACAGTAGGTTAAAAGGTATATGAAAGCCAAGTCTAAAATGTACCTTCACGTATCAAATCAGGCCATGGTACAAAATACGTCTCCTTCTGACTGTTAACGTAGGAAGGCTTTTTTCCTCCCCAGACATAATTCTACCCGACCGATGGTAAATAAGAGAACGATCTGGAGCTAGCAGAGATCACTTAAGAAGACAGGGCCTTGCCCGATTCTCACAGACATAAAAGGATCGAGCCAGGAAAGAAGTTACCCCAGCCAGCCTCCCTGGCCTCTGACCTCTCTAGGCTATGATCCATCCTGACAGATGCCACATTAATCTTCCTAAAGCATAGTCTGTTCATGTCACCCTTCTGCTCAATAAATCTCAGTGATTCGCCATTAGTCTTTATGTAAAATATTTAGCAACTAAGGTTCTTGATGAGACTGGCCCCCAGCCCATCCACAATCTCCTTCAACTACTCTGTGTTCCAAGCAAATTGGCCCACTTGTTCCCAGTACACAACATTGCAATCTCTCGCCTCCACATTTCTGAATGGTCCCCCACTATAATGTTCCCTTCTTACCCGTAACCCTTGGGAACTCCTACTACCCTTGGAGGGTCATTTCAAGTACCACCATCATTAAATTATTTTTCTTAATTGCCCCAGATGTTCGTGTTCCCTTCTAATTCCTGAATAGCTATTTCATATGCATCCTATATTTACTAATCTATCAACATTGATAGTTCTCTGGTAGAATTTAGCCCCTAGGGCTGAAATAATTTCATTATTTTTTTCTTTGTATCCCCCCAGAACTACACTAAATAAATGCTTTCTAGTTTATTGATCTCACCTAGTTAGAAAAATTCACCATATTTTCTTCCTGGTCGAAATGTTCTTGAATCTTGAGGTTCAAGCTTCCCAGATGGAAGTCTACTGGCTGGCCTTCTACTCTTTCATTCTGAAGCCCAACCCATGCAGAACACAAAATATCATGAGAGAAGGGAAAGAATTGTTCATTTTGTGTTCAGATGCATATTTTCTAGCTCCAGACAGATGCTCAGGGAAAAATCCACAGGAAGAATCTTCTAAGAAACATCCCCGTTACAATGATTTATAGCAGACCTGAATGTACTGCTCTAATGACTAAACAAGTCTAATCCAAGTAAACAGCCTCCAAGTGACCTACCTCTGGCTAAGAAATAATGCCTGCCTCCAGCACCTCCAGCAAAGAAAACACCCAGGCCTGGAACCTCAAAGACACTAAGAAACTATAAGAATTGTCCCGTATATTGTAGATTTCTATCCCAATCCGGGTTTTTTTTATAACCCAAACAGGAGAGAGAGGAACAACTCTCAGGGCTAGGTCAGGTCTTAGCTAGACATGCTGGGCTGCTCCCTTAATAGATTCATTTGTCAATGTGGCCCCTTGTTACCTTCAGACTCCCATTACAACTTTAAGAGGAGACCTCTGTGGGTCAGACCATCTGGGCTATCACATAAGGGAGGTCAGGGTAGGAATTTCATCTCTTCCGGGTCTGGACAAAGAAGCTGAGGGAAGGAATCTCTGTGAAAGATCAGGCAAATTCTATCAATATTAAAAACTCTTTCCCTATCAACCAATCAACCCATATAAACAATTAAGTGGTGCAGTAGATTGAGCATTGGGTCTGGAGTCATAAAGACTTGTGTTCAAATCAGACATCAGACATTAGCTTTGTGATCATGGACAATTTACTGCTATCTGCTTCAGCTTCCTCAACTGTAAAATGAAGATAATAATATCTACCTCAAAGAGCTGTAAGGATCAAAAGAGGCTAATATTGATCAAGCGCTCATTAGCACAGTGCCTGGCCAAATAAATAATAAAATGATAAATGCTTGTTTCCTTCCTCTCTGTGTGTCAGGCACTGACGGTATAAAAGCAAAAGTAAGGTACTTCCTGCCCTTACTTAAAAGGAAGTTCCATTTCATTAAAACTGTTGCAGTAATATTCCTTCACCTGCCATCTACCCCAAAGAGACAACTGTGTGCAATGAAAAGCGCCCAATTCGCCTGATAAGAATATAAAAGGCTTTGTTCTCCCTTCCCCCTTCCTTCCTGACCCACCCCATGTTCCTTCTTCCTGGAGGTGCATGAAGAAGGCTGAGCAAACCACAATCACTAGTCTTCTCAGAATCCAATGGAGACAGCCCAAGGGCCTCCAGAATAGCAATGGCCCTCCAGCCACTGGCCTTGCCTCCAGTCTGACCTGCCACCATCTTCCAGGGGAGCAAGCCCTGCGGTGTGATGTCATCACAGCTACAGAAGGCCTGAAAGGCAACGTTTTTGTCACCAAATTCCCTTCAGAATGTCAAATACTTTGGTAAAACCATATCCATTTTTTAAATTAATCAAAGAGGGCCAATGATGTTGTAAGAGTGATGACTTGCACATGAATTAGTTGGCTGTCTTGACTTGTCTTGCCACTGGACTTCAGCAAGTTCTACACTACAGCCAAACTGGGTTACTTGACATCTGGGTTTTACTACTGTCCCAGCTGCGGCTCCCTCCAGATGTGTAATCATCTTCAATAGAATGTGAGCTCCTTAAGAGCAGGGACAAGCTCATTTATCTATTTGTATTTCCAGCACTTAATACATAGTGTTCTGCACTGGGGAAAGGCTTAAAAGCCTTTTCATTCATTCACTCAAGATTGGACTTTAGAAAAATCAGAAAACTTTGTTCAAAAGTCAATAGAATCTTAGCCTAGATCCCATAATCTCCCAACAAGCCAGGGAATGAGAGACAGTTGGATAAAGCTGATCAAAAGCAACTAGGAACAAGCATCTGTCTAGGCAGGAGGAGACCGACAGGTATCATAAATGGGGCGGCCCAAAGGAATAGAAAAATCTACAAGGCTCAGGTGGATACTAAGGATGGAGAAAAGCAGGAAGGTCAAGTGCGAAGGAGTTGTTTGAGAGGCAAGAAAGGTCAGGCAGGTGCCTGAGACCAAGCTGACAAGGCAAACAGACTGAGAAGGCAGAGAGAATCCATGGCAGTAGCAAAGAGAAAATGCCAAGGCGAGCTCAGATTCTTGGTCAGTGTTTAGTAGCTTTCCATGCTGCTTCATTTTCCCTGCTGAAGACAGGTTAGCTCCAAGTCTGAAGCTGTTACCCCTCGACAAGAGGTCGCCAGGGCACCTGGAGATGAACCCTACCCACTTGGCCCAGAAATAATGAGGCTGAGGATTAATTATCTCACAGTCCTTAAACCCCAGTTTGGCAAACACCCAAAATCACTATAGCAGAAGAGAGACCAGAATCCTGGTTTTCAGCCCTGTTTCTTTGTAGTAAACTAGGCTTGAGTGGCTTCTGGTACAAAAATTCTACAACTCCAATTAGGATTAAGGTATAAACCAGGGTCTAGCATGTCCTATAAAGGACATTACATCAGACAAACTGAAGCCTGGGAAAGACTTTAAGTTTAGAAAGGCCAGGGTCACCTACTGTAACCCAGGCCATCGCCAACAATCTTGACTTAACATCTTGCCACTGGACTTTCGTGACTCTGGAAGAGAGTAAGACTGCTGACTTTTTGCAACTCTGCATCACTTAAATCCAATTCAGGCTCATGCTCAAGTCAAGACATCATCCTCATGTCATTGGTCCTCTTTGAGAATGTTGAGAATCTGATATGACACTGAGGGTGAAGTTCCTAAAACCAAAGGGACATGATTTAGAACTGGTAGGAACTTTGGAGGCCATTAAATCCACTCTATTTCACAGATTAGGTAGTTTAGGCTTACATGGACTAAGTAACTTTCCCAGAGTCACACAGTAAGTGTATAAAGCAGGATCTGAATTTGGGTCTTTCTGACCCCAAGCCCAGCTCTCTATCCACTGTTCCACCTGACTCGCTCAAACCTAATCTCAGTTACTATATCCATGGGTTCAGAATTTTAAAAGGGGCTACAAGGGGATTCTAGCGCTGGAGAAAAGAGAAACAGAACAGACACACAGAAAGAAATTATACACAAAAATAGATCTGCCATCCTGGAGGGAGGCATGCACCACCACACAGCTCTTCTCCACGACTGGCAATGAACAGCAGCTGCAGTGACTATTTCCAGTGCCTATCTCGGGCCTATGAGAACCTGAGCAAGCAACAGGGGCCAAGTCACAGGAGATGGTCTGTACCAAGCAGAGAAAAAGTTCTTGGACCAAACCAAAGATATGATTCAAAGCCAGGAACTATGAGGAGCCAGAACCAAGGCAAAGGTGGAAATCTAGGCCAGATGTGGTACTTTACTGATAATGTGTGATATATGGGCAGGTGAGAATCAGAGAGGCCTATTCTCTAGAGGCCCTGAGTTTTTTCCCTTGATGTTTTTTCTTTTGGGGGAGAATCCAATAGTAGTATCCCAAGTCTGGAAGACTGTAAATGGGTAGCTACAGAAGACAGACCCATCGAAGAGGAAAGATGAATCACCTTAAATTTATGGGCTTAGATGACTTTTCATTTTTGTTGCATTAAATACAGTTTTCATTATCTTGTTAGCCCGAGTGCCTCCACGGAAACTAATGGTTCTTTCCCTATTACAGGAGGGGACAAAGCAAGCCAAATTCTGATGCTCCCAGAGAAAATCCTGAGTGAAAACATGAGCCATATTGCTACTTAGTTAGAAATCCACCTCTCCCTGGCCCCCCAGGAACCTGTGTAAACTCAGAGATGTATTTTTGATCCAGGTGCTACAGGTTAATAATGCAGGTAGTAAAGAGACTAGGTAGATTAAAAAGTTCAATGAATATTTACCTTAGATAAACCCCCAGGAATGGCAGAATACAGAAGAGGGGACAGTTCATATGTCTGTCTAATTAGAGAGGTAGCTAAGTGGCTCAATGGATGGAGCACTAAGCCTGAAATCAGGAAAAACTTCAGCCCAAATCTGGGCTCAGACACTTTCTTTGTAGCTGTGTGACCCTGAAGAAGTCACTTAACCTCTATTTGCCTTAATCCACAGAACAAGGAAATGGTAAACCACTCTGGTATCTTTGCCAAGAAAATCCCATGGACAGTACAGTTCCTGGAATCACAAAGAGCTGGACTTGACTGAATAACTCAACAACAAAATAAAGAATGAACTAACATGCAGGCAAGTTCACACTGATACAAGTTGATCCACACATCTTATATACGTCTACACCCAGGTGGTTGTTGTTTGTTGTTCATTCTCAAAAAGGACCCATGACAGCATGAGCATAATTGACTTAATCGTGAATGGGATTTAAGTGAAGGAAGGCTGTGCCAAGTCACCAGCCTCACTTTTTCCTCCAGAGTCATCTGGGTCCAGTGGTGAAATATAGATCAGGATGACTGGAGATGGACCCCTACATCCAACCATGAAAACTCAATTCCTGACTGCCACCTAACAGTTGTGTAGCTTTGGGCAAGTTGCTGATATTCGGAGCCTCAGTTTCCTCTTGTATAAAATGAGGGGGTTGGACAAGTTCATCTCTGCTAAGGTCCCTTCCAACTTGAAATTGATGATCCTATAAAATCTCCAATTCTTGTTCACAAGGAATAGCTTGCCTATCCCATCTTGTACCCAAGCACTAGTACAGGATTGTTTATCTGTCTTCATGAAATCCTATTTCAGACTTTTATAACCTACTAAGAATGTTTTGGATGCTTACAGTGTCACGGAACATGTTCTTTACCCATCTCATCTTCTTTATCTGGACTTTATCTTAGTTTCTGTGCCTTCTATAAACCTGATAACTATGATGTCTATTCCTTCTTCCAAAACACTAATACTGTAAAAGTGTTAATCAGCTCAGGACAGATGATGTGACTGGAGAACTTCATTTGAGACTTCCCTTCAGGGCTGCTGTTGGAGTCCCACCATTCAACCAGTTATGGATTTGCTTAACTGGTCTATCTCCCCCATCTCTCTCTGTCCTGATCACAACTAACTAAATACCTTTATCAAATGCAATGTTTTGCCAAATTCCAGGTGTACTTTGTTGACAACATTCTGGCTTAGTCTTCCTCGCCAAAGAAACAAATGCATGTGGTTAATCACATCTGTTCTTGATGAAGTCCTGGTGGCTCTTCCTTTTTACCCTTTCCATTTCTAAGTGTTCCTAAGGCCATCCCTCTGAATAATATTTTCTAAATTTTCCAGAATAGAAGGCATTAAACATAATACCCTTACCATCTCCCCACCTTTTTATAAAAATGGGTCAGCATCTACCTATCTTTATCTCTTGAGCTTAAAAAATTTTTCAATGATCACACTGATAATAGCTCAACAACTGTAGTCATCAAGTCTTTCAGGAGGGATTGGGAAAGGAGAATTCTGGATCTAATGACTTTAAGTCACTGGTGGGCAGCTGTATGCTCTCTTACCAATTTTTTTTTTTTTTTATGTGGGCTTCAGTTTTAGTGGCACAGTAGATAGCGTACTGGACCTAGAATCAGGAAGACATGAATTCAAATCATTTACTTCCTAGTTCTACGAGCCTGGGCAAGTCAGTTAACAGTAGCCTGCATCAGTTTCTTCATCTGTAAAATGAAGATAATAACACTAATGCCTTCCTCCTAGGGTTGTCTTTAGGCTTCAAATGAAATATTTGCAAAGTGCTTTGCAAATCTTAAGACTACATAAATGACGGCTATTTTTTTATTATCACCTTCGTTATCATGTTAACTCTGACAACTCAGAAAACTAGAACCATCCCAGGCAGTGACAGTGTGACTTAGAGTTGAGTTTTGCCTTCTTCCCACCAGGACCAAGAAAGGAATGCTAAGCAGAATTGAGACCCAGGACAATTAAGCAATTTGCCTAAAGTCACACGAGTTTCCAGTGGAGCCAGAAAATCTAGGCTTCTGGCTCTCAGTCCTGTGCTGTAAGTCATGGCATGCCACCAATCTGCGACAAAAGTTTTAACAGCTAAATATAATTTATTAGTTTTCTAAACACATAGCTAAAAGGCCATTAGCTAACCATTAGGTATAATGTAGACCATTTTCTTCCTACAATCAAAGGAAACACTGATTTACTTAGCTCAATTCCTAAAGTAATTCTGAAGAATAAAGGCCATTTAGCACAATGAGCTCAATAAACTTTCACATTTCCTTTCTGCTAGGGGGGTACACTGATCACCCTACCCCACCCTACCCCACCACACCACTATCAGCTTCAGGCTTGGGCTTTTCTCCAGCTGACCATTTGTCTTCCAGTACATCCATCCGGTAATGAGAGCTCCTTCCTGGGAAATGGTGTGAAGCCACTTATGATAACAACAGGGCAATGGAACAACATGTTGTCAATGGAACCATCCCAGGAAGAGGGTAAAGATTTAAACAGGACCCAGAAGGAGCAGGTGAAAGCAGGGTTGGTCCATACACAGTATAACTTCCTAGTATGACTTCAGGAGTACAGCCCAGTATTTGAAATTCCACTTTGACCCTTTGATTCATGTTAAAATGCCAATCTTCCTTCAGGAAGGTAAATACTTCATTTAACCCTAAGAGAAGAATGTAAGACATTTAAAAGAAGGCTTTAAGGTTATAGCTCTAGAGCTGGAAGGAACCTCAGAGATCATCTGGTCCAAAGCCCTCAATTTTCCGATGAGAAAAAATGAGACCCAGGCAGACCCAAGGACACCTGACCAAGGTCACAAAGGCACCAAGCATCCAAGCTAAGGTTGGAAGGCAGACCTCTGCATCCAGGGCTCATGCTCCTTCCACTCCACCATGCCAGGAAAAAGAAGGGGAAGAAAATAAGAACGGGGAAAGGAAGAACCAAAGGAGGCAGCAAACTTAGAAGAGAAACCTGGGCTGGCCTGATTCACCCAGAGACTGGGGGAGACTGCAGTGACTGAATGGGAATTACTGATGCCATCACTTGGACAGTTTTAAACAGCTTTCCAAGTCCTTCCACATCTTACTGGATGCTGACCACAGTCCTTGGAGGTGACAGACTGACAGATTAGGAAACTGAGGCCCACAGAGGCCCGAAGTCAAGTGATCATAAGAGTTTGCTACAATCTAAAAATGTAGATGTGGATGTAGATGTGGATACTAAAAAAATACTTTTCCCAATTATTCTCACAATTTACAAATGAGAGAAGTGGATGAGAATACACCCCCCCCCCCATCATAAAGTTTTTCTTTGGCAGAAGCAGAAACTTAATTTTATTCAGTTATGTCATCTCATTTCAAAAGCCAAGTAGACAAGGAAGGTAGTTTATACTCGGCTTTAAGTTCACAAAGGCGAACACGAGAGCCTTCATCTGGTTCCATCTGCCAACTCTCACTGGCCACATTAACCTTTCTTCAATTCCACTGTGAGGCTGAGAGAGGGCAGGTATGAATCAGATTCTCACCAGCAACAAAAGAATCTTAGGCATTATCAGAGCCCACTACCTCACCTGACAGGTGAGCAAAGTGGGAGAGGATGAGAGATACACATCATGATCTCAAAGCTGGTTATTAGCAACAGAGTAGAATTTAGATCCCCTGATCCTCAAGCACAGCATTCTTTCCACTCTTACTACAAAGCTCAAGGTTATACAGTACATTTTCCCCTTCCTCTCCTGGTGCCAGTAATGTTATGCTGGCACTACCTATAGGACACACTGTACCCTGTACCTTGATCCCAATATAGTGATGTCATTTTGGTCCTCTTCAAGTACAAAGGACAACCAACCAGTAATATGTAGGCGAATGCAGAGGGCACCAACATACTCTCTCTCTCTCTCTCTCTCTCTCTCTCTCTCTCTCTCTCTCTCCAATTTTAAGACAATGGTGAAAAGAAAGCTGGTATATAATGTGATGATCTGAGTGCACTGCTCACCATGGGGACTAGAAAGGAGAAACTGTAACCCTGAGTAACTGAATCTATAACAAGAGCTAAAGGTCTGAATCTTGTTCCTCCTGAGAACATAGGCCAATGAGGAAAACCATGGAGTAGGGACTATGAGAAGTGCTCAATTTCTGTCTTTCAGCTCTTCCTTGGCCTGCCTCTCTGGGCTAAGGGCCATCAGGCAACTGGGTGGGGAAAGTTTTGTCTCCAGAGCCTGTTCTAAAGTATGATTTTCCTGTCCCTGCCTTCCTCCCCATCCCTATCCCTTAGGAGCTGAGCATCCTTCTGGCAGGTTTCTGAGACACCAATGATCCACAATGTTCTTGTTTCTAAGTGGCCCTAAAGACGATGTTCTGGATTGCTAGGAGCTGTGCAGCTGTTTTGGGTACACATCTCCTCCCCACATCTATTTTATTTTTTAATACTACGCAAGAGATCTTCAGTAGTCCAAAGTAGCTTCTTCCTTCGAATGCACACTGGGGGAGTGAAGCAACTGGGTGCTCTCAAATTGCTGAGTTCAGATACTAAGCCCCCAGGGCAAAGACCTCCCAGCAGACAGAACCTTAAGCTCCACAGCACATGGTAGTGATCATTATTTCAATTATTTTTTCCCATTGTCTTAAGACAAAGGTTGGTAGCCAAAGAATAAATCCAAGCAGATTTTTAAATGTAATGGAATGCTACTGCTGTTAGCTTGTCTATGATTTTGCAAAAACAGCCCAAGTGAGGACAGTAATGACTGATTCTGCCAAGTGTGGGGAGAGAAATGCACCTTGCCAATCTGGGCTGGGGGGGGGGGAAGGTGGGCAATGACACACCTTGCTCACCTCTCATCACTATCCTGGCCTCTCCTACCCACAAGTACATGTAGAAGCTAACCTTGGGAGGATGGGCAGTGTGTTCTTAGCTACCCCTGCTCTCCTCTGCCTGTTTATTCCATCTTTTTCTTTCTTTATGACATCCCCGACGAGGTGCCCAGTGTCCCCAGAAAGTGGCCTACGAAGTCATTTTGCCCCTAATTCAACACTTTAAGTCAGTTTTGTCTTTCAGCTCCTCCTTGGCCTGCCTCTCTGGGTCAAGGGCCATCAGATCCTTCATTTCTTAATTTCTTCAACTATAAAATAAAGGACTTTGCCTTAGATGTCACTTTTAGTTCTGATGTTCTATAATAGTAATTTTTTGTGGTGTATTACAGTTCAGTAAGTGCTTTACATCTATTCTCTAACTTAATACGATATCTAAATATCTTATACCTTCCAGGGAAGGTGGTTCTTTTTTTAAATTATTATTAAGAGAAGCCTGGATTGAACAATTATTAAAGCAATGACTCTAATGATTGGACTTCCTGCAGTACATGTAGGCAGAGGTACTTTTTTGGGAAACAAGTTTACCAGCATCACTTAAGCGACGGCACTATAATGTTGTTCTAAAACTGATCTCCCCACCCAAGGGCCAAGGCAAGCCTTGGGCTGGAGGGCTGATGTTGCTCTATTCTTAAAATGGGGCTCAGGAAAAGCCTAGAGCTGGAAAGGCTTTGCTTAGGGAGGGAGGAGAAGCATTAGGTCAATTGCACAGAGCCAGGAGGTGGTACCAAGCAAAAGGGGTCCAAAGCGGGGAGCAAGGTCTGCTCAGAAACATCAGTCAGCACCCCACTGATCAGCAGAGGTCAAGGAACCAGTAAAGAGCTATGGCCTCAGCTCACATTTCCTGCCATCTTTAATAGCAGCAAATAAGGAAATCCTTTAACAATCTGCTACATTTGGCATCCTGAGAAGACATACATGTTTTCGAGGTGACAGAAGCTCCCGCCTTCCAGTTTTTCCTAAGGGAGTTTCCCCAGGTGTTTCCTGGTGCTGCTAACATTTGCCACAGGGAAAAAGATTTTCTTAGGGAGTAGGGGAACCAGAAATACCAACAGCACAGGTGACTGCCTACTCTGCCTGTGTATAAGACCCTAAGACCAGATATGTCTCCAGTGTTTTGCTTCTTAAGAACTCAGAACATCTGCAATACAGCTATGGTGGACACAGGTAAGGACCCCATTGTGTACATACTAGGTGCGTGTTGGTGCAGGGAGTAGGGGAGTGAGTGGTACAAAGCCAGGAAAGAAGGGGAGCAAAAGAGATTTTCCTTTGTTCTTATTCAGTCATTTCAGGTTTAAGTTGTGTCTGATTCTTTGTGACCCTATTTGGGGTTCTCTTGGCAAAGATACTGGAGTAGTTTGTCATTTCCTTCTCTAGCTCATTTACAGATGAGGAAACTGAGGTATGCAGGGATTAAGTGACCTGTCCAGGGTCTGGGGTCAGATCTGAACTTGTAAAAATGAGTCATCCTGATTCTAGGACCAGGGCTCCATCTATTGCGCCACCCAGCTGTTCCAAAGGAAATTTTTCTAGCTCTTCTAAAAAAATGGAGCTGTTTTTAAGATGCCAAGATGGGTATGGCTAGAGTAACCAATAGACCAATCAATCTCACCAGACCCCAACTCTAGCCCCTCCCATGATCACTACTGCTTTCCTTGCCACTGTGACTCCCCCTGAAAGCCTAGAAACTAAGAGTCAACCTAAAAATGAAGTCAGACACAAAGCTGGGTCAGCCTGCTGTCCTTCAAGTAACTGCCTGCCTCTCTCATCACTGCGCCAGCTTTGACAGAGAGCACCAGGCCCTCCTGTGTGATGCCGAGAGATTCCCAGAAAGAAATTGAATCAGCCAGCAACAGGCAGGCCAACCAGTGGCTATAACTGAAGTCAGAATCCCATCCAGCAGTTCTGCTTTCCCGGTAGCCAGCTCATTAAAGATACAGAAGACACCCCACTGCATAAAGCATGTATAGCACTGTTATTACCGGAAATGCAAGATGTGTCAGCATCTTGGCAGCTCGCTAGCCCTGCTGGAGAGAACTTCTAGAGGGAAGAAATTAGGGTGCCCTCCTCCCAGCAAAGCACTGGATTCTTCAGGTATACTTAAAAGGAAGCCTGATGATAGATCAACAGTATCCTTCCTAAGTATCTCTCCTTCCTAGGAGCAGGTCACAGAACAAAATAATTTTTCTTTATGTATGTGTGTGTGTGTATACACACATACACACAGAGAATTATTCCTGATATATTCCTACTGATACATATATACATTTGTGTGCATATACACATACTACATGTAACACACGTATATAATATGCAATGGAAGTTGTAAGATTTCACATCTAGAGTTGAAAGAGACCTCAGAGACCATCTAACCCAACTCCCTTATTTTATCAGGAGATATGATGCTTTGTCCAAGGTTACACAGGTAGTAAAGGCAGCTAGGCGGTACAGTAGAGAGAGTGAAGCCAGGAAGACGCATCTTTGTGAATTCAAATCTGGCCACAGAAACTTATTAGCTGCGTGATCCTGGGCAAGTCACTTAACTCTGTTTGCCTCAGTTTTCTCATCTGTAAAATGGGCTAAAGAAAGAAATGGTAAACTACTCTAGTAGCTTTGCCAAGAAAACCCCAAGTGGGGTCATGAAAAGTTGGACGTGACTGAAATAACCAAACAATACAGGTAGTAAAGTAGGCATCAGACACAGGATTGGAAGTCAGGCCTTCTGAATCCAAAGACAGTACTTTTCTCTTTGTACCATGCCTATTCCAGTGCCTCACTGGGGTATGGGGATGGCCCCTGAATTCTTCAGGACTCTGCTGATAGAATACAAACTGGGACGGATGTTACAAAGCTAGAAAGGTGTTGAGTATGGGCCTCCAAAGCCTGTTAACAAATGGCCAACCTCACTAAAGTTGGAGAAGCTTGTCACCAGGTTGGCCTCAGGGCAATCGATGTTTTTGGCCAAGATGCCTCTCCAACACCATCTAAGTCACAGGGAGCACAATACTGCTCCTGCATTTGGCCACAGGAATGCCTATGAGCAAACTGACGGGTCACAGGGTCATAGCTCTCAGATTGGAAGGGGCCTCCAAGGCCATCTAGTCCAATTCCTTCATTTTATAGGTGATAAAATTGAAGTCCAGGGATGTTCCTTGACTACTGGCATCTATTGGTACAATGCTGTAGCTGTACCCTAAATATAAAATGGGTGAATAATTCCTATACTACCTATTTCTTCTAAGGTTGTGAAGAAAGCACTTTTTGAACCTTAGAATAATACATAAATGTGAATTATTAGTATTTTCAAAAGGGCTTTCACATACCAGTCCAAGTCATTTTAGCCTCATCAGAGCCGTGTGACTTAGACAGGGCAGGATGTGGCTGGTAGGTGAAGTAGACAGAACCCTGGATCTAACAGAAAGAAGTGAGTTCAAATGCTGCCTGCCATTTATGAGCTCTGTGTGACCCTGGACAAGTAACTTAATGTCTCTCAGCTTCCATTTCCTCTTCTGCCCAATCGGGATAGTAGCACATACTTCACAGGGTTACTGGAAAGACTGAATGAGAAAATATGTGATGCATTTTGTAAACCTTAAAGGGTTATATAAAGGTTAGCTATCATTGTTACTATTATATCCAGTTCACAGATAAACAAATTAAGATAAAAAGATTACATGACCCTCAAGGTTACTGGCTTGTTACTGGCCCAGTGAGGACAAGAACCCACGTTTTCTGACTGGGGCAATGCTTTCTGTCCATTGTGACAGAGCAAAATGGGGAAAAGAAGGAAAAGAAAGCATTTCAACTTTAAGAAGAGCCAGCTTTCTGGTCTCCTTCAGAGCAGTAACTAAGGCAGGGCAAGTGGGGCTTTGTCTCAGAGTACCAAAATTTATAAGACTTTTCTTGCACTTGTAATTTTTTAACAGTTACTAGATTTGTTTGTAGTCTTCTGTATTTTATTTTATGCATTTAAAAACCTTATTCTGAGAAGGGGTTCAGAAATTTCTTCAAACTTTCAAAGGAATCTATGATACACACATGTATCACATAAACAAATAGATATTAGGTAATCTGAGGAACAAATACACTAATAAGTATGTGGGGAGTTGGGGTAGTAGGACAATCAAGGAAGGTTTTCCATAAGGAGTGGCACCCAAGTTGAACCAAAAGGCAAGGCTTTTGAGAAGTAGAGGTGAGGAAGGAGTGCATTCCAGGCATGATGGAGAACTTTTTTGGATGTATGGTAATGCGAATGGAGCAGTTAGCAAGGCAATTTGACCATGAAAAATGAATAAAGGGAAGTAGTATAAAGTAAGTTCACAAAATTCAAATATAGCCAGGTGGTAAAGGTATTTAGATGGCAGGTGGAAGAGTCTGTGCTTGATCCTAGAGGCAAAGGAAAGCTACTAAAGACAAAGTTTGGAATGGCCAAACTTACGGCTTAAGAATATTGATTTGCCAGCTGTGGGGTAGATACTGGACTTGGGAAGGAAGGGACTGGGAGCAGGAGGACCAAATTAGAAGGCAATTTCAATCCTCTAGATAAATTCTGATGAGGGCTTAAACTAGTGTGATGGTTATATGACTGGAGAGAAGGAGACAGAACTGGAGTTCTTAAACTGGAGTCCATGAACTTAAGGAGAGATCAAATATATTTTGATAACTATATTTCAACACTGGATCTGTTTATAATCCTTTGTGTTTTATGCATTTAAAACTATCATGCCTAGGCTTCACCAGACTTTCAAAGGGGTCTATAAATACACAACACGCGCACACACACACTAAGAATTCCTGTTGTCAAGGTAGAATAGACACAATTTGGCAAATGACTAAATGTGGTATGGGGTGAGAAAGAGGGAAGAGTCTCAGAGAAACAGATACATTTGGAGAATTGGGTTTAAGGGGTGGGGCTGATGAGCTACAATTTGGACAGGTTGAGTCTGAGTTGCAAATGGGGGCATCTAGGTCAAGAGAATGAGTAGGCCCTTGGGGATGAGGGCCAGGACTCAGGGAGGGAATTAGCAGTGGATGTATATAGATTTGGGGGTCATCTGTGTAAAGGTTATTGAACCCATGGGGTCTAATAAAATGAGTAAGGGAATGAGAACAGAGTAGAGAGAGGGGCCTGGAGGACATGAGATTTTGTGGCAGAAGGATCCTCCCGAAGGAATTCCCCATTGTACAAAGTTCTCTAGGGTGGGCAAATATTGTCCTTCAAGTTATCTTGCTTATCTAAATGATTTCTGTTACCCCAGGATATCACTCTTTAGAAGGAAAAGTAGGAGTTAGTTGAATTTGGCTCAGTCTTTTATTCTCCTAATCCATAACACCATGGGAAGCTCACCAAGAAATTCCAATTCGATCAAATCGCCCATTATATCAGTGATACTGATGTGCTTCCAGACATATAACACGAATACACCACATATAAGAAGTAGAAGAAACCCCAGAGACCAATAAGCTGAACTTCCTCATTTTACTTACTTTCTAATAACACAGAGCGAAGTATAAGTAGACCACATTTTAAGAAAATACCAAAATCCAAGCTAACTACAGCAGACAAATTTAAAACTTAACAATTCTTTGATTTTTTTTTATAAAAGTATTTCTTTAGGTACATGCATCTGTATTTAAGTGTGTATCTAGAGATTATCAGCTACCTTTAAAAACATTTTTTTAAAAAATTCTCAAGTGTGAAAAATTTTTAAAAATTAAAACATGTCTAAATTAGAAGGTATTTTATATCCTTAAATAAATTGCTTTAATAGCTTAAAACTGCAATAAGACTTTTGGGATACCCTTATACAATGTTCTGAAAAAGTGAATTTGGGCTTTCAATCCTTGACCCACAACTCTGTCATAAACATACCTCTTTTCTGAAAAGATCTGCACCAGTTCTGTGCCCACTGGGGGCTCAGAATAACTAAACAAAATAGATAAGCTGGGCAGTGTCCAAACCTTAGCTTTCCTTCTCTGGGGAGGGCCCAAGTAAAGGCCTTTAGCCAGAAACATCTGGGGACTGTGTGGAAAGGACTGATTGGCTAAGACAACTCAGGCCTACTGCTGTCTTGGGCAAGAGGTTTTGTCACTGGATTTAAAATATATTGGAAAGTCCCTAACTGGGATATTGGGAGACATTTCATGATCCATGCCAGCTTGGAGATGGAATTATAATCAAGTGGAATTAGATACCCCCAGGTCAGGTTCCAAATGGAAAAACAATGCCTTCCTGGCAGATGTGGAAGTGAACAGGGGGGAGAGATGGAGTAATAGACAAAGACAGAGGGAAAAGATAAGAGTGAAAAGAGAGAGACATAGACACAGAGAGGGAGAGAGACAGAGAGAGAAGAGAAGGAGAGGAGAGAGAGAGAAAAAGAAAGGGAGAAGGAGAAAAAAAAGGAGAGTGGGAAGAGGAATGGGGCAGGAAGGAAAGGAGAAGGTGAGAAAGGAAAGTGAGGGATAGAGGAGGAGAGAGAGAGAGAGAGACACAGAGAGAAAAAGCAGAGAGGCCAAGAGAGCCAGAGAGAATGAGTAAACGTACCCAAAACCAGCTTTGGGCTTCTGTTAAAACCTCTCCTGACCCCAAAGTTATTTACATCCCTTGGCCCTAAAATGACCTGGAAGTAGGAGATCTCCCTAAAGTTTAATCCTCAGAGAGCAAAAAGAGTCAGTCAAGCCTTGTGACCCATTCGGGGACTTTCTATGTAACCCCAATCATACTTGCCCCTTCTAGGCCCTGCCCTGGCTACATTAATACATCAACACCGAGCAGATACTTTGTTCTTATCTCCTTCCCGGCTGTACATGGGTTCTTAGAGCTTCCTTGGGTTTACCCGAGGCTTTGGGAATTCATCACAAGGGTGGAGGCAGTTTAGCACAGTGGGAAAAGTAGTGCCATCTTTCCTTTTATGCCTGGATCCTGCCACCTGTTACCTGTGTGACCTTGGGCAAGTCCTTCCCCCATTCTGGGCCTCAAGTTTCCTCTGCTGTAGAATGAGGAGGTAGGATGAGATGAGCTCTGAGGTCCCTTCCATCTCTATGATCATTAGCTATGGTCCTGGGTTTAGCAAGGATGGGAAGGGAACTACCTACTTCATTCTCACCCGATTTTTTCCAAGCTCCAGAAAGGGAGAGTTGTTAGTTTTCCATTTTAGGAACTTTCAGTCCAGACCTTGTAGTTCTTAAAAAGTGGGCAGATACACAGTGAGTGTGGTATTGACCCATTCTCTGTGGCTTAGCCTCCAAATTCAAAGTTTTGGAGGCTGTATCATTGCTCTCTCAAGGATACTCCTTCCTTAGAGAGATCCTACTCTGATTAACCTCAGGTCCCTACAGGCTCTTTAAACCTGCCAATTCTCAAGCTTCTCAGTATCTCTGAGGTGAGGGAAGGCTTTACTCTAACTCCCCCACCCAAATATGGCAGGGTGCAGAGAGCTGAAAATCCACCCCCCTCAGTTTGTGAAGGGGGTGGTAGTGGAAAAGGGAGGCCCATATTCCTTCCCCATCTCCTTGGTCCTCCACTTCTTTGACTAGATCCTATATCCTATCATAACGTAAACAAGAGAAACAACATCTCCCTGGAAAACCCTGATTCCCCAAGGGGGCAGAGGCTCACATATACACTGCCAAGTAAAACATCGCAGCCCCTGCCCCCATCTCAGTTTTGAAGCAAGATTCATTCTGGTTTGATCTTTGCAACCTTGCCTCACCAGGAAACCGAGGGAATCTTTCTTGAGCTAGGCAAAGCTGGGAAGGGAAAGAAAAGAAGCAAATAAATGTGTTTGTATTTTATCTAGTAAAGGAGTCTGTGTGGGTGAGAATGGGGTTTTGTAAAGGCAGTTTAAAGTGTGTGTGTGTGTGTGTGTGTGTGTGTGTGTGTGTGTGTGTGTGTGTAACCTTGAAAAATCAAAATCGATCAAAGTCAATGACTGGGTGATTTCTTGAGATAGGGCAGTTCAAGAAAGCTGAGGATGCAGCCTGAAGCCAGTGTTTGCTCTCCTAGAGGACCCAGGCTATCCTGTGCAGGCAAACTCCTCAAATCCCAGGCATCAGTGATACTAGAGGACATCAGCAATCAGTTCCTCAGAAGAACAATTTCTCCTACTGCTGTTGCTGAGAATACACATACAATCTCTGTGAATACAAAGTTGCCCACCCAGAGTCACCAGAGATCTTTTAAAAAAAATCCCTGTTTACTCCTCAGCTAAAATTCTCAGCCTCTCCTTCCTCCGCATGTCAATCAAAGGCCAAACCCTGGCAAACACGATTCCTGCTTTTTTTGCCTATGAGTTAGACTCTGACCCTAAGCCCCAAGTCACCCTGCAAAAAGTCCCCTGGGCCTTGGAAAGGGGTTTTGCCCTCTTTAGCTCTGTAGCAAGCTTCCACTGAGAAACATTGAGTGGAAGTCTAAGGGGAAAAAAAAAAAGATGAAATCTAAGTGTCTCTTTTCTTGTTCACCTAATGGGGGTAGGGATGGGTGGAACAGCTAAGAGGAAAGCAAAGATTACAAATGAATAAAGTTTCCAAGATCACGAAGGAAAGCTGAGCTTGTCTAATACACACATACCATTTTAGGGTGAAGACAGCCTGTCATTGGGAAAAGACTATGAGGAAAATCTTACAATACTTATTTCTTTCCCCTCTTACTCCCCCCCTCCTTGGCAAGCAGAGAGACACCTCTCATCAGTTCTAACGGCAATTTCTCTTCCTAAGAACAGGACTCCACCCGATGTGGGGGATCTGTTTTCAAACCTTCCTACCCGAAGCCCTTATTTGAAGCTGGGCTATTTGCTAATATTAAAAAGCTGGTCTGAATCAACATTAAGGGTGATGGGTATCTTTCTCTAGTACCAGGGCTGTAAAACAAGGTGCCAGAAGTCTCACTCCCTCACTAATAAGGACACTGGGATGTTTAGAGCAGAGAAAGATGGAAGGATGACCAAAAGGTCTTTGAAAGGAAAAGGGGGGAGCAGTTAAAGGGCTTTTACAGAAAGTGACCCCTTTATCTCCACTGAGACTAAAACAGAAGGCAGTAAGGTTCTGCTTGCAACACTTGGGCCTGAGGTCATGACAGAAAAAAAAATTTCTTCTTAGCCAAGAAGTTATTAGATACCACAATGGATGCCCAAAGGAGATTATTTTGGTAGGCTTTGCTAGATCAGAACATCTCTCAAGATCATTGACCGTCAGGCCCAATGATTCTAGTAGAACTGGCAAATTAAGGCAAGCAGACATCTATCTGAGGTTCTAGGTAAGTACTATCAAGAATTAGCATAGTGTAGTTAACACTTAAGAATCATTTAATAAATTCTCCAGGGTCCTCCTAAATCAAGCAGGAGTCATTAAAATCACTTGTGGATTTCTACGGCTTAATACTCCTCAACCTTGCTGAGGAAACAGATCCTTTCTCTTCAGTCGAAGCCTTAATATTGGGAAGTAGGTTGTGATTCTAACCGATTAGAATAAACAAGGGATGGTGTTTCAAATGAAGAGGAAGAGCTATTCCCTGGCACGAGAAGTTAAAGGTATGTTTAAATGCCTACAAGTTGGCTCAATGCAGTTTTCTGAGAAATATAGCCAAAAAAAATATTTTGCTTTCAGGTGCTTTTTAGTCAGGTCTTTTTCAGCTGGTAGTAAAAACCATGAAAGAAAACCAAATTAAAATGAACAGCAGCGCCCCCCTCTCCAACCTCCTTCGCTAAGACTTGCCATCAGAAATAAATTTCTATCTGAAGAATGAGTTTACTGACCCAGAAAAAAAAAAAAGGAAACGACAGCAGAAGAGAATAAAGATTTCAAAGAGTAAATCTGAATCACAAAAACACAAACATTTTCAAGACATTAAGTATCTTCACTTTTATTTAATCTTACCTGGGCCAAGTACAAAACATACTTTTAAATTAACTCATGGAAAAAATGTCTAGTAGCGTGAGGACAAAAAATTCAGCTGTGACAAAAAGCAATATGCAGGCAATACAGTAATCCTGAAATATACATGTTTCCTAATGCCAACCAGAATAAGGATACAATATTCAAACAAGCCTCAGATATCTGATAGAGCAGTGAAGCAGGACAGGATTTCCCTATTATGTACATTAAAACCTGGCATTCTGCATTTTCTCTTCCTCCTTTTTCTCCTCCCTGCCCCCCCCTCCCCCCCCCCCCCCCCCCCCCAGTTCGGCAGGTCCTCTTTTAAGTGTTACTGCTTCTAAGGAAAATTCGGTCGCCTATCAAAATAGGAGAAAAGATAATTGACTAACCCTTTCCCAGCTGTGATGACTCTTAACCGTCTAGGTCTAACCGTCTAGGAAACATTACAAGCTAAGACAAACTGAGAAAGCCTAAACACCTCATTTACCTCACAAGCCTGGCCCCCCACTTTTTGATCAACAACCACAATTTTTTCACGAAGGTATTTCCCCCCCAAAAAAAAATTATTCCCCATTCTCTGATGTCTCCAGAGGGGGCTGAGAAAAGTTCCTTGGGGGGAGGAGAGAGGAGGAAAAAAAAAACCCAAAACACTCAACACTACAATTCTGATTTATTCGCGTGAACATCAGAAAAACACGTTAGCAAAACATGTCCATATGGAGATAAGAGAAATACAATGATTTTTCTGTTTGCATTGGAAATCCAACAGCTGGGGAAAACCTCGTCAATGTTACAAGCCAATAACTTTTCATCTTTCAGTCTTTTTCGTTTATTAGCCTAAACTCAATTTACTTCGCTGATATTAAAACCATGGGGGGGGGGTAAATCATCTTTCACAACCTTAAAATAGAAACACACTTTAATATCCATCTGCTCCACTCCATAAATTTACGGGCAAGCGAATACACATCTGTTCTAACTTAGTCTCGAAGCTGAAATAGTGGAGCGAAATATCAGCATTATTAGCATCATATTTATCTTTTTCTTTCCCATCCTTCTCCCAACCCCCACTTCCCACATCTGGGGTCTCGTGAACCAGACAAAACTTCTTGGACTGATTGAACTGAGCACGACTCACCTTCACAAAGGAGGAGAAGCCGCACGAGCCCCCTGAGGAGAGACATCGTTGTCCCCAGCCAGTAAATCCGAGGGTAGAGCGAACTAGCGAGGGAGCGGGGCACGCGTGCGTCCCGCGGGCGCAGGCGGGCAAGTCGCTGGCTGGCCACTGCTCGGGGCGTCCGTCCTCTGAGAGGCGCCGCTGACCGCCTGCGGGGCTCCGCGCTGGGTGGCTGACTGGCTGTTGCAGCAGCTGCGACTGTGGCTGCTGCTGCAGAGTCTGTCTGGGCAGCCTCAACCCGGCTGCCCCATAGTCTAGGGAGAGTGCGGATCTGCGGGGACGTGCGCTCTCTCTTCTGGTCTCAGGGAACAGTGGCGATACGGCCAAGAGGAGGAGAGAGGGAGAGAGCGAGCGTGAGAGGGAGGGGAGAGAGAATAGGGGAGGGAGGAGCGGGGAGGGGGGAGCAAGGATGCAGGCGGACACACGCACGGACACACGGACACACACACACACACACACACACACACACACAGAGCAGACGAAGGAGAAGGGTGTGAACCTGCAGCTAGGAGGCTCTTGGCAGCTAGGAGTCTCTGCCCCTGGCCAGGCTGTGCTGCTCCCTAGGTCTTTCTCTCCTGGTGGGGAGGGCTCCCCATATTTCCCCACGCCACACGCCCAGCCCACCCCACCCACTACGTTTCCCTCCAAGGGCTCGCTCCCGCGGGGTTGTGATATGGGCTCGGGGGAGGCCCCTCTCTCCCAGCTCAACGCTCAGCGCGGCGCTGGCTGCGCAACTTTCCAGAAGCGAAGAGAGAGAGAAGTGGGAGATGGCGAGCAGAGGAAGGGATGCTCCTTTCTCCCCCAGAGGCTGAGCTGCCACCCTCCCAGGGAAAGCGCTCAGGGAAGGGGCTGCCTGGGCTTTGGGTAGGGAGGGCAGGGTGGGGCGTGAGCACTGAAGGGGGCGGGGGAGGCGGTCTGCAGAGGAACAATTCTGGGGCGGGGCGGTGGCGCGGGCAGCTCCGCTTGGCTAGCGCGTCTACCTTGGAGGGTGTGTGTGGGGGGGCGCTACTTAGGCTTGGATCGCAGGTCCTGGTGGACCAGCCAGCGGTAAAGAGAAAGACGCCAGAGCTCTCGGCCGCATCATCACCTGGGCGCGGCGGTGCGGTCCCTAAAAGTGGAGGATTGAGACAGAATGGAACTGGGTGGCACTTCCCCCAAAGGGATATGTGAGGGCTGTAGGTGAGGCTCTTGGACCCTGGGTCGGAGGAAAAGTACAAGGGGATGGCAAATATGGATTCCCTAAAGCACTGAGTGGAGAGGTTAGTGGGTGGGGGGAGAAGCGAAGTGGAAAGAACACGTACTGAAATTCTGCTCCTTTCCTGTATGTATAACCTTGGCCAAGTTATTCACCTCTCTGGGCCTTAATGTCCTCACCTGTAATATCGAGTTGGACTCGATGAAGTCAACGATCCTTCCAGTCGCAAGATCCTAAGGTGGGATGGGTCCCACAGTCACTGGGAGAAGGGAAGGGGACCTGCACGCTCACAGAATAAACAAGGTAACTTTTTACAGGGACACACGAGGGAGGATTATGTTGAATGGCAAACCCACATTAACGTGATTTTACCTCTCTAAAAAAAAAACAAACTAAACTACAACTTCTGCTCTGGCTCCTCAGCATAAAATATTGAAAATAACCAGGATTTCTATGATCCAGACACTTCTTGCCTTCAGTCTTTAGTGGAGTCTTCTAGAGCTCCTGTACTCTGCCGCCGCCCCCTCCCCCACCCCACCCCCATTCATTGCCTGGTGGCTGCCAGAATTAAGATAAGGTAATCTGCATTTAACTGGTCTTCACACTAAAGGTTTGCAGTGGAACTGACTCTTCGTGTACTCAAGGCTTCCTCAGCTTGTTAGAATCTTACAAAGCTTACTCTTCCTCTTCTCTAACAAATTCTTTGAATACCCAGGGTCCAGATCCTGTAAGGTACCAGAGGACTCTAGGAAAGACATACACATTAGAACTGAACATACCAAAAAAAAAAGTAGAAGGTGAGAGCTAGGTCCAAATACAATGCTTGGAGTACGGCAGTGAGTGCTAAGTGTCTCTTGCTTGGCAATGGAAAAAAATGGTATTTTTTTTTTAATTAAGGGAAGGAGAGGTTGTCTGGGAAGACAGTTCAACCCCAGAGGCTTCCCCCCCACCTCAAAATAGGTTCTAGCAACTGCCTCTTAAAATTACAGTGGGGATCCAGAACCCTCAGCAGTGTGCCGAGGACTCTTTTCCCAAGTTGCTGCTGCTGCTTCCCAAGCAGGCAGGTTCTGGAAACCTCAGGCTCAGTCCCATGGATCAAATCCAAGAAGGAAAGGGCCTTTGTTCTTCAGTGGCAGGAAGACTGAAGCCTGTGGCTGTGGGTGGAAGGAATGTGAGGGACCCAGGATCCTCAGTGTGACTCCCTTTCTCCTTCCCTCTCCTTCAGAAGGGACTGCACTTCCCCAACTCCTCCCTCACTGAGATGTAGTCAGAGCTAAATAAGCAGTTGCAAATCACTCTGCAGATATGAAGTCAAAGTGAAATCAGCCTCTACTGTGAGAGGAGCCGGCCAGCAGGATGGATGAGAAAATGTTCCAAAGCTTTGGCACACACACAAGTTGGCTCTGCCCCAGTCCATTCTACCCAAGGATGGTAAAGCTCTCAGTCCAGAAAGTTCATAAAAGTCAGGCAGAGTCCAGCGCTCAGAACAGCTACATGACCTCTGGGCAGGAGACTTTGGGAGGCGATAAGGGAAGGTCCCCAGGAGCAGATTTAGGTTAGGGAACCTACCTGGTTTGAAGGTTTCAAGGAGTTCTGAGAGCAGGAACCACTGGCTACCCCAAACTTTGTCCATTGGCCTGGTGGCCCGGGATATTACTCCCTCTTCTCCCTACCCCTCCCAAAGGAGAGTTAGCCAGTCCAGTTTATTGAACCATTGCCCCATTTTAGATTCTTACACACTCATCTCTGCCCAGGACTTAGCCCAGATACAGGGAACGTGAACAAAAACCAGCCACAAGTTAAGCCAGACTTGGTGGATACCCGTAAACCACTCACCCACACATGCCCCATGATACTCTCTGAAGCTTCCTGACATAGACTCATTCTCTGCCAGGACAGGATCTCACACTTCTCTGTGGGAGGAAAGAAGGAGGATGTGCAGGCCAGAGGGAAGGGAGTTGAAGGCCATTCCCCTTTCATCCTTTAAAATTTGTGACCCTCTATCCCCACCCCAGTTCCTCAAGTCCTAACCCCCTCTTGACTTATTCAGACCCTTGGAGTCTTAATCATTACCTTCTAGGGAGATCCCCTTAGCTCAGTGCTGTCACAGAAACCTAGCTGGTGTCTGTCTGATGGACTCACCTTAGGGCCGTGCCCTACCTGGCTTTTCTCCTTCACTGAGGACCCTGTGTATCTAAATGCAAACCGGCAGGTACTTGTCATTGCTTAGGGAGGACTAAGCTCTCCTTTTTCATTAAGGATGATGACCCTAGGGACCAATCAGAGATATATCCCAGATGAGTACCCACAAGAACCTGACTAGGCATTCCATCCAGCAGAGGGCAGGAGTGAAGCACAGGTGCTTCAGTCATGAGTAGTCTGGGCAGAGAGGGAGTACTAGTGACAGTGACTCAGTCCCACGCCTCTGCCCATTTCCTCCTGTGTCACCTTTCAGATCACATTTAGTGTCATAGGACCATGGGAATTAGTCCTGGAAAGGGGCCTCAGATATTATTTAGTCTGACTTCTTCACTTTACAAATGAGGAAATGAAGCCAGGGAGGTCGTATAGCTCAGTGGAGAGAACACTGTCCTGAGAATCAAAGGACCTGGGTTTGAGTCTCAGCTCTGCTGCTTAACTAGTTATCTGTGTGACTTTGGTCAAATTAACTTACTGAACTTTTGATTCTTCATCTGTAAAATAGGGGAGGGAGTGGATAATTACTACGTATATGACCTCATTGAATCTCAGTTTACTCACCTGTAATATAAGGGGGGATGGATAATTACTACCTATCTGACTTTGGACAAGTCACAACTTTATTAGGTCTCAGTTTCCTTATCTGTAAAATGAGACAGTTAGACTAAATGACCTGTACTGTACCTTCCAGCCCTGGAGCAAGACACCTCTGGGGTCCCTTAGGCAGCTCGATTGCAATGACTGTTTAATACACAGATAGTTAAGAGAATAAGATTCAAACTCGGGTCTTCTGGCTTGAAAACCAGTGCTTGATCTTCTGCACCATGTTGTAGTAGCTATAGACTCACTTAGTGCACCTTTGGAATGCAGCTCATCTGCTCCAGAGCTTGGGAATGAACTGGGGAGGGAGGGGGATAAAGGGATCTCATTTTTCAGAGAACTTTCATTTCATTTTGAGAATGGACCAACCTCTCTGAAACATTCTGCTTTATTCCTGCCCCTTTTTTGTTTCCTGCCGCTTTTTTGCTTCCATTTCTGCTTTTTTCTCCCCTGAAGAATAAAACAGGATATTGTATGTTTCAGGGAGTGGGACTGGGGGCGGGGGGTAGTGAGGAGAAATGAAATGAGTTGACAGTAATTCCTTTTCATCCAACAGAGTGTAAGCTCCTTGAGGGCAAGAACCATTTCTTTTTAGTCTTTATATCCCTAGAGTGTAATACAGTGTCTATCATATACTTAGATACTAGACATTCAGTAAACACATTGAATATTTATCATTGAGTCTTTCTCCTCTCCAGTCCTTATCACACATATTCATCTACTTCATAAAACCATGATTATAGAAAGTAAACTGTATAGGGAAAAACAATGCTCATAAGCATCTCAGACTTTTCTACTCAGTTGAAATCTCCCTTCTACCTCTCCAAAACAAGATAGGAACCTGAAGACCAAGAAGGCTACAACTATGCTTTGGTCGTAAGCAGACTCAATTACTTCTCCCCATACGACCTTCTTTTATCGTTAAACTCCTTTTTACATTTGGCTTGGGAGAGAGGAGGAGGGAGGAGCCTGGATCTGTGGCATTTGTGAAGAGAACTCCCAGTGAGAAAATTCCTCCAATGTAGACCAGCAACTGCTGTTGCAGTTGACAGTATATAGGCATACATAAAGAATTACTTGGAGATACTGACAGGGCAGGTGTTGGAAGCAAGATTTAGACATAGGTCATCTCTCTAGCCACCATAATCATGCTGCCTCTTGGCAATTGTTCAGTTGTTTCAGTTGTGTCTTCATGACCTCATTTGGAGTTTTCTTGGCAAAGGTACTAGAGTGCCTTACCATTTACTTCTCCAGCTCATTTTACAGATGAAGCAGACAGGGTTAAGTAACTTGCCTAGGGTAACACAGCTAGTACATGTCTGAGGCCAGATTTGAACTCAGGAAGATGCATCTTCCTGACTCTAAGCCTGGTACTCTATCCACTGCACCATCTAGCACAAATCATTAACAGCGTCTTTCATATCCTTGTGGACAAGATGGAGAGGTGTGTGCTAGATAATAGTACAGTTAGGAAGACTCAGTACTGGCTGAATGACTGCAGCCAAAGAGTAGGCATTGATTATCAATATCTATCTGGAGGCATTTCTTCAGTATAATGCCCCAGTAATCTGCCCTTGGACATGTGCCTTTTAAATTTTTATCAGTTACTTGCATGAAGCATATATGGGAGGTTTATCAGATTTACAAATAACACCAGAGCTAGGAAGAATAGCAAGCAAGGTGGCTGAAAGAATTAGAATCTAAAAAGAGCTCAACAGGTTAGAAGGATGGGCTTAGGGACAGCTCAGTGGCATAGTAGCTCTGGAGTCAGAAGGACCTGAGTTCACACCCAAACCTTAGACATTTACTAACTGTGAGACCCTGGTCAAGTCACTTAACCCTAATTGCCCCCTTTACCCCCAAGAAGAATGATGAGTTTAATCTTAATAAAGTGAAATTCAGTGGAGATAAATGTAAAGTCTTTTGCTTGGATTCAAAAACAATCAAGTTCATAAATTCAAAATAAATCGAAGAAATGAGCCTAGACAATAGCTCTTGTGAAAATTATCTGGAGAGCTTTAGTGAATTGTAAAATCAGTACAAGTCAACAGCAGGTTGAGTTATCCCAAAAAGTTAATGCAATTCAAAGGCTGTTTTTATAGAGTCCTAGTATCCAAGACTAGGGAAATAACAGTTTCATTTTAGCTTGCCCCAAGGAGACAACATTTGGAGTATTGTATTCAGTTCTGTGCACTATGTTTCAGGAATGATGTTGATAAACTGGAACACGTCCAGAGAAGGGCATTCAGAATGGAAAGGGAACCAGAAACCATATCATACACAGTATAAGTAGAAGGTACCAGAAATATTTAGGCTAGAAAATTAAAGATTCTTGAAGGATAACATAGCTATTCTCAAGTATTTGACCTTCAAGTACATACCCATTCATCAGATATGTTGAGAGGGGACTTCTATATCAGTTTGGATGGGAATAATCTCTTCCAAATCTGAGAATCTATGATTCTAAAATTGTTTAGCTCCAAATACTTTATTCATCCAACAAATATTTCCCAAGTACTTGTTATAATGAAGTACTATTCTAGGTATTTTGGCATATATGGACCCTGCCCTTAAGGAGTTTACAATCTAGCTGGAAAGCAAGCATAGTATAAACATTGGACTTGTCATCCAACTACTTGGGTTTTAGTTCTTGTTCTTTCTTACTAGCTATGTGACTTTGTCATTTCTTCTCCATGTGCCTTTGAATTTTCATCTGTAAAATAAATGTGTTAGGTGAGCTCTCTAAGGTTTCTTTCTGCTCTAACACTTATTAATTCTAGAGAGGAAATAACATTTATACAAATAACTATACTACAAGTCAATGTTAGATCTGTTTTTATTAAATTTTATTTTTGTTGATACCTTTTATGTTTATGTCATATTCAGCTCCTAGTATAGCCTCTCTTTTCCCTCCCCAGTGAGCCATTCTTTGTTTATAAAAAAAAGTTAAAAGAAGCTCAGTAAAACTAACAAACATATCAACCATGTCTATGGGTATAGATTACTATATATGTGTGTGTGTGTATGTGTGTATACACACACATATACATATATATATATATATAAATGCATGTTTGTATATAGACAATATTCTGTATTCATAGCCCCCCAGCTCTGCAATGAAATGAAGGGAGGGAGATACATTTTCTCAGTTTTTTTTTTCCAGGGACGAGCTTGAAAATTATGATTTCATCTTATTTCCTTTCTATTTACATTGTTGTAATCATTGCATATAAAGTATTGTTTTCTTGGTTCTACTTTACTCATCATTCATTCATATCAGTCTTTCCAAACTTTTCTGAATTCTTCATTTGTCATCTTTTATGGTGCTATCATAGTCTATTATATTTATGTACCATAGTTTCTTTAACCACTCCCAAAAAATTGAACACCTACTTTGTTTCACTTCTTTGTTAACATAAAAAATGTATCTACTCATATTTTGCCACATGAAAGACCTGTCTTTCTTTGACTTCCTTAATGTATGTGTTGAGCAGCAGGATCTCTGGGCCAAAGGGCATGCATAGTTTGGTCACCTTTTTAAAGTGTTATGCCAAATTGCTTTCTATAATATCTAAACTAGTTCACAACTCCTCTGAGAGAGTGTGTGCCTCAAGCTCCTCCAACATTCATTATTTCTATCTTTTGTCACTTTTGCCAATATGTGGAATGTGAGGTAAAACCTCAGAGTTGCTTTAATTTGTAATTTCTCTTATTAGTGATTTGGCACAATCTTTCCTATGGTTGTTATTCGTTTACTATTCTTTCTTTTAAGAATATTTATTCCTCTCCTTTGACCACTTATCTGTTGGGGACAGGCTATTCAGGTAAGAGCCATTGTCACTTGAAATAAAGTGGTGAATCTGCATAGTCATTCCACTTCACATCACCCTTCTATCTACATTCTCCTTACACTTGGATTATCATTCTGAACCAACTCCATGTTCTTACCTTCTCCTCCCTGACTTTCTTTCTTAAAGAGACTGTTTTCCATTTATTCCTTTCACACTAAATAAAAAATGCTTTCCAATACCCCCTCCCCCCAATTTCCTTTAAACTGACCTTTTCTCCTACCTATTCATTAACCTTGAAATACAGGTAGAAGAATTGGTTACCTTAGTTTTAAGGTAAAAATATCACAACTCAAGAGGTTAAGTGACTTACCTAAGTGAGTTTTTTTAGGTGCTTGAGTGTAAAAATGAGATGGTACATAAGGTGATAGTTTGACAGAATGTCAGAATCAAATGAAAGACTTTTTTAAATGAAAGGGGAAATTAGAAAGTGTTTGCAGGCAATAGGGAAGGATATATTGGATAAGGAAAGATTTGAAGATTAGATAGAAAAAGAGGATGATGGACAGTACTAACTCCTGGAGAAGATGAAGGAATGACATCAGGAACACCAATAGAGATGATTATTGTTTGCAAGGAGAAAGGTCACATCTTTCTCTGAGACTACAGCAAAGGAGGATATAATAGGACTTAATGCAGAGGTGATTTGAGTATGGAATTAGGGAAAAGAATAAGCTCTCAATGGATGATCTCAATTTTTTCCAGTGAAATATTAGTGAGCCTCTTCTAAGAGGGAGAACGAGATATTAGAGTAGACAGATTAAAAAAGACAAGTTGGGAAGAAGGGACTATTTGGGAGAACTTCCTTGGATTGGGAGTAGACACTGTGGGGAGTGGAACAGACTGTCCATCAGGGAAGAAAACAAGAATTAGAGTATGGCAGTGAGGGCTCATTTGTTACAGGAAAACATCTCTATGCAGTGGATCTTAGCATGATTGTGTGATTTCCTCCATCTCCATTAGTGTTTATCAATTTGTGAGGAGGAGTGGAGGAGGAGGAAAGTAATGGTGAGATTAAATCAGAGTTAGTGTTTAAGAAGGGATGAAAGATGATAGAACAAGGAGGGATTCAAATGTAGAGGACCATTTAAAATTGAACTGCTTAACTACAAGGTCAGGGTTTTGAAGGAAAGAAAGCAGGGTTATGATGATGGCCTGGGAAAGCAGGAAGGGGTAAAGTGATTGGAGGTTGTTGTAAGGACAGAAAATAGACTGAGCGCAGAAAGAAGGGGAAGGATCTCATAGAGGAATTTCAAGGTTATAGATTATTTGCAGCTCAATCAGGATAGTGGAATAAATAGAAGAAAGCAATATAGCCAGAAATGTACTGATAAATGTTTAACAAGTGACTTGGAGGGGGCTGGGATGCATACAAGACACACATATAAGTTTAATGGGTATTATTAACACTTTCTCCATTGATTTCTTATGTTGAGACAGTTAATAAAGCAATAAATCAAGCCATGATTTGTAGCTTTTGCCAGTTTCCAAGGTAAATGTTTACACAAAAATTTAACAATCAGTTCTTGTGAGATAGTAAGAGTTGATTCTAGCACACTCCCAAGTACAATCCAAATTCTGCCCCATAACCCTAGATAATCCATAGAGATCTAGATAATGCATCATGAATTCTGATCAGGAAATCCAAAGAAAAATCACTGTGATTCATTTTTCCATCTCAAGTTGGCATGGGTAGACAAAAGTCTGTGAACATGGTTTAACCAGGAAGAGGTCATGGAGCTTTTCTGTCAGAAATTGAACTGGAGCCTGATGTATACTAGGGCAATAAAAGATCCCAGATCAAGTACAAATGTGCCTGATGTAGTACAGGGAGCAAGAACCCAACCAGAAGCTCCTTTGGTCATATTCTGAAGCTAGGTCACAGATCCAAGTATGGATTGAGTAAAGGACCTATACCTAGGATGGTGGAGTAGGGAAAGGTGAGATCTCTACGTAAAGCTGTAGCTTTATACGTAGGATAAGTAGCAGGGAAAGGTATGAGCAGCATCTGTGTGTCTCTGACCCTAGGAGCACAGTAGGGTCTCAGATCCAGGACCCACTCTGAAGGCTAAAGCAGAACATCAGGGCAAAAAGATCAGACCAAAAGGAAACATGCAGTTCTTTCACTCTAAACTTGCAGAACTTTCTAGCTGACCAATAGTGGTTGAGACCAGCAGGAATCTCCTGGAGCTCCAACCAGGGACAAGCCCATTTGTGTTGCTCAGACCTAGCCCTAGGTCAAGAGCTGGAACACTCACACCAGGGAGGCAGCAATAAGACTTTGGCCTCGCTCAAACTACTTTGGCCCCCTGAAACTTTCAAGTTCCTAGCCTGAGCCACCCCTGATATCCCTGAAGAACATAATGCTCAATATCCAAAGAAAACAGCAGCAGAACCCAGTATAACATAAAAAAGTGACCATGCCTTCCAGAAGTACACAGAACCTGTCCCTAACACAATGTTTGAAGTCAAGATGTTAGGATGGAAAATTAATAAAGAAAAAGAGAATACCATCATAAAGAGCTATTATGGTGACAGGGATGCCCAAGACACAAACCTAGAGAAGACACCAAAACATCTACAAGCAAAGCTTCAAAGGAAAAAATAGCGTGGGCACAAGTGCAACTAGAATTCTAGAATAAGTTAAGCAAGACAGTTTTTAAGAATTAAAATTATCACACTGGGGTATGGAGATCCATCTTGCCCTACTGGAAAGTCAGAGGGGGAATAGGGGAGGATATAGGAGAGAGAAGATTGAGGGAGGGGGTATTCAGTGGGATCACTGTTTTGGGGTGCTGGGTAGGGGAAAGATGGGGACAAAATTTGTAACTCAAAATCTTGTGGAAATGAATGTTGTAAACTAAAAATAAACAAAATTTGAAAAAAAGAATTAAAATAATCGTATAAATGGAATTAAAGCACTCAAGGAATGAATTGGAAAAGAATTTAGACATATGGGAAAAAGATTTGGAAGGAGAATTAAGTTTAATGTAAGAGGTACAAAACCTCACCCTAGCAACATCTTGAAAATTAGGATGGACCAAATAGAAGTTATTGGCTCTATGAAACAGCAAAAAATAGTAAAACAGTCAAAAGGTTGGAAAAACAAGAGAAATTATATGATATCTTATATCAGAAACAACTGACCATGGAAAGGGATCACGGAAAGATGATTTTAGACTCACTCAACTATCAAATTAGAGAGCCTAGGTATCATATTTTAAGAAGTCATGAAAGAAAATGGTCCAGATCTTTTAGAATGAGAGGCTAAAGTGACACTAGAAAGAAGCCATGGGTCACCTCCTGAAAGAAACCTCAAAAGGAAAATTCCCAGAAATATCGTGGTCAAAATCCAGAGTTACCAGATCAAAAGAAAAATACTGCAAGCAACCAGAAAGAATTCAAGGGCCAAGGATTCAGTCACAGTCATTCAAGACTTAGCAACTATGAATTGTACATGTAGAAAAACTCGTGAGTAAAGATCAAGGGTATGAGCATCCTTGTGTGTGGTAGAATAATAGGGTGAAAGAACAGATCATGAGAGTTGAGGAAATTGAACTGGGAAGCAAAGGTATTTGAGAAGACAATAACATTTGAAATTCAATTTAGAAAAATGTTTAAAACAAATGCATTTTTAAAAGAAAGTCTATGCTACTTATAGCAGTCATTATGGAGGTAACCTTTCCTTTTCCTATTAAAATTTAGTACTCTCGGTAGTGGAGAGAGAATAGTAGGAATTCCACTGTGCCTAACTTCTGGATTTCATAACAGATACTTAAAACCACCCATTATAATAACATTTACATATCACTTGAAGACTTGAGAAGTGCTTCTCATATATTACATTAACATATTTAACATATCTCACAAATATGTTGTGAGATAAAAAGAAGAGTTATTATTATGCCCACTTATAGATAGAAGAGCTGAGATTTGCACAACAAGGGAATGTCAGAAAAAGATTCTGGGTCCAGGTCTCTCCTGACTCCAAATCCAGCATTTTCGGCGGTACTATCTAGTGCTAGTTCATGTAGAAATAATGAAGCAAGCTCCGAATGGAAATTTAGTCTTAACTCAAACATGGCTGGCGTGCTTTTTATTTCCCAAGGAGGTTTCATAATCTGCCTTGTAATGCAGTTTTAGACAACTTTTTACGAATGCACTTTTTAAAATAGACCTTAATGGATTCTTTGCAGTGGTTACTGTCCATTGTGTAAATGCAAACAGGAGGCTTTTTGAAAACATGTATTATTGATCAGAAAGGCACCAGCAATTATAACCTAGTATATCACATTGTTCAATATACACTTCCTATACAAGTCCCTGCTTTTACTCACTCATAACTTTCTAACAAATTATCCTGTAACTGTGACTTTTTCTGTCTCTTCTTTCTTTCCTCCCCCTCTTTCTTTCCATATTTCTTTCTTTCCTTCCTTTCTTCTTCTCCCTCCCTTCCTTCCTCCCTCCTTTCTTTTCTTCCTTCTCTCTTTCCTCCCTTCCTCTTTCTTTCTTTCTTTCCTTCCTTCCTTTTTTCTTTCTTTCTTTCTTCCTCCTTTTTCTTTCTTTCTTCCTCCCTCCCTTCTTCCTTCCCTTCCCTCCCTCTCTGTTTCTCTCTTCTTTCTTTCTCTTTCTTTCTTCCTTCCTTCTTTCCTTCCTTCGTTTCCTTAATTTTTCTTCTTCCCTTTTCTTCCTCCTTTCTACTTTTTCAGTGCTGGAAAATACACATTCCAATCATTCGTTAGCTAGGCATGGATGAAAAATAAGACATACCTTTCCCATAGTTAGATCTATTTATGGTATTTCTTTATGACTCTATAATTCAAAAATGGCAAAACTTCCTAAGATGGATATGGACAGAGCCTTGGTCTATGGCTCATTTTGAAAGATAAAATTCTGTACAATCTCAAGATCACCCATTCCTGGGTAAAAATGACAGATAATTTTGTAATCATAATCATCATCGATCACATTTCCATCACACTTTAAGGCTTACAAAGCAATTTGCATGCATTTGCTCTTTTGATCCTCACAAAGACCCCAGGAGATAGATGCTATTATTTTTACATTCTACAAATGGGGAAAGTAAAGTTGAAAGAGGTGAAGTTACTGGTCCAGAGTCATGTAGTCAACAGATGTTTAAGGAGGAATTCGAACCCAGGTTTTTATTATACCACACTGCTGATCTATAAACACATTAAAAGATGATAGCTTGATAGTTGGAAGGGAGCTCAGAGGCCTTCTAGTTCAACCCCTTTATTTTGCAGGTAAGGACACTGAGGGCCAGAGAAATTAAGCATTTCCTCAAGGTCACATAGTGTCCGAGTGACCTCAAGGTCACAGAGTATCCAGGGGCTCTGATTCTGGAGTCAGCATTCTTTCTACTACGCCTAACTGCTTCCCTACAGAGTTGGTGCATAACAGCATTATAGAAGAATTAAAGCTACAGGAGATTTTTCAGATCATCAAACCAACAGTCCTTAACCTTGTATTGGGGTCAGAGTCCCTCTTGGCAGGCTGGTGAAGCCCATGAAGTCTTGTCAGAATGATACACAAAATTAAAACACATAGTATTGCAAATAAAATATGTCAAAATAAAATTATCAAAATATTACACAAACAAGTTCGCAGACTCTAGGTTAAGAGTTCCTGATAGCCTAACAGTGTATAGAGAAAAAAACATACCTAGATTAAGTGATTTACCTAAAGTCACATAGCAATTCATTGGCAGATCTTAGATCTATTCTCCATCCCAGAGGTCTTTAAAATGCATTAGCACTTCAGCAGATAGTTCAAAGCTTCAAGAATTCAGGAGTTTGATTTTTGTCAGTGATTTTGTTATTCCTTCTACCAGCTCATATGATGACCCCTCTATAACTTAGAGGATGATTTTTGTGATTTGCTATAGGGCAAAATTTCATTGCCCTGAGGTCAGCCTCATCAAAGAGCTCTCCACACTTACCTGGGCTATTCCTTACCCAGACCCAGACCCCCAGGATGCCTTTCTGGCTTCGTAGGACCTGACAGAACTTGTACTTTACAAGTGTAGCCTTGGCAAACGTAGGGATCCCCTTCATGTCATAATAAGGAAGAGGATTTGCGTGGAGGTTTCATAAAGAAAAAAACTAGTTGCAAACCTGGTATGAAAATCAGGACATGGGGGAGCATCGTTACGGTTCAGAAGTTCATATTTTAACGCAGATTTCCATCAGCAGTCTGCTTTGTTGCACCCCTTCTTTTTTCTAAACAAATCCAAGGGCTCAACATTCAAAATGTAGGGAGTAACGTTACACATTGGAATACAGAAAAGGCAAGAAATTCAGATGTAGTAACATTAACTCACCCACAATGCACATGCTATAAGAGTTTCAGACTTAAGTCATTTTTCATTTTATTCCCAGAACAAGGTTCCCTTGGCAGCCTCACACTTGCCTTCATCTATGCCTTCACATCTAGCCTCTCTAAGTATTTATTGCTGGGATATTTAAAGAGCAGATTTGGACGCAGGTGGTCTTTTTGAGTTGACAAAACCTGCTGTGCCAACAATTACTTCAGGAATGTTTAATAAATAAGAAGGTTATACATTTAATGCCCTATAATAACTCCTCCAGGACACCAATCCAGGGAATACATCCTCAACTCATCTCTACATAAAAGGTCAGGACTTCTCAATCAGTCTTCAGCTTCAGAACGTCTCCAGGATTTTGAATATCTCTTGCTTCTTCAAATGAGAGCTAGGACTTCATTAAGAGCCATAACTTAAGACAGGAAGGAATAGGGGTGGTAAGTGGCTGACAAAGTCCATCTTGTTTCACAATTGTGGAAAGAGGTACGAGTCACTATCGATCCATTTTATTATTTCTTTATAGATTTTAGAAGAGAACAGTCTGTAATAGAGTCTGTCTTCAGCAACTCCCACTTCCTGTTTTAGTAACGCCACTTTAGAATGTCATCCACCTTCTCCATATACCCAGGCTTTTTGTTCTGTCTTGTGATTACTATCACACTGCACCCAGGCTTGACTTCTCTAAGCACATGACTTAGTTTTCCCCCCTTTCTCTTTTCCAGAGAATAGTTCTACCAGTGCGTTCACTTTGTAAGAAAAGATCTAATAAGCTAATTTATACTGAAGTATTAATGGCCCATTGTTGACTACTCCTTGGGTACTTACATATTGACAGAGGATGATGCCTCAATTCAGAGGAATGAAACTTATGAAATTCCACCTGTCAGGGAGACATTTGGGGAGGGGGCACTACCCGAATATTTCTTATCATTTTATTCATATATAACCCCATTTCCAGATGGGCTTGGTGGTGATGATCACTACTACAATGATGATAGTTTGCATTTATATATTACTTTGATGCAAAATGTATTAAAATTTTATCTCATTTTATCCTCACAACAACCCTGGAAGGTAAGTGTTATAATTATCCCTGTTTCACATATGGGGAAACTCAGGCAGAAATAAAGTGATTTGTCCAGAGCCACACAGCTAGTAAATGTCTGATGAGGACTTTGGACTCAGGTCTTCCTGACTGTTGGTCTAGCACTCTATCCAGAATCACCTAGCTTTTTCCCTGGAGGTAAGGGGATGGTGCTGTATTCAAATCTGAACTTCTGTCACAGAAACAACTCTAAGGGGACACATGACAATAGAGAGCTGAAAGACTTCTAAAGGAGAAGCAGAGGCAAGAGAGAAAAGAGAGATGGAGAGTGGAGGCAAGACACAATCTTCAGGTGACAAACAGGAGGGAGCTATACACATGTGGGAAAATCTAGAACCCCAGAACATCCTTGGATTTCCAGCACCTACAGTCCTAGAAACTACCAAGAGTAAATTTCTTTAGTAAAATATTTTCCTGCAAAACTATATCAGCTTTGAAATTCATAACTTCTCAGCACTCCCTGATCCTGGATTCCCTCCCTCTGATTGGGTCTGGTGTTAAGGGACCAAGAGATTCTCCACAATGAAACAAGCCATTTTCATAAGAAGCATGGAATGGGAATGTGGGACTTCAGATATTTATGGATTTATGTGCTGGCTAAAACTGCCACGGATTGGTAGGAAAAAGAATTCTATTTGTAATAAAACAATGGTTTTGTTGCTGGTTGGATCTATATCACAAAAAGGGGTGATGATAACCTCTGGACCACAAATTGAAAAGCTGGAATACCTGTACTCCTGTGGAGAAGAAATCAAGCTACAAGTAAAGACCAGCTGGTAGTACCAGACAGAAGTGTGTGGATATATTCAGAAGCCAACTAAGATACCCAGCAGAGATTAGTGTGGCAGAGAGAGCAGGACAGCAGAAGATTTCACCTTAGTGGATTCAGCAGTTTCCTAAGAATATAGTTTTTTGTTGTCAGGCTATGAGTTGCCTCAGCTATGCATTTAGTATATGTGCCCAAATTCATTTAGCATTTTCATATGTTTTTTCTACACATGTTCCTTAATCCATGTTCCCTAGTTACATATATGTTTCCTGAGTATAATCTGTCCTTAACTGGTGACAAAGTAATCTGTGGGCAAATATAACCAACTCCCTGGCTTATGTGTGTGAAAACTCTTTCTTGTCACTTATTTATCTATGTTGTTTCATTAAATGTATTTTGTTTTGAACTCGTATGACTTATGGTTGTTCTGCTAAAAGCATACACATCTATGGGGGCTCAGGATCTATAGTTTTCAGTGGATATTGACCTACAATATGCCTCAAATCTTGGCTAGCTTGTGTTAAGGGGACCGTAAGTTCTACATATACTTTTCTTATTGTATGCTAAGGAATAACAAGGCAAAAATTTAGTTTAGAAGAGTGAATTCAGCCTTTATTATCTTAGGCATCTATCTATCTTACTTCTTCCTGCACTCCTACTCTACTATACTCTGTGGTTTGAGCAGAAGAGGGAACACCTCCATTCCAAACATAGGATTATAGAAATGTGTGTGTATGTGTGTGTGTGTGTGTGTGTGTTGTTTAGTCATTTTTCAGCTGTGTCAAACTCTTCTTGACCCCATTAGGGGTTTTCTTGGCAAGGATACTACTGGAGTGGTTTGCCACTTCCTTCTCTAGCTCATTTTACAGATGAGAAACTGAGTCAGACAAGTTTAAGTGACTTGCCCAGTATCTGAGGTCAAATTTGAACTCAGGTCCTCCTGACTCCAGGACTGATACTCTGTCCACTATGGCACATAGCTGCCCCATAATATATAATGTAAAATTACTATGTGATATAATATTATAATAATAGAATATCATATAAATATATCATATTATAAATAATAGTCACTTTACAGGGGATGAAATAGGGATCTAGAGAGGTTAAGTGAATTTCTAAGAGTATACAGCTTGTTGGTAGTAAAGCCAGGACTAGAATTTAGCTTTCCTGATTCCTTACCCAGTATTCTTTCCACCATATAAGCATCTCAGTCTGAGACAACCAACAAAACTCATGGACTTCTAGACTGTTAGTGCTGAAAAGAAGCTTAGAGATCATTGATTTCAGGAAATCAATCCTAATTGACATCAGGAAAGGTGCATTGTTTGCCTAAGGTCACTGGATGAAATAAAACAGGCACATGTCCCTTCTCTCTTTTCTCACCTAAAGTCCTTAAGAAATGAGTGGCAGAGAAATATATGTACATTCTACTAAAAATAGCTCACATTTTCCCAAATTAAATACACTTAAATTGATTTGGAGAAATCATATCTAACCAGCTAGAAGCCAAACATTTTCTATTACCCTTCTACCTTCTGCCAAATGAATTCAGGATGTACCTTAAGCATATTTTGATAGAAAGAAATGACCAAAAACTTCAGCTAGAATATGACCATAGAGAACCTAAAAAAACATCCCCCACACACAATAAATCATTTAAGTGCTGACATTTGGGGATTTTAAGATGAAACAGTAACACCCTTTAGATTCATATATTTTGAAAAGTGATCTGGGAGAAGGGTATAGGAGTGCAATAGGTTTTTCACTGTCAGCCACAGATGCCGAATGGCTTCAAGGTCATTCTGCAAAAATCCCTAAAAGGAAGTTCCTTATGTTGAGGTTTAAGGTTTAGGGGTGCTCTAGACCCCAAAATATCAACACGCCAGGTCCTGCCAAATGAATTCCACTCAAGTCTTCTCTCAGAGTAAAACAAAATTTATTAAAGATTTGCCTTAACGGGTAGACTCTTAAGGAGCCTAAATATCTGTGATACTCATATTGACAAGTGGACCAGAGTAATCTGACACAGAGTGAGTCTGTACTAGATTGAATTCTTGGCACCTTCATGGAGGCAAGATGGATCTTATATACAAAAAAATTGTGGGAGGGATCTAGGGGTGGTCTAAAGGAGGAGTTTGGGGAGGGTCTTGAGGAGAAGTCAAATGAGGTCAGACTCCAGTAATGAGACTAAGAGTGGGAAATAGCTGAAGGCTTCCTTGAGATGTCAGACAATGGAGGGCTAGGCTAGTTTAAGGGTAACAGATTTGGGTATAGATATTTTGATAGGATCAAGAGTGGGGAGTAGCTGGACAATGGAGGGCTAGGCTAGTAAGAATGAGAGACTTGGACCTAGCTATAATGAAAGGCTTATGGCCTCAGACAAATGCTTCATCAAGTGGGAAGATTCAATCAGAGTTCAAGGGGTTTCTCAGAGCCTGTACCCCATCACTTAGGCCCTTTAAATAAAGGGACATGAGACCTTTGCTTGGATGCCTTCCCAGACTCCTCTTCTTACCTGTTTGGATTTTTTCCTCCACTAGAGCAAGATTATAGCCTAGTAAATCCAATCTACTTACACATCTTCTTGTCTTATGAGTACTGTCCATAAATGCTTCATAGAGGATCTACCCAACCAACTGGAGACTCTCCTTTGGATTCTTTTTTTTTTTTTTTTTTTGCATTGAAATAGCAATTTACTTAGAGGAAAAATAAACTCCTTTCTCAGGCTCTGGGGGAAATATATGGACCTTTCAGCTTTTTCTGTTCAAGCCGTGATTGCCTGGATCAGGCTTGCTGGAGCCAAAGATTTCTATCTTCCAGATCTCCAGAACAAAAGACCGAAAATCTAATTTAAAGAAGGAGCACTTAGAAATGCAATTCTAAGAGAAAGAGAAAAAAACAATATATAAATGGAGAGCTGGTTTTGCCATTATCTCATTCCTTTGATTGAATTCCTTTAGATATAGCTGGATCTTGGATCAAAATGGTTACATTTGCGTTCTTATTAGTATGTTTCATTTTACAGCAGACAGACAGGAAAGATCTGGGACCAAGCTGAGACTAGGAGTAAGCATGGTAGGCAGTAACCTAGGACAACCATGGCTGTGGAGAAGGGTGGGGTGTCATGATAAAAGGTACTTTATAATATGCCTTTTTTAAAAAACAAACGTGTCTGTTTTAACTACTAGGAAAACCCATTGTTCATGGCAAGTAAATTTTTATTTTGTCACAAGTCAAATTGAGTGTACTACAGTAAAAGACTGAAAATCTGAATACGTATTAAGTGACAAAGGGTATAATTTGAAAACTTTGCTTATGACATCCTCATGTCTGGTCTCAGATCTTTTTTTTGTGTGTTGTTACCTATTTTTTCATGTTAACTGCCTAACTGGATTTTAAGCTTAGTGTTGGAGTATGCCCAATGCTTTTAGGTATCCCCACCCCCAAAACACCTAATTAAGTGTCTTAAACAGAAATAAACATCTGCAGAATGGTTTTGTGTCATTTAGGGGAAATTGCTAAATTCCTATATTATTGTAGGAGCAGTATTGGAGAAAAAACATCACTTAGGGGATAGATCACTGGACTTGGATTCGTTGTATAACCTTGTGCAAGTCATAACTCATTGTACCTCAGTTCCCTCATCTGTAAAATGGAGGTAATGATGATACCTTCTTCACAGGACTGTTGTGAGACTATAAAGAGATAATGTTTCCAAAATGCACTGAGAATTTTAACATAATACAATTGGGAATGATGGTGATTGATGGCAGTGGTAGTGCTGATGACCTGCCTAGTTCTAGGCACTGGTTTCTATTATGTGCAAGGAACTATGGAAGATATAATGATGAATAAAATGTAATTGGTGACCCCAAGAAGCTTACAGTCTAATGAGAGAAATAGAGCAAATATACAATAATGCTAACCTAAATTATAACACAAAATTGGATAGATAAATATTTAAAATGGTAAAGATGAAGCATTATAATAAATTTGGAGAGAGAGAGAAAAATAGATCTGTGAATTTGCTTTTCTTGCACAAGGGCCATACAAATTTTGTTTACATAAAGGAGTTGTTTGTTGGCAGACCAAATAACAGAAAATGGTCTGGGCAATGAGAAGTTAAGATAAGTAAAAATTCATTGTGTTGGGTGATCCTTTTATAAGATCAGATTTACACTTTCTAATGAATAAAGAGGCAACTATAAGATAGGATGAAGAATCATGGGCCTTGCCTCTGAATAAGTTTGCTTAGTCAAAGAGAGAGAATCCAGGAGGAACCCAACTCCTGACAGTATGAGAAGACATGTGGAACTATGAAGGAGGAAGTTAGAAGTCATAGGGAAGAAAATAAGTACAGGAAGAGGTAATTGCCATAAAAAAAGGTACCAGGATTCTGGCAGCAAGGCTGCTTGGACCAATCATGCATCAGGTATGTTGAGATAGAAATTGTGTTCCTGAAACTCCACTGAACTACAGACTCCAAGGCAGTAATTCTTCATCTTTTTGCTCCCTTTGAGCTTCTTCATGGGAGCCTGAAGACTTTTCCTCTAGGCTAGGGACAATTTTGTTTAACTTTCTTTGTTTTAAAACTTTATGTTTTATAAACAATACTATGCATTTGCTACTTATTAGGAATACTGTTTGGAAGAGACAAATAAAGGGGAGATATTCACAAAGAAAAAGTAGAGGTAGATCTAACACTGAGTGTTTTGCCAGAAGTATTGCCTCTGTCTGGCTGGAGAGAGAGAAAGAGAAGGAGAAAGAGAGAGAGAGAGAGTCTATGCCAGCATATTCATTTGGGCAATGAATCAGTGGGGAGCAAAGGGTGGTGGGTAAAGTATACCATCCCCTTAATATACTACATTTATATCATTCTCATTTTAGTAAACATTCTGACTAAATCATTAAACAAGCACCTATTAAGCATCTACTACAAGCCAGGGACTGTGATAAGCACTGGGAATATAAAGAAAGAAAAACAAATCACTCTCTAGTGATTTGCTAGAGAGTGGCTCAAATGGCGCAGACAACAGGCAAATTTCTAAGGACATACAAGTCACACACAAAGTATATAAAGTAACCCAAAAGGGCAAGGTATTGGCATCTAGGAGAAGGAAAAGCATCCTGCAGAAAATGAGCCTTGAAGAAATTTATCAAAAACAAAAAACAAATCCAAGAGATGAAACTGAGAAGAGAGAGTATTCCAGGCGTGAGGTACAGCCAGTAGGAGAGAGGAAAGATGGAGTGTCATGTTAAAGAAGCCATTAAAGGAAATACAGTTATCTCTTCCACATGATCTAGAAAATCCATGTAAAGTTTTTTGACACTCTCTTCATACCAGAGAAGAAGCATGGTTTTTTTTTCCTTTTTCTTTTATGGAGTGTTTATAGTACCTTGTAAAATTTGGGTTGATGTTATACAATAATATATATTTCGTCTATGCATTTCTGAATTTCTGGACATTTCTGGGTTATCTGTTTGCCTTTATGTGTCTGTGGCTTCTGCAAAACTCACTCAAAATTCTCATTTAATTTATTTTGCTGAACCACAATATATTAAAACTGCGACAGGGAAAGTTGTCATATGGGAGGTATAACTGTAGGCCAGTGAGGCTGGATTGTAGAGCTCATGAAAGGGAGTGAGGTATACTAAGGCTGAGACAGTGGCGCACAGGCCAGGTTTCAAAAAGCCTTAAATGCCAAAGAGACAAGTTTATATTTGATCCTAGAGGTAATAGGAAGCTATTAGAGCTCCACAGAAAAGGTCCAGTGACACCATAAATATATTTTGCTTTATACTATTACCTTTCATGTTATTTCTTCAGCTAGATTGTAAGTTCCTTGAAGACACAGACCTTAAACTTCTTGTACCTCTAAAAGGCATGGATACATTGTTCTACAAGAAATGAATTCAACATTATCTGTTGATTAATTTCCAGATTCTCTATGGTTCAATGGCTGGGCAAACTTTACACAGGTGTAAGGGCACTAGGGCTGCTTTGGATAATTGATAAAGCAGGTGCTTGAGAATAGTCATTTCACCAGGGTCATATTTTCACTCAGAAACTTCATTCTGCAAATATCACTCTATTGAGTTTATACAGGTTTTTTGTACTGGCCTAACTTGTGCTTGAGTGGGATTTGGGGTTCATTGTTTAGTTCTAGGTCTAATATGTAGCTTTAGAAGGAGTTAGACTGCAGAAGCTGCAGGAGTTTAATACTGCCTCATTGAGCTCTGCTTCTCCTCTCCTTGGGAACTGCAGACTGACTTAGGGACACTTTTCTAATGGCAGCAAAATACTGGAGAAATAGTGGCCCAGCATCATTTGGGAATATCTAGACAAAGCGGAGAGTGTAACCATAATGAATACTGATACACAATAAGAAAATACGAATATGAGGAATTCAGAGAAACATGGGAAGATTTGTGTGAAATTGCACAGAGTGAAGTAAGGAAAACATCATACACAACGTCCACAAGAATGTAATGGAAAATGACACCAAAGGCTTTGTAGTGACCAGTCTACATAGCAGAGAGTTCATAATAAAATAGTCTTTCCTTCCCTATATTGAGATAAGGAAGATATGGTGAAGAATGCGTGATGTACTGTCAGACCTGTTCAGTGTGCTGGTGGGTTGCACTTAAATGTTTTTCTTTGTAATGAGAGAGGGTTCAGCGTGTGTGTGTGTGTGTGTGTGTGTGTGTGTGTGTGTGTGTGTGCAGGGGCAAATTGGAAAAATGCTATGGCATAAAAATAAGACATCAATCATTTTTGATGACTTTTGAGAGAGAGAGAGAGAAATTGGCTTCTTCACAGATAAGTTCCTTACCTCTCTTGGCAGAAAATACCCAGATTGGACAAATGTCTTTGTTGTTAGAATTAATGAGAATACAAATGTTCATCTTTAACGTGGGTGGGAGCACCTTGATTTTGGGGGGGGGGGCAGAGTGGCATACATCAGTACACAGGGTCAGAAGACAAAGAGACAAATCAGAAACAGTTATGTTCTGCAAATTTTCTTTTCTAATTCTAACCTGAAAGAAGGAAACAAATATACTTTAAGCAACAAACATAAAAATTCATAGCATGGATGGAGAAGGGGGAAATACATTTTTCCCGGTGAGCTCATATTTCCACAGAAGCAACATCTTTTTGGGTGACTGAAACCATATTTTAAAGAGTCCCAACAGCTGTAACCAACAGACAGCTTGATTTTCCATTTCTGCGTTGATTCAGTTCCCCAGGAGCTATTAATTTCTCTGAGATACAAATAGACAGCATCAGTTAAGCTCATTATACTTGTTTCCTCATCCACAGCACAGTCCACAGTACAGATGTACAGATGTTCAGATGTTATCCCTCTATCATACAATGCCTCCAATTCCCTATCTTTCTCCCTGTGCTTCATCACCAAAGGTTAATAGGGGCTGACCAAAGGTCCTGCATTGCGGAGAGAGGCTAAAAGGGAAGACAAGGTTTTGAAAGTTTTAAATGGTACCCTGTATTCTAAAGCTTTTCCTTCCTTTTGTTTCCTAGTGGGAACCAGACTGCTTTTTTGTGATGTTTTTGCTGAAATGCACAGCAACCTTTTGAAGAAAGGTTGTTTATCGAAACTGGCAGCTAATAAATTAAAACCAGCTAAGAAAATATAATACATCTTTTGGGGACTCTCTTTGCCTTGTCAGTTTCCAGTGAAGGAGGGAAAGGCGTTAGGCTAACTCCAGGAATGTTTTATTTTTGATTGTTGGGAGTCAAACGCTTCAATTTTTGGAATGGCAGATCATCTGCTTTTGGCACTTCCTAACATTCTCCAAATTCCTCAGAGCCTGGGGCTTTGTTGTTGTTGATTTTTTTAAAATTGTGAATGTATTTCCCATCAGAACAAATGGTAAAATTTCGCTGCAAAAAGCCACATCTTCTGCTGTTTCATCTTCTCCCCTTTTCTCACTAAGTATAATATAAGGAGGTCTAAATAGCAAGAAGGATGAGATACAAAGAAAATGCTGAAGAGCTGAGCACTTGTGACATAAGTATTTTGATGGGTTTGTGACCCAGCTGATCCTTTGGATGCCACTTCTTCCATACTTGTAATCCTGAGTCCTTCTCATCTCATATGTTTCCAGAAATCCCTCATAGAGGAACTATCCAACACATTCGATGTTTTCTTCTTACTATTTTAATCTCTTGATGGAATCAAATTTAATAAGCTATACTAATAGTTGATTCTTGGGGTACAGATGGAGGAGGGGTGGAGTGAGCTCTTCTGGACCTTTTTTTGTTGCTGTTGCAAATGAGCCAAAAGCAAGGTAAGAAACTCCTTACATCAGTAAAGACACCAGTCAGAATTAAGCTAGTTAAGAATGCATGAGAGAAAGCCATGGCTAGGTGGCACAGTGAATAGAGCAGCCCTGGAGTCAGGAGGACCTGAGTTCAAATCCAGCCTCAGACACTTAACACTTACTAGCCGTGTGACCCTGGGCAAATTACTTAACCCCAATTGCCCTTCCAAAAAAAAAGCAAAAAAAAAAAGTATTTATGAGAGCTCTCCTGATGTAATGATCATATACACATTTACTCATACTTTCACATACAGTCAATTCCATCAACTTATTACTGTTAACCAATGACAGATTGATGAAAGAGCGTGCTATAGTGCATGAAGAACTAGTTCAAAATCTACCTCTGACTCTTACTGGGTGGATCACCTCAGGAAAGTAGCAACTTCTCAGTATCCCAGACATTTCACAGAATGGTGTTGCAGAGCAGGTGCTGATCTGCATTGGTAGAGGGAGTTTTAATGACAGTCATTTTCCATTATCAGTAAAATCATAGGTCTAGTCCCCTCCAACTCCCCCCCCCCCCCAACACACACACCCTCAATACACTCCTAGTTTAGCACATTTCTGTTTTTGGATGCTTATTGGTTATACCTATGAATCCACAAGTCCCTGGAAGTAATGCAGTCCCCTGTAAAGAACACTGGTTCTAGCCAGAAAACATGAGTTCAAATCCCTCCTTTGTTGCTTACAGCCTCTATGTCGTTGGGTAAGTCACTCCTCCAAAGTGGCAATTTCCTATTTATAGAATAAGGAGGTAGAACTAGATAATCTTTGAAGTCCCTTATAGCTCTAGAGCTATGATCCTATATTTCTGTTAGTGTTCCACTCCCCAGTCAATGAGACCTTGCTTTGTCTTGATGTACAATATGCATGTTTTATCCACTTTACTTTTTCTGTATGGATGGTTCAAATTATTATGGACACTTATTCCTGGGACCTTGAGTTAAAGAGGATGGGTCTGGAAAACTAGTGAGCAATTGAAAATCAGTATAGTTGTAGCCCGAGGAGGACAATTGACTGAAAATCCAAGTTTTGCCCCAAAACTTGTCCTTAGTCTCTCCATATTGGAAAACTCTTGTCCAATCATAAATATCTGGGAGTTTCTTGTGGCAAAAAAAAGTATGAGTGATACAAAGTGAAAAATTAATAGACCCATTGCCCTCTTTTAAAATGGAGTTATATATACCTATAAATACTCTGGGGCAGAGAAGTACATGGAAGTGTGAATCTAGAATGAAATAGGCCAGTTGTTTGCTAAGGTATTCCCTATTGTAAATGGAAAACCCTAGATATGTGTTTCTGAAGTGTTTGGGGATCTCTAGGTATCACAGTGGTATCAAACAGATAAAAATGGGAGTCGCTAAATAGAAAACCACTATTAACATTATCTCTGTTCTACTGTATTTTTATCTATTTTGTTAAATATTTCCCAATTATATTTTAATCTGGTTCAGGCTATCCTGGGAAGTGTTGTGGGTCCTACAGAGCCTGAGAACCCTGTGTTTGACACCTCTATGGATACTGTTCTAATATGGAATCACATGGATTGGTTGGTGATGATCAGTGTTTTCCTTTCATCTCCTTAAGAAAACAGTAACACTTTCTGTGGTCTTTTCTATCCTTGCAACACCTTCCCAATTTTTAGATAGGCAAAGATTGATCCTGAGTGCCTTTAAAATGATCTGGCTTCCAGCACAAAGCGCTTCTGAGCTTGTTTGGTCAGGTCCATCTGCTCATCCTGCCTTCACTGAAGACTTCATCCCATTCCTCACTTAGCCTAGTAAGTACTGAATTCAGATATGATGGTTCCTTTACTATGAAGGCATCAACCTCCTTCTCCAAGGGACAAGTCAGTTTTGAATCAATAGTGTTCTGCCCCATTCACGATGAGAAATCCAACTCCTCGATTTAGTCAACATGACGTTTTGAGGTCTATCTTCCTGATTAGAATCAAGAGAGGGAAGAGCAAGTCTCCATTCTCCCTCCCCTCATTCCAAACAGCTATATGGTAACTGGGTATTTATTATTCATATATCTGCCAGGGATGACTGACTGATAGTCAGATTCCTAATTAAAGGTTAACCAGGTAAAAATTACAGAGAATTTGAACTCAGGTCTTTTGAGTCTAAATTTAGGGCTCTTCTATCATCCCAGAGAGGTGACTCACCCAAAGTTATACTTAGAGTAAATGGCACAACCAGAATGTAATAATAATAGCTAGCATTTCTATACTGACTTTATAATTTATAAATTTATATAATTTATAAAGTTCTTTACAAATATTCTCACATTTGATCCTCACAATAATCCTGGGAGATGGGTGATATTATTATGCCCACCTAACAGATGGGGAAACTGAGACAGTCAGAGGTTTAATGATTTGTTCAGGATCACAGAGCTAGCTAGCATGTGACTGAGGCCAGATTTTAACCCATTTTCCTGACCATAGGTTGAGTGCTTTTCTACTGAGCCATCAGCTGCTCCTGACTATAAATTCAGCATTCTTCTACTGTACCACGCTGTCCTCCACTAGCCCCCTCCTTCCCGCTGCAAGGCTCTGATGCAAACAGTGCTGCATAAATTGCAGTTATTTTGATAATCCTCTTGCATAGAATCATAGCATCACAGATTTAGAGCTGGAAGAGATCCCAGGACTCATCTAGAACAACTCTCTTATTTTACAGATGAGGAAACTGAGGCCCAGAGAAGGTTGAGTGAAAGGATACAGGACCTTGGATTTTCATCTAGCTCCTCAGACTTGAAATCAGACCCCAAACTTTTCACAAAACAAATGGTTACTTTGCTTCATTATGAGCCCTGCAAGACAAGATATTCAAACATCTTGTGAAATGATTTTTCTTACTGCCTTTGGATATGTGGTGAAGACAACTTTGCCAACTCCTTTATTGACTTTTCCAAGGGGAACCCATAAGGCATCCTTCCATTTAACCACCATTTCTACATATCTTCTGGTTTCATTTCTGTGAACAATGTCAATATGCTTATGACTCAGTTCCTCCAGAAGTATATCAGCTCTGGCATTTAGAGTAGCCAACAGTAAAATCAGTTTTCATAGATGGTCAAAAAAGCATGAATTTTATCACCCTTTAGCACCTTTTCATCACTCAAGAGACATCTTTGTGGAGGCAGAGAAGGGCTGCAAAGACTGAGAGCTATTTTATAATTTTATCTGTTTCTTGGGTCACTATGACTATCCATAACTTTGAAAGTGAAGCAAAGGAGGTTAGATTTGATATGCAAGGAAATGGGGTGATATGTATTCAGAATCTCTCATGATGATATCTTGATTGTGACACTTGGAAGGAGCTTGCCTGGCAGATGCAGCAAAGAGAACGTGGGATTGGCAAAGGACAAAACCCGGCTTCACATCCTGGTGCTTTATTAAAATTATGACTATGGGCAGGCAAGTGATTTCCAGGCCCAGTTTTTTCATCTGTCAAATGGGGATGATAATACCTCTATAACCCACCAAAAGGTTCAAATGAGATAATATATGTAAAGTACATTACAAACTTGAAGCACTAGATAAATGTCAGTTATTATTATGAGGGTCCCAGAGCAGCCTCAAATGACACTCACAAAGGACAGAAAGAATATTGGCTACAGCCATCTAGAGACTGATATTTTAGAATAAAGGAATTCGTCTAGTTTTCCACACTTGGTTTTCATTTCTTTAAATAAAAACCTTATGAAAGAAGGGGAGGGGGAAATACCCAGTGAATTACTGCTATTTAACTAGATACACACTGTGAAGAGATGTCTCAAGTCAATAAAGAAGAGATAACATTCGGGAGAATAAAAATTAATTTGGTCACTATAGGAATTAATATAAAAATATCAGGTTCAGGACTTACAATGGACTTCACCTATAAGTTAACCCCCTCTGGGTCAAATGATCTGTTTAAACTGATTTACATTTGGCACCATATGTTTCACTATTGCAATCAATATAGATTAGGAAATATGAGCTGGACCTGCTTGAAAATCTCTTTAATCTGGGCTGTCTTGGACCTTTGAATATATGGAGCTGTGGTCGTTAAGGAAGGAAAAAACCTGGAGGCTTTAGCAGGCTGCTCACATTCTTTCTTTATTGTTTCTTTTATCCACCCGGCAAGAACCTGAACCTCGCCTTTGTAAGAGTGATACTTGGGCTCTTTGTCTTAAGGGCAGTGAATGACTTGGACAGGGGATAAGGAACCCATCAAGTGGGTGTTCCTGAGGGCCATTTGAGGACATTGTTGGAGGGAGGGACATTTGCCTTTCCTTTCTAGATAATTTTTTCCTTCCTCTTCCCTCTTCCCTCTCTCCCTCTTTCTGTCCTTCTCCCTCTCCCTTTTTGTAAACTTTCCCCCTTCTTTGTCCCCCCTTCTTCCCTTTTTCTCTCGTCTTCTCTTTCCTTTCAATTTAATTAAAAAATTATAGAATGCCTCTTATGTGAAAGACCTTGGGCTAGGCACTGAGAGTGACACAGGATTATCATAAATCCCTGCCTTTGGGGAGCTTACAATCTTATAGTGGGGGGGGGGAGATATTCATAAATAAGTATAATGGGTATACTATGAAAGGGTTATGGGATCACAGATCTATCTGGGGCTGGGATGTGATAGATGCAAGGTACCAGGGCAGTTCACAAAATCACACAATCTGAGTTAGGAGAGACCCCTGAGGCCATCTAATTGAGACCACATCTGGCCAAGACCCCTCTGCAACATCATCAACATGTGCTCATCCAGCCTCTCCTCTCCTTCCTGCCACCATCCATTCTACATTTAGGGAGCTCTAACTGCTGGGAAGTTTTTTCCTTATATCAAGTTTGACTTTGACTCTTTGCAACCTACCCATTGATCCCCATTCTGTCTTCTGGGACCAAGGAGATCAAGTCTAATTTCTCATCCATGTAATAGTCTTTCAAATCCTTAAAGGTGCTCTATGATGTTCTCTCTAAGTGTTCTCTTCTCCAGGCTAACTATCGCCTATTCCCCGAACCATTTCTCTTATGGCATGATCTCCAAGCCTTTCATTATCCTGATTGTTCTCTGGATGCTCTCCAGATTATCAACATCCTTCTTAAACTTTAGTGTCCATAACTGAACAAAGTGGTCTACGTGTGGCTTGACCAGGATGCAGTTCAGGGGGACTGTTTTTGCCCTCTCTCTGGCACTATGCCCCCTCTTCATGAAACCCAACAGGATGTTGGCTTTCTTGGCTGCCATATGAAATTGTTGACTCCTGTTGGCCTTGCAGTACACTGGAGCTCCTGTGTCTTTTTTGGATGAATTGCTGTCTATCCACATCTTTTTCTTCCAGTTAATTTGAAGTATATATTTAATCCAGTGTAGGAATTTAAATTAATCCCTATTAAATTTCATCTTATTAAATTTACCCTAATATTCTATCTTTCCAAGGTCCTATTGGAAAGTTGAACTCTATCATCCACAATATTAGCAACCTCTCCCAGCTTTGAGTTCTCTATAAATTAGATAAAACTTTCCCTCTATGACTTCATCCAAATAATTGATATAAATGTTAAGCAATTGAGAGATGAGGCCATGTCCTTGGAATTTCAACTAGAGGTTTCCCTCCGAGATGACATCGCCTAGTAATTACTCTGACTCCAGTCATTCAGTCAAGTGTTGACTCCACTAAACTATTTCCATATCTCTATCCATAAGAATAACATGAGATTTTGTTGAAATCTGAGCAAATGACCTCTAGCATTTCTCAAATCTACCCCATGTAGTCACACTGTTGAGAAGGAAATGAAGTTAGTGTAGCATAGCCTGTTCTTGATAAAAGCTAGTCTGGCTCTCTGTGATGACCCCTTCCTTTATTAGTTATACACCACTCCTGTCTCTAGTAATATGATGTAGACTTTTGTTCCAGGAATCCAAGTGAAAGTTATCAGTCTGTATTCTACTGAATGGATTCTTTGCTGCCCTTTTGGAAAACTAGGACATTTGCACTTATCCCTCTCCTCTGACACCTCATGTATTTTCAAAGATCACTAACAGTGAGTGGCTCAGCAACCATAGTGTTCAGATCTTTCAGGACTCAGGAATCTAGTTCACTAGACATGAAGTCATCAAAGGCAAACAAGTGCTTTTTAAATTATCCTCTTATTTATCTTGCGTTTGGGATCTCTACTGGCAATTTTTGATCTGTCCTTTCCAGTTCAAGGATCAGTCACCTTGGCACCAAAACAACAACAAAATTAAAAACTGAGAAATTCCAACTTTTTTTTGCCATCGCTTATCACTGTTTCATCTACCCTGAGCAATAGTCCTTTTCATTCTTTGTTTTTCTTCTTTTCCCTAATGGAACTTAAAAAAAAAAATTGGTTTTGGTGGCAAAGTGAATAGAGCACTGGCTCTGGAGTCAAGAGGACCTGAGTTCAAATCTGAGCTCAGGCACTTGACACTTAACTAGCTGTGTAACCTTGGGCAAATCACTGAACCCCAACTGCCTTGCTTTCCCCATCAAAAAATTTGTTTTTGGTTGTCCTTTGCGTTCCTTGCCTTAACTCATTCTGTGCTTTGGCTATTCTTAAAGTGTGTGTTCATCTTTCATTATGTACTGTTAATTCTATGACCTTCATATGTCTTTACCATTTTTAATAGTATTTTACTTTTCCCAATTACATGTCAATGCAATTTTTAGCATTCATTTTTACAAGATTTTGAGTTCCAAGTTTTTCTCCCTACTTCCCTCCCTGCCCCCCTTTCCAAAAAGGATAGGCAATTTGATATAGGTTTTATGTGAGCTATCATGTAAAACGTATTTCCATGTTAGTTACAGTTGTGAAAGAAAAAAAATAGACCAAAAGAAAAAAATGAAAAAGAATAATGTAAGTGGAAAAAATTTACTTTGATGTGCTTATCATCAATTCTTTATCTGGATGTGAACAGAATTTTCCTTCATGAGTCCTTTGTACTTACTTGTCTTGGATCATTGTTTTGCTGAAAAGAGCTGGGCCATTTATAGTTGGTCATCATACAGTGTTGCTGATACTGTGTACAATGTTTTCCTGGTTTTAGTCATTTCATTTTGTATCAGTTCATCCAAATTTTTCCAGGTTTTTCTGAAATTTGTCTGTTCATCATTTGCTGTTGAACAATAGTATTCCATTACATTCATATACCACAACATGTTCAGCCCTTTCCCAATTGATGGGTATCCCCTCAATTTCCAATATTTTTCCACCATGAAAAGGACTACTATTAATTAATATGTTTTGTATATATACACCTTTTTCTCTTTTTTATGATCTCTTTTGGTTACAGACCTAGTAGTGGTATTGCTGGATCAAAGGATTTGCACAGTTTGGTTGCCCTTTGGTCATAGTTCCAAATTGTTCTCCAAAATGACTGGATCAGTTCACAACTCCACCCACAAAGTGCATTAGTATCTTAATTTTCCCAAATCATCTCCAACATTTATCATTGTCCTTTTTTTGTTATATTAGCTAATCTGATAAGCATGTAGAATCTCAAGAGTTGTTTTAATTTTTATTTCTTAATCAAAAGTGATTTAGAGCACTTCATATGCCTATAGATAGCTTTGATTTCTTCATCTTAAAACTGCCTATTCATATCTTTTGACCATTTATTAATTGGAGAATGACTTGTATTCTTACAATTTTGGCTCTGAGAAGTGAGACCTTTATCAGAGACATTTGCTGTAAAGATTGTTTCCAAGATTTCCTTCTGATCTTGGTTGCATTGGTTTTGTTTGTACAAAAGGTTTTTTAAAAATATAATGAGAATTATATATTTTACATTTTGTTTTGCTATTGTTTGGTTATGAATTCTTCCCTTCCTCCTGGATCTGACAAGTAGATTATCCCTTGTTCTTATTTTCTTAAGGTGTCAGCCTTTATGTCTATATCATGCACCCATTTTAACCTTATCTTTATATCCAGTGTGAGATGTTGGTTTATAGCTAGTTTGTATTCTGTTGTTTTTCTGTTTTCCTGGTAGTTTTGGTCAAATACTGAGTTCTTATCAAACACTAGGTTACTATGGTAATTGACTACTGTGTCTTATACCTAATCTATTCCACTGCTGTGCCACTCTATATCTTACCAAGAACCAGATAATTTTGATGATTATTGATTTATAATATAGTTTGAGATCCGGTATTTGCTAGACCATCTTCTTTTGTTTTGTTTTTTTTTTCATTAATTCCCTTAATATTCTTGATCTTTTGTTCTTCCAGATGAATTTTTTTTTTGGTATTTTTTCTTCTATCAAATAATTTTTGGTAGTTTGATTGATATGGCACTAAGTAATTTAGTTTAGGCAGAATTGTCATTTTTATTATATTGACTTGGCCTACCCGTGAGCAATTGATATTTTTCCAATTGTTTAGATCTGACTTTATTTGTGTGACAAGTATTTTTATAATTGTGTTCATACAATTTCTATTCTTGTCTTGGCAGGTAGACTCCCAAGTATTTTATATTGTTTACAGTTACCTCCATGTATCTTTTAAAAATTAAAGTCAGTTGATGAGTTCTCTGTGCATCCCCAGGGGTCTCTTTAAAATATTCTTCATTAAGAAATGACAAGCAGGGAGCAAGTAGGTGACACAATGGATAGAGCATCAGCACTGGATTCAGGAGGACCTGAGTTCATATCCAACCTCGGACACTTTACATTTACAGCTATGTGACACTGGGCAAATCATTTAACCCTGGTTGCTTCTCCAAGAAAAAAAAATGACAAGCAGGATGATTTCAGAAAAACCTGGAAAGACTTATGTGAATTGATACAGAGTCAAGTGAGCAGAACAAGGAGAATATTGTACATGGCAACAGCAATTTTGTATGATGGTCAACTGTGAGTGACTTAGTTATTCTCAGCAATGCAATAATCTACAACAACCCCAAAGGACTCATAATGAAAAATGCTGTACATTTCCAGAGAAAAACGTGATGGTGTCTGAATACAGACCAAAGCATGATATTTTTTACTTTCCTTCTTTCAATTTTTTTGTTGGGGTTTGACTTTTATTCTACAAAATGACTAATATAGAAATGTTGTACAGTATGATTTCATATGCATAACCTGTATCAGATTGCTTACTGTCTCAGGGAAAGAGGAGGGAAAGGAGGGAAGAATAGAATTTGGAATTCAAAACTTTAAAAAACCCAAATGTTAAAAATTGTTTTTACATAGAATTGGAGGAAAATAAAATATGATTTTAAAAGGGGGATTACAAGGTCAAAACATTTTCATAATAACACTAAGACATTATTTGGCTATTAAAATACTACTCATCTTTCCAACTACATATCTGTGTGAGGCTAGATTTTCTTCAGGTGAGGAAAACTTCACCTAAACCAGCAATATAGCAACAGACTGAATGCAGAAGGAGAATCCAGCTGTCTTCTATTGAGCCAGACGTTAAAAAGATTTCCAAAAATATGCAAAATAATGTCACTCTTTTTTTCAGTATTTTTTTTTTTGCTTTGGAAACTTTTTTCATTAAAAATGTTATTTATGTTAAGATGTAATGGGTTTATTATTTTCAGTGAATAAAAACGTAAATTTTAAAAACTTTCTCCTTTTTTCTCATGGGAAAAGTTTTACAACTTTGGTGATTCCCTCTTTAGTGCTTCCCATTCATTCTCAGATTTCTTTATCACATTTTAGGACAAAAGTTCCTATCTATCCTTTCTATGAATATTTTAAAATTTAGACATATCAGACTGTGCCCAGTTTTCTTCTCTGTATCTTAAGTTCTAAGAAGAAATGGTCATTTTCCTTTAGGAGTCCTGTCATTTCTATTTTGACAGTTAATTCCTCCTTACTGGTCAAAATAGCAGGCACGATCATTGGTATTTCCTCCACCTTTAGTGAAGAATGAAATGATAAGACAAGTCAAGAATTTATTAAGTGTGCCTTTTTGTGGCTTTTTGGGCGAGAAGGGAAGGAGAAAGAGATAGATATTAGAGGAAGGGGGGGAAGAGAAGGGGAGAGAGAGAGACAGAGACAGAGAGAGACAGAGAGAGTGAGAGAGAGAGAGAGAGAGGGAATGCTGCAGCAGAGGGAGACTGGATAATCTAAGTCCTTAAGTTAGAAGAGGGGAATTGAAGGTCATAGGAGGGAGAGTTTTCTTCTGACTATAGAGAAGGTCACGTAGGATTTGACACAGGCTTTGAGGATTTTAACCAGACAGAGAAAACTATGTGAACAAAGATGTAGAGGTGGGAAAGTTTGAGGTTTGTACAAGGAAGAGCACACAGACTGATCTAATCAAGCCCTGATTTGTATCATTTGCCCATTTCCAAGGTGTAAATACTTCCATCAAGAATTTAACAGTAGGCTCCCAAGAGCTGATTTTGAGCTGGCTCCAGCGTGCCTCTGGTAATGAATAAAATACCAAACTTGGATTCAGGAAGACCTAAGTCCAAATCCTATCTCATCCCTTTATTTTTTTTTTTTTTTGAGAACTACCTCTTATACAGGTTTTTCCTGAAACTTCTAGCACTTCAAGGAAACAGAATGAAGATATCAGGTAGGATCTTTTTGGCCCACATCTGAACTCTTGTGGGGTTAAGTATTTCTGGGTGCCTTTCCCTTTGTGTCTGTGTTTCTATTTCCTCTGTCCTATGATTTTTTTAAAATTTTATTATAGTTTGCCTCATTCATTTTCACAAGATTTTGAGTTACATATTTTCTTTCCCTCTTTCCCCCCCCACCGCCCCAAAACAGCCATCCCAGTGT
>CM053589.1:158752176-158772290 GCA_028646515.1 Pseudochirops corinnae
TCTGTGAAAAGCATGGCGTCTTACAGAAGATATGACAGCAAGATGCAATGAATCAGAGCTGCTGAAATTTGAAGTAACTGTCCAGTCTCCATCTACCACAACCCCGTCAGTTTATTTTTCTCTCTTTTTGAAAAAATGATTTATGATGAATTAAATATTAAACATCAATGCAACCAATTAAAACGGAGTTGTAACTGGATAACGGTAGTGTAGTGGAAAGAATAGTCCAATTGTGGTGAGATGACCTGGATACAAATCTCACCTTTGATATTTACAGCTTTGGGACCATGGGCAAATCACCACATCTCTCTGTGCCCTGTAAAATGAGCAGTCATTGGATCAAAGCTTTGGAGACGGAAGATAACTTGGAGACCATCCAGTCCAAGGGTGCTTAACTTCGGGTCCATGAACATGTTTTTAAGATTTTAATCATTGTATTTCAATATAGTCAGTTTCCTTTGTAGTTTCCTATACATTTTATTTTATGAACTTAAAAACCTTATTTTGAGCCTGGGTCCATAGGCTTCATTAGAATTGCTTTACTAGTTCTCGACACATAAAAAAGTGAAGAACCCTTCCTAGTCTAATTATTTTATAAAGATATTTTCATATTTCTTTATGTCCTCCCTATTTGTTGATAATTATATTACAGTAGTTCATAATATTAATGAGACCACAATATAATCATTCACCTATTATTGGACTTACAATTTTTCTCCAAGTTTTTACAAAATCCATCATTGCCATTCAAAGGGAATATAAGCATATATAGAGCCTGCTGTACACCATATACTATTTTAAATGCTATAAAAATATCTCATTATATCCCCCAACAAACCTGAGAATTAGATGTTCTTATTATCCCCATTTTACAGAGAAGGAAGCTGAGGCAAATAGAAGTTAACTGGTTTGCCCAGGGTCAAACAACTAATAAGTGACTGACAGATTTGAACTCAGGTCTTCCTTACTCCCAGACCAGCATTTTGTCCATTGTGCCACCTAGCTGCTTTTAAAGAAACCTTTGAACTGGTAACTCCTTTTAAATTTTATTTTCAAAATAACATCCTGGGGGGGGGGGGGGATATGTTCTCATAATAAGAATTTTGGGGCCAAAGGGTGTGATTATTTACATTGCATTTACTGCAAACTACCAGATGGCTTTCACGCAAAGTCCCACTAATTGGTGATTCTGTGATTTCATTCAGTTAACAATGAATGAAGTTCTCAACATACTGAAATTGTGTTGCTTTTCATTATTTTTGCCAGTCTAAAAAGTATGAGGTGTATCCCTAAGTTGTCTTAATTTGCTTTACTATGGTTATTAGTAAAGTTAAACATTTCCCCCATGATTACTAATAACTTGAATTTCTTCTTTTGAAAATTATCCGCTGTGAATTTGGAGTTAATTTTGTAAATTCTTAACAGTTCTGATTCCATTTAAAATTTTATGTCCAAGTGAGTTGCCCGAAGCCCCGCACAGGTAATGAGTAGTGGAGCCAGGCTTTGAACCCAGCTGTTATGATTCCAAATCTAGAGTTCTTTCCTCTCTACAGATGCCAACATATTTAATGCAATGTTGTGGTTGAAAAATCACCATCCTGGGTGAAATTCCGGAAGACAGTTTTTCCATAGTAACATTCATTTCACCCTTGAACATATCCTGTAGTTATGCTCCTGTACTTATCAGCACGATCTAATATAATTTTGAAAAATTGCTCTCTATGTGACCCACCTGAGTTTGACTTGGATCATGTGGGAATTTCCTGATTTGAATGAGATTGACTGTTTAACCATACACCTTTTGGAAAGGGAGCTCACAATTCATGGAGTCTGGCCCCTTGTTTTACAGATGAAGACATTGAGAAGTGAATAATTTGCCAAATATCACACAGGTAACCCATGGCAGAATCGGGTTTTGAACTCAGGTCCTCTGACTCTAAATCCAATCGTTTTCCCATCTTGCCAGGCTTCCTCTCGTCCCCATGATTAATTTATTTACTTTTTAAAGAAACTGAACAATAAACATTGAAATTCTTTCCAAAAGGGAGAGGGAACATTCCAGTTCCTGAGATCAAACTTGACATATCACTACATGCAGCATCCAATGTTTCCTAGGTCATGTCCTCATCTGAACTGAAAATTCTTGAGAATATAGTGACTGATTCATATCTTCCCCACCTCCCTTTCTCAGTGCCTCGTGCCATAGCTCAGCTCCATACTCCCCAAAGTTGTACCCATGGGGAGTCACTGTTGGAGATCCTCAACTAAGAATAGAAACAGCATTGTCTTAGGAGTCAGGGAGGCCGGGTTCAGATATCATTTCTCCTACTTCCTCTCTGAACTTGAACAAATTAATAACCTCCCTAAGCCTCAGTTTCCTACTTTGTAAGATGAGATCAAACTAAATGGCCTCCAAAGTCCTTACCACTTCTATACCTCTGATCCTTCCTTAACTGATGCCTGTATGAGATAGTAAGTGTAAGATGAGGCAATGTGGTATAATGGATAGAGCACAGAATTTGGAGGCAGAAGATGTAGGTATGAATTTCATCTCAGCTACATTCCAACTTATGAGCTTGAGCCAGTTACTCAATCTGTCCAGGACTGTTTTTTTCAGCTGTAAAACTAGGAGGTGGGAGGGGGGGGTGGCTAGGTGGCACAGTGAAGAAAGCACCAGCCCTGGAGTCAAGAGGACCTGAGTTCAAATCCAGCCTCAGACACTTAAGACAAAACTAGCCATGTGACCTTGGGCAAGTTGCTTAACCCCAATTGCCCTACCTTCCCCCCTCCAAAAAAAAAGAAAAAAAAAAGAAAACTAGAAGGTTGGACTAGATGGTGTCTGAAGTCTTTTTCCACTGTCAATGCTATGAAATGCTTGTTGTCAGCATATAAAAGGAGAAGGAAGCTAATTCAGAATGGAAGGGAAGGATTTTGACTAGGGAAGGGAAAATTCATCCCAGGCAGAGAAAGAAACACAAGGAGATAAAACATGGATAAGAGGAGGGAGAATAAAATCATGCAAGGGTATGATTGGGGGACAAAAAGTCCTACTTGGCTAGTGCTTATGGTTTAAAGAAGAGAATATCAGGAGAGACAGATGAAAAGGCAGGTTGAAGGCCAATTAAAATAATGCTTAGTTGGGGTGGCTAGGCTGCTTAGTGAATAGAGCACCAATGCTAGAGTCAGGAAGGACCTGAGTTCCAATGTGGCCTCATACACTTAACACTTACTAGCCATGTGACCTTGGGTAAGTCACTTAACCTCAATTGCCCTGCCCTACCCCCTCCAAAAAAAATAATGCTTTGTTGATAAATTTTGGACCTAATTGCTGTCACTTCCAAATACCTCCCTGCACGTAGCACACACACACACACACACACACACACACACACACGATTGATCCTCCCTTGCAGCAAAGTACAGCTGAGCAATACTGACACACTGACCCTGTCTCATAATATATGCTTCATTTCCCAATGTAACCTTCCACCCACCCAGAACCTGCCCTTGCACTGAAGCAAAGTTAAGTCAAACTGACCAATAGAACAGCTATTTCTGCGCTGTCTCTTATCCCCCACATCAATACTCCTATTTTTACCCTCACTGATAAAAGGGAAGAATATTTCACTATTTGTCCTTGGGAATCAATTGTGGTTACTATAAATACTTGGAGTTTAGCTCCGTTTTAATGGGGTATCCATTTGTATTGTTATAGTCATTTTATATATTATTCTCTTGGTTCTGATAGCTTCACTCTTGCCTTAACTTATACAAGTCTTCCCATGTTTTTCAGGATTAATTCTATTTCTCATTTCTTACGGAACAAATGGAAGAAATGGAGGGAAAAAGCACCATTTAAGTGCTTACTCTATAGCAAGGTACTATGCTAAGTACAGTGGATGCAAATACAAAAGACAACATAATCCCTGACCTCAAGGAGTTTACATTCTAACAGTGGAACTGAGAATTGGGAGAGTGGTTCAAGAGTAAAAGAATTCACTTAGATGTTCTTGGTAGCCATTGGGAGCTTTATTACATGAAGCACATGGGCCTTGTTAGCAAGAAGCTAATTAAATGGCCCTTGGGGACCAAGAAGAAGTCCTTATGACTTAAGGAAGGAAAATGTCAGGAGATAGACGCAAAGGTAGGTTGGAGGCCAATTAAAACAATGCTTTGTTGATAAATTTTGGAGCTAATTGCTGTCACTTCCAAATACCTCGGGCTTTTATAGGGGTTTCAGAATGATGATATAATTTTAGGGGTTTTTATGGGGGTTGAAGATTGGAGATGGGATAAGGATGAACAGGATGAAGGTTGCTTACAAGATAAGGAGGAATCTTATGATGCAGGATAAGAAGGATGGGGGACACGGGATAAAGAAGACAAAAACAATTTTTTTTGGTCTTACAAGATAGGGAGAAGTCTTATGGTATTTCCAGATAAGGGGAAAAGGACTTTAATACACCCCCAAACTCAGAAGTGACCTCACAAAGTACTGGAAAAACAGCCCTTAATATTCTTCCTAACCCCTATGGTGCTATTTGTATCCACATCAGTTAGAGTTGGATATTTTGGTCCAGAGAGTTACAGGGATGGTTTGTGGAGTCATGGCTTGCCTGAAAGGTGAGGTACATCCTGAGTTATGGCACTAGAGTCCCAGAAGTCCCAGAGACAGAATTGGAAGAAACCTCAGGGGCCATAGAGTCCAAACCTCATTATATAGATGAGAAATCCTATGATCTCACTTTCCAAACTAAAGGCAGCTGTTGAAGAATTGAATGGACAGTAGAGAGGGGCACAGTAATATTCCATTAAATTTATATAACATAGAGGCAATCTGGAATATTGGCTAACAGCAGTCTTGAAGTCAGTGTCTCAGGCTTGTCTCTGATGACAACAGCATTATCAAAAATGACTTGAAACACTGAACAATGTAATGATCAACCATGACTCCAAATATCTGATGAGGAAACTTGGCTACCCATCTTTTGACAGAGACCCAATTGATTAAAGATGTGGAATTACATACACTTTCAGACACCGTCAATGTAGGGATGTTTTACTTGGCTATGTGTATGTGTTACAAGGGCAAGAAAAAAAATTAAAGAGTGGAATCATGTGATGTTAGAGCTGGAATAGATGCAAAGACCATCTAGTCCAATTCCATTTTCTAAATGGGGAAACTGAGGTCCAGACTTGTTAAGCAGCTAGTTAGTAGCAGAACCAATGTTAGAGCCCAGTGAAGTAAATGGAGAGTTTAGTCATCTGTAAATTATACTTGGTGACTTCTAAGGTCCCTTTTAGGTCAAAATCTCTTTCTACCATATCATTTAATACCAATTGGTTCCTGCAACCCAGTCAGTTCCTTCCCCTAAGGCAATAAGGGAATATTTGCATTTTAAATTGAGAGTCTTAAAGAAACAGGGGAAAAAATTAAAGGTGAGGAGAGGTTATTATCGACACAACCAATCTTTGGTCTGAGTTCATTTCGGGTTTGCAGGAACTAGATAGCATCTCTGTTCTCAACTGAGCCAGTGGGCATGAAAGGAGAAGAGCCTCAGCACATGAAAGACTTTCCATTGCTCAGTTAGGCTACAAAAGAATACAGAGTTGCAAAGTTTTCTGAAGTCTTGAATACTAAAAGAAAATAAATGATCAAAAAAGGAAATGATCACCTTCCAGTTTGAGGATGTAGATTAGAGATGCCTTTGGAGGGAGCCATTGGAATTAGGCAGATAATTATACCCAGGCCCCTGGGAAAAAAAGACCAGTTAAAGCAGCAGTTCTCAACCAGTGGGTCTTGATACCTTTGGGGGTGGAATGACCCTTTCACAAGGGTCACAGGGGTCACCTAGGACCATCGGAAAACATATATTTCCCATGGTCTTAGGAAGTGAGACACCGCCCCTCTATCCATCTCCAGGCGGGTCCACCCACATGCAGATACGCCACATACGAGTATTAAAGGGTCTCAGCATTAGGAAGATTGAGAACCACTGAGTTAAAGGACAGTTGCTACCCAGAGAGATAGTCCAGTTTTAGAGATAAAGAAGAAAAGGTTGTTTCTAGGCTCCACAGGTCAACTTTTGTTTACTTGATTCAGGAGCCAGTGTATTTGTTTCCCCAGGTAGCACCTGGGTCATTGCAACTTCCCCTTTGTAATACAGGTGAACATATTGTAGGGCATCCCAATAAGCAAAAAACTTTTAGAGTCATTGTTTTATGAAAAAATTTATTCTAGGCACCCTTTCCTGAGTGTATTTAAGTGTTTGTGAATGGATGGTGAGCCCCTTCAGAGAAAGAATGAGTACTTCACACACTGGTACTTCACATAGGTAGGGATAGGGAAAAGAACTGGGCTTGTCATTTCCTTGGCATAGGGAACTCCTTGGTGAGGAATTTCCCTTCACCAATGCTAGTTAGCTCTTTCACTATGACTCAGACAGTCTTAGAGAGTTGCCTCACTCATTGAGGGTATGAGTTCTATCTGGGTTCATACAGTCAAGATGTGTCGGAGGTTGGTCTTGAACCAAGTTCTTCCTGATTTCAAGGTCACCTCTTTGACCATTACGTTGGGCCCTGTTGAATGCCTGCAGATGGATTGATATAACCCAATTAAATATAAAACTAAGGAATCAGAAGTTCCTGGTCTTAAATACTTTGAAATGTCAGGGAATCCAGGAGCTCACTGACAGTCCAGATATCATGCAGACACAAGACCCTGTCCATTCTTGCCTCCTCATTCTGTGAGCTTTTGACCTTATTTATCTTCATGTAAATCCTTTCAAGCCATCCAGGGCCCTGGAGTTCAGCCTATGATTTAGTTGGCTATTTCATAAATACCACTGCAACAACCCCTCTCCCATTGATTGCCCCTCTCTTTTTTACATATTTGTCTAAGTCAGGGGTCAATAAACTACTACCCTATGACCAAATCTGGCCACCTGCATCCATAGAGCCCACAAACTGAGGATGGTTTTTCCCCCCATTTTAAATATAATGTAATTTTATTTAAAAAATGTAGACCCCTTTTAAAAAAAAAAAGGTTAAAACCATCCTTATCTCACAGGCCATACAAAATAAGGCAGTGGTCTGGATTTGGCCCACTGGACATAGTGTGCCAAACCCTGGTCTAAACCATAGATGCACATATTGTACCCACAGATATTTCTAAGTTCTTGATCTTAGAGCTGTCTTAGATTGTAAACTCTTAGGAAGCTAGAGGCAGATTGCTATCCTTTTTTTTTTTTTTTTAAGGCAATCCAGGTTAAGTATCTTGCCCAGGGTTATGCAGCCAATAAATGTTAACTGTCTAAGGCTGAATTTGAACTCAGGTCCTCCTGACTCCAGGGCTAGTTCTCTACCCATTGTACCACCTCGCTACCTCACTGTCTTTTTCCTTTCTTTTAAATTACCATGTATGTAGCTATAAGGTTTTGCAAAGAACTTTAAATAGATTACCTCATTTAAGCCTTACAGCAACCTTCAGAAGTAGTAGTAGTATTGTTTTTCCTATCCTAGAGATAAAGAACTGGTATTCAGAGAGGCTAAATGACTTTTTCCATGGCCACATAGCTACCAAGTTTTATTTTTTTATTTTTGGTGGGAGAAAGGCAGAGCAGTTGAGGTTAAGTGACTTGCCCAAGGTCACACAGCTAGTAAGTGTTAAGTTGTCTGAGGCCGGATTTGAACTCAGGTCCTTCTGACTCATTTCACTGCACCACCTACCTGCCCCAGCTACCAAATTTTGAAGTCAAGATTCAAACCCAGATTTCCCCCACTCCACATCCAATACTCCATCCCTTATATCACATTGCCCCTGGTACTATTGCTCTGGTTTGGCAAACAATCATGAGATTATGCTCACTGAAGAGTCACAGAGTCATAGACACTCATATTTGGAAGGGACTTAGGTATGAGTTAGTCTCGTACTCTACACCATACTCTACACCATACACAAGCTTCTCCTATAATATATGGAACAGCAGTCACCAAAGGTGCTCAAACCTTTAATGACAGAGAACAAACTCACAGAGCTGGACAGCTCTGATTGTTTGGAAGTTCTGATACTGAGCTACCAAATCTAGAATCACAAATCTAGAACTGAGAAGGACCTCAAAGGTCATTGAGTCAAACACCTTCATTTTATAGATGAAGAAACTGAGGCTCAGAGAAGTTTAATGTCTAGATCAAGGTCATACAAGTGGTATCGGTGATAGAGGCAAGTTGAAGTCCCTTCAGCTGCACCATTCTTGCCTAGTAACCCATTGGTCTTAGTCTTTTGACAGAATAAGTCAAATCAGGGGGTGGCTAGGTGGCACAGTGAATAGAGCACTGGTCCTGGAGTTGGGAGGACCTGAGTTCAAATCCAGCCTCAGATACCTAACACTTACTAGCCATCTTCCCCTCTCCAAAAAAAAGCAAAAAAAGGAAAAGTTAAATCCTTCTATGGTCAAAAAGTCCACTTAGGATTTAAAGGGAATGATGGTGTTCCCCAACGCCATCCTCCCCCTGTCTTCTCTTCTCCAGTCTGAGCATCTGACACAGTTCCCTTGTCACTCTGGTTCCCATCCTCCGGACGTTCTCTGGTGTGCCACAGCCCTCTTGAAATGTGGCACATAGAAAGGAACAGATATGGTCTGACTAGCATAGAATGCAATTAATTAATTAATTAATCAACGAATATCCATTAGGTGTCTTCTGTGTCCCAGATATTGTGATAGTCACTGGAGATACAAGTACAAAGAGTGAAACAATTCTTACAAGGAGCTTACAGTCTAAGGGGGAGAGAACAAGTGCATTTAGCAACAACAACAGTAACTAGCATTGGTACAGCATTTTAGGGTTTGTGGAGCACTTTACAAATATTCTCTCTTTTTATCCTCACAAGAGCCCCGAGAGCTAGCTGCTATTATTATCTTCATTTCACAGATGGCAGCCAGAAGTTAAGTGACTTGCTTAGTGTCACACAGCTATCTAGTGTCGAAGGCAGGATTTAAACTCAGATCTTGACTCCAACACTATTCACTGTACCATTGTGGCAGTTTAAACCCAGAGTCACCAAAAACTGTTGAAGTGGGGACTCCGCCCACCCTAAAACTGTTGTGGTTTCATGATGTGTTGTGGTGGAACCATCTCAGAGAATTCAATCAGATCACCACTAATCCAAGTATAGGCATTTATTGAGATTGACACCTCTCATGACGTGGGCTAAGTTCCAAGAGGAACCAACAACTTTAGAGAAAGCAAGATAAATTTTTTATAGGGTAAAATGAAATTACATAACAGAAATTTAAATAGAATTGAAGAATATCATTAATATTAAAAAGGCAGGAGGAGTTTGTTAAGGGATTAGGTAATGGAGGAGGGGTCTCATCTGTGGTTCCATGGTTAAACATTCTGGTCATTCTGCCCTCTAACTGGCTGGCTGTTGTGATCCTGTCTTGGGCTAGATGGATGATGTGATTGTGATTGAATACAAGAACACACCTGTTTCTGTGGGAATGGGTCTGGGTGCAGTGACCAGGTAGAAGCAGTAGCTAGTTCCCATAACATGGATACTGTTTCTGTGGGAACTAAGAGTTCAGGGACACACCTGTTGTTCCAGTGAGCAGTGAGGCATATATGAAGAAGTTAGGGCATTGGCAAGGGGCTAGGTAGGTACAGTGGGCCTGCTGTTCAGTAGGACCAAGCCTATAATGAAGTTAGGATATTGGGACTGGGGGCAGCTTTATTAGGATTCCATCACCATCAACTACTAAATAGTATGACTTTGACAATTCAATCCAAGATCATCATAATTCTTTTGGTGCCATGTCACAATGTATGTAAAACCCTCAGATTTTCTTCACATGGACTGTATTTAGCTTTATTTGTATTATATGTTTTTAAATTTTTAAATAAAGGGCAGGAATTTACATTTGTCCATATTAATTTCTCCTTGTTTCATTTGGTTTATCATTCCAACCTGATGAGATCTTTTTGGAATATGCTTCTATCATCCAACAAACTGTCTGTAGCTCTCAGCTTTGTTTCACTTGAAAACCTGGTAATCTCCTTATCCATGCCTTCATTCAAGCTGATGATAGAAATATTGAACAGAGCTGGGTTTAGGATTCTGCCCTGTGGCACCTCCCACTAGAGATTTTCCTAGGCACATAGGGAGCACAGTGAAGAGAGCACTTAACTTAGAGTTAGAAATACCTGAGTTCAAATCCCAGCCTCAGACACTTACTAGCTGTGTGGCCATGGGCAAGTCACATAATCATTGCCTGCCTCAGTTTCCTCAACTGTAAAGTGAAGATAAAAATAACACCTACCTTGCAGGGTTATTATAAGGATCAAGTGAGATAATATTTTGCAAGTTCTCAGAATATTAGGTACCTAATAAATGTTTATTATTTCTTCCCTTCCTTTAGGTTGGGATTTTTCTTTTAACCAGTTCCATATCTCTTTAACTGTACTATGCATTGTCATATAGACCATATCATGCAGGACACATCTATCCATACGATCCAAAATCACATCATTAAAGACTTTATCAAATACCATTATGAAATCTGGATGTGCTATATCTGTAACATTCCCTAATCTGTAAGACTGCAACCATTTCTAAGACAGAAATGCTAGTTTTCCATGACTTGCTTTGCATTACCCCATAGTGGTCCCTGGAGCTCATAGATCTAGACGGGGAAGGGCCCTCAGAGGGCTTCCAGTCTGCTTATTTCATAGATGAGAAAACTAAGGCCCTATGCCCCCTTCTTTTTCCTCAGAGATGACTAAAATAGGGTGATGAAAGTAATCTAGAGGAAAATCAGACTGGTGTCATAAAACAACAAGCTGTGGAAAGATCTTTGACATTTATCTTTTTCTTAATTTTTTAACATAGAGGAAAATCAGACCCATGTCATAAAATGACAACCAACTATGGAAACATCTTCCAAATTTATCTTTACTCTCTCTTAATTTTAAGCTTTTTTGATGGCAAGAAGCATGCTTTCTCTTTGCATCCTTTGTGCATTAACTTGCACTTAACAAATAAAAGGGTTAGACTCCAACTGTTGTATCAAATTGAATTGGACCGAATTGGAGAGAGCGAAGATGTGTAATGATGTAATTCATGATTCTCTTCCTCCTTTGCTACTTTATCAAGAAGTGTTTATTAAGCACATGGCTATGTATGAGGCACTGTGCTAAGTGAAAACAGAGGGATTTTTTTTTTTTTGATGAGGCTGGATGATGTAGTAGAAAGTGCCCTCAGTCAAGATGCATGGGTTTTAGTCCTGGGACACTTCTCCTAACTATCTGTGTGACCTTTGAAGTCATTTTACTTATGAGGGGACTGGACTGCTCATGAGGTACCTTTCAGCTCTTTAAAAAATGATGATTTGATGATTCATTTTGTAAAAGTGCCAAATATAGAAAAAGTACTTAATCGATACTGCTGATGATTCTACCCATGATGAGGGGCCAAGAGCTCATCCCCAGATTCTGGGTTCTGATTTGCTTGAATCTAAGCTTCTCTTTTTTGTAGCTTGCCTAGGCCCGAAGAATCAGGGTGATCCAGTAAATAGAGCACTGGTCCTGGAGTCAGGAATGACTGGGTCTGAATCCCACCTGAGACACTGACCGGCTCTGTGACCATGAGCAGCTTTGAGCTTCAATTTCCTCATTTGTAAAATTGGTTCTATTAATAGCATTTACTTCACAGGGTTCTTGGGAGGGCCAGATAATACAATGTGTATAAATTGTTTCTCAAGCCTTAAAATGCTATAGAAACTTGAGCTATTCTTATAACTACATCTTGTCCAGAATTCTGCAAACCTTTCCCTTGTCTTTACTGATGCCGTCAGCTTCCCTGCCACACATACTCAGGCATTCCTGGACGAGGTTGGCCCAGGTCAGTTCCAGTCCTCATCTCACTGGTGTCCACCAGGAATATAATAGCAGTACTTCAAGTCATTGCAGAGGTAGGTGCTGGGACATCTCTGATCCATCTCCAAAGACTTTTATGCTGCAGTCTGCCATCATCCTTCATGGTTCCCCTGCCATTTGTCTCCTTCCATGGTTGGCAAGAAACTCCTTGTCTCAGAGAGAAGAAACTGGGCACAGAGTCAATTGATGCAAATTAGAGCATTCAGCCAATTGTCTGTCGACAAGACCTCACTTAGCTCCTTGGACAGAAAAGCACTCAGTACTTAAGCACTGTGAAATCATTCGAGAAGTGGTATCATCCGAGACAGCCAGTGGCGAGTGAGTACAGAAGAGCAAGGAGCTAGAGGGCTGGTTTTGGCTGAGACCCAGTGACTAAATTCTACTCCATCACGTCACATGCTACCTATAGGACAGCAATACCCTCTGCCTTCTTTGTCTCTCCATGCGGAAACTGGAAAGCTTGATCTAGATGCCCATCTTTGTGAAACGAACCATGGTTTACTGTTTCATTCACTGTCCCAGGACAGAGAACTTTCTATTGTACCTCATCTGTGCTCCTGCTCCTCAAATGTTACACATTTATCAGTGTCTATGGGTTTCATTCAAATAATCTTGGTTCAACTGAACAAACATTTATTAAGTACTACGGGCCAGTAATTCTACTAGTTGCTGGAAATATAAAGCTGAAATCTCAAGTTCTGTGATCGTTCTTATGTGAGAGACATTGTCCTAACCTCAAGGAGCTAATGGAAAGAACACCGAGGGTCAGCTAGATGGTGCAGGGGATAGAGCACCATTCCTGGAGTAAAGATGACCTGAGTTCAAATGTGACCTCAGACACATACTAGCTGTGTAGCTGTGTGACCTTGGGCAAATCACTGAACCCCATCTGCCTCAAAAAAAGAGCACTGAATTTGGGAGTCAGGAAATCTAAGCTCAAGTTTCAACTATATTAGCAACTGACTATAAGACTAAAGTACTCGACTTTTCTAGGCTTCAGCTTCTTCATCTATAAAATGGGGATATTAATGGGTGGTCCAGTGATTTTCCCTGTTATGATTTCTTTCCTCTGTTTACCAGGCTGGTCATCAGGCACCCAGCCATATATCCTTCCCCACCTCCTACCAATAACCATACACACATTTCAGTCATTTTTCCTCTCGTCTCCTTTTAATCACTCCTTCCTCCACCCCAGTATTTCTAGTCACAACATAAATGAGGAAGTGAGGCAATCTAGAGAGTGTCCCCAAAATATCACAGAACTCTGGCTTGGGAGTAGGGCAAAACTGTGTATGGAAAGCAAGTGTGTTTCCTTCCTGTGTCTGCCAGGCTGCTCAATGAGGCTCCTGGGAGCCACAGTGAAGGAGAGTGCCTCATGATAAGGGAAAACAACTGAAGAAAGCATTTTTCCCTGATAGAACAAGTAGCATGTGACTGTGGACCTGGGCAAGGCTGTCTTGGGGGCTGGACGTGGGGCATGGCTAGCAGATTTGTGGGGCTTGAAAATGTCCTCCTCTGTCCACCACTGCCAGATAAACCTTACTTAAGGACTGGGGCAAAATTGAGTGCTGAAAAGAGCTGAAATCTCACTCTGCCTCTTGTCTGTGTGATTCTAGGCAAGCCATTTCATCTCTGCTTTTTCATTTATAAAAATGAGCAGTTGGATTAGCCTGGAGAAGAGCAGATGGAGGGTAGGAATCATGGCTTAATTCAGGTATCTGAAAGACTGTTGTGAAGAAGAGGGACTGGACTCAGAGGATCCTAAGTCTAGAACTGGAATGGACTTTAATGGCCACCTGGAACAATCCTGCATGTTGTAGATATTCTCAGATCTACTTATCCCGTCCTAACCTCCAGACTCACTCCTCTTACTGTCTGTTCAGCCTCTTGAACTGCATGTCCCATAGACATCTTAAACTCAACATTTCCAAAAATGAACTTTGCATGATCTTCCCCTCCCCCAAACCTGTGTTTCTTCCAAACTTTCCTATTACTATTATAAATGCTGCAATCCTCCCAGTCACCAGGCTCACAACCTAGGTGTCATCATCAATTCCTCACTCTCTCATCCTTCAAATACAATTAGTTTCCAAGTCCTATTGATTTAACTTTCAAAGTATCTCTCTTATGTGCCTTTTTCCTGTTCTGACACTGCTGCTGCCCTGGTATAGACCCTAATCACCTCATACCTGGATGATTGCAATAACCTTTGAGTTGGTTTCTTCTGCCTCAAATCTCTCCCTACTCTTGTCCATTCCCCATTCAGCTGTCAAACTTGTCTTCTTAAAACTTGGGTGTGACCATAACTTTTCTCCCATGTTCCCACCTATTCATTAAATGTGAATTCACTGTTCACTCCCTGGATAAAATATAAAACCCTCTGTTTGGCACTTGAAACCCTTTATAACCTGGCTCCCTCTTAGTTTACCAGGCTTCTAATACCTTATTCACCTCCATATACTCTGCAATCCAGTGACACTGGCCTCCATACTGTTCCTTGAACAATAATATCTCCTCTTTCCATGTATTTTACTCACTGGCCCCCATCCCTAGAACTCTCTTTCTCCTCATCTCTGCCTCCTGGCTTCCTTTAAGTCATAACTAAAATCCCACCTTCTACAAGAAGCATTTCCTCATCCCTCCTTGATCCTCATGTGCCTCTCTGTTGATTGTCTCCAATTGATCTTGTTTGTATCATTTGTCCATAGTTGCTAGCATGTTGTCTGTCCTATCAGACTGTGAACTCCTTGGGAGCGGGAACTGTCTTTTCCCTTTCTTTGTATCAGTAGTGCCTGGTACATAGTAGGTGTTTATATTGTTTTGTTGATTGACTATATGAGGAGCTAGGAACCAGAGAGGTAAAAGGATTGGTGCATTGTTACAGGCAATAAGTCATAGATGCAGAATTTGGCACAAAGTGCTCTAGAACCAAGCCCAATGCTTTATTTAAAAAGATTTTCCTATACTACCTCTGTTCTGCTTTGTCTTAGAGGACAGAACTGGGAGGAAAAACTGGAAGTTGAAGAGGCAGATTTCAGGTCCACGTAAGGAGAACCATCCTAACAACTAGCACCATTTAAAAGTAAGTTGCCTGTTGAGGCAGTGGGTTTCCCCCCGCTAGAAGTCTTTAAAGAAAACATAGATTATCTGCTATTGGGAATGTGGCAGAGGGGATTTTTGTTTAGGTATGGACTGGAATACGTGTACTCTGAGCTGCTTTCTAACTGACAATCTGTGATCTTGTGATCTTATGGTCCTTTCTAGCTCTACTCATTAGACAATGTGTTAGCACTCTGGACAGAGGTGATGGTGAGACTGGGAGTTGGAAGAAGTTTCAGCAATTGCAAGACAGTCTGGGACAACCAGAGCCTGAACTTCCCTGAACAGATTTACTCCCACACCAGTTGTTCAGAGATTGCTAGTGGTGAAGCATTGTCAATTCTATAGCTTTTGGAAGATCATTTAGACCTAGGTGAGTGTCAAGGATTTTGGAAGAGCATGGTTGAATTGGTGGACTATCTAGGAGGTTTTCTCACATAGGTATGTTATTATATATTTTTCCCTACAGACACAATGTAGCACAAATCCCTTGGAAGTTTAACAGGGGAATACTGTGTCTCTACAGACATAATACTTAGTTTCCTAGATTTAGACATGGGAGGGAGCTCAGAAATCTAATACAATACCCTTATTTTGGAGATGATGATGATGATGATGGTGGTGATGATGATGATGATGATGGTGGTGATGATGATGATGATGATGGTGATGATGATGATGGTGATGATGATGATGGTGATGGTGATGATGGTGATGATGATGGTGATGATGATGATGATGATGATGATGGCTAACATTTATATATCACTTACTATGTGGCATATACTGTACTAGGTGCTTAATTTTTTTTTTTTATCACATTTGATCCTCATAATAACCCTGGGAAGCAGTTGTTATCATGACCTCCATATTACTGATAAGAAACCTAAGGCAAACAAAGGTAGTGTCTTCCTAGGGTCACTGTGATAGTAATTGCCTGAGACCAGATTTTGACTCAGGATTTCCTGACTTCAGTCCTATTACTCTATCCTCTGCATCACCTGCCCCTACTGAAGAAAAAAAAAAAAACAGAAAAAAAAACTGAGCCCAAGGCCACAGCAGTAGTGAATTGCATCTTCTATATTGTGACTATCCTTGGCATGTCCTTATTGGCTGGAGATCATTCTTTTAATAATAGATAAGTATGACAATGAGGCATTCCTTAATGACTTAGGGTTACTTTTCTGACATGGCATCCCTCTGAGCCTCTGTACCACAAACACTGGGAGTTACTTGAGGACCCTAGATACATTATTCTTCTCTAAAATCTTCAGTCATTCCCCACTGTTTGAAAGGTTAAGTTCTAATTTTTTAAGACCTTTGCAGTTTGGTCCCATCTACCTTTCCACTCAGACTCCCCAACATAAATGCTGACCTCAGTTAAATTCATCTCTTTACTCCCTCATAAACATACCATGTTGATACCTCCCTTTATAACTGTACCCAGGTCACTCTTCCCTCTTGCCTTTTCTCTATACATCCATACCTTACATGTGTTTCAATTTAAGCTTTTCCTCTTTCATAAAACCTCTTCTGACTTCCTGAGTCTCCACAGTGATCTATCCTTCCTCTGCTCTATTGTGAGTCTTTATGATTCATTAGGCATTTAGCCTAACTCAGGAGCACTTGAGATTGTTTTATGTCATGAACACCTTTGGCATTCTGGTGGAGCCTATGGTGCTTTCTCAAAACAGTTTTTTTTTAAGTGTAAAAACAAAATGCACAAGATTACAAATGAAACTATTTATATTGAACTGCAGTTATCAAAATATTAATGAGAAGAAAAGAAGCTTATAGACCCCAGGTTAAGAACCTCTGATTTATGCTGACTTGTATTGCTACTTCACTTTTTTCCCATGAATAACTTTTTATGCCTTTAATTTAAAAAATTAATTTAATTTAAAAAATTAATTTAATTTACAAAATTAATTAAAAAAAAGACATTTGCCTTTTAAAATATTGTAATCATTTCCCAACATGCTCTCCTATTGTATTCTTCCTTGTAACAGAACAATTTGAGCAAAATTCAGCTATAAAGCAACTATGCTTGACAGTGTGTGCAACAGTCTGTAAGCATTGTTTCCCATTCTCTGAGAGAAGAAGGTATGTTTTTTCCTCTTTTCTCTGGGGCCAAGATTGAGTATTCCAATTAACCTGAGTTCGGTAGCATTTTAATGCTGTTTTCATTTATATTATTATAGTCATTGTGCATATTATTTTCTTGGTTCTACTCCCCTTCCTTTGCATGCATTTATACGTATCTCCATAGTTGTCTGAATTCCTCATTTATAATTTCTCGGACTGAACCTCCAATTTCTTAAGAAAGTCCTTCTCCCAATGTATGTCAGCACCCACTTTGAAGCTTCTAGAATTAGGGAGTTGCCTGGGGGGGGGCATGAGAGATTCAATGACTTACATAGGGTCACACAGCCAATAGGTGACATAGATCATACCTGACCCTCTGTGTTCCTGACTCCAAAGATGCTCTCTATCCAATACACAACTGCATCTCTAGCTTTCCTTAGTGTATTCCATTCATATGCCACAGTTTATTCAGCCCTCACCCCCATCAGTGGGCACCTACTTTGTTTCAGATTTTTGCTACCACAAAGGGTGATGGTACATTCATTTTGCAAACTTAAGGATCTTTGTTTTTGTCATTGACCACCTTGGAGCTCTGTGCTTTGCATGTGTATATGTCATATCTCCCAATTCAATGTAAGCTCCTTAAAGGCTATGACTATGCATTAGCCTGAGGTTGAACACATAGTAGGTACTAGGTAAAGATTTATGGAATAGATGCCTTTCCTACTGCCTCTCTCTATGTGCAAGGTTGAACAGAGTTTACAGTATCCTGGTTCTTTTTCTCTTTGTGTTTGTGTCCTGGTTCTTGCCTAGCTAGATATCTTGCCCTCCTAGCACAGAGTGAATGTGAAGAGTAAATGGAAAATAATAACTGTTTCTCTTTTGGCCAGAAAGCCGGAGGGTCTTCCCCTCCCAGTTTGATTTGTGTTGTTGTTGTTGTTGTTGATTTAAAGGGACCATGCCTTGACTCACTTCTTAAAGAGGTCTACTAATAAAGGGGTGTTGTCTCTCTCAAAGTGAGAACCTGAAAAGACCTTAGCCTAAAAGGGTCAGGGTCATCCTGGGTCATCTCCAATCATTCTGATGAATATCAGACCACTGGACCTAGATGGCTGTGGAGGAGAAAGTGAGGCTGGTGACCTTGCACAGCCCTCCCTCCCTCAAATCAAAGTCAACTGTAAGTCATATCATCTTTCCCTGATATCATGGTCCTCTTTGAAAAGGAAGGACAAACACAACAACAACCTAATCCAGATCAAGAACTAGGAACACCAAGAGACATGCTGAGGAACCCTTTACTCTGTTCCTGCTCCCCATCTCATTCTAACTCTTTTCAGAAGTCTGCTTTTCCATATGGCCAAATGAGTTGTAGGACCCAAATTTACTTATTAAAGTTTCACAGATATCCATCCTTGCTCTAGTTGGAGAGTTCTTAATCCACTGAATGAGATTAGTACAGATTAATACCTCAGTTAGGTTATAGAAGACCCAAAGAAGCCCCATTCTTTAAATCTGGTAGGATACTACCTTAGAAATTCCTGCTTCAGAAAACTAGTTAATAACTGAGTGGCCAAACTGGCACCACTGACAACTGACAGGTGTATCTGGGCTAGACTGGATGCTTACTCTACACTCCAAGATAAAAAAAGTTCTTAGCTACAGTTCTGTCAAGTGGTGTCTTTTTTAAAATAACATTTTATTTTTTCCTAATTATATGTTAAAACAATTTTTAACATTTAAAAAAAAAGTTTTGAGTTCCCAATTCTATCTCTCCCTCTCTCCCTTTCTTCCCTGAGATGGTAAGATGGTAAGCAATCTGGTATAGGTTGTACATGTGCAATCATGTAAAATATTTCCATATTATAGTCATTTTGTATGAGAAGACTTGAACAAAAAGAAAGAAAGAAAGAGAGAAATAGTATGCTTCTGTTTTAAAATGGTATCAGTTCTTTCTCAGGAAGCAGACAGCATGGGGGCGGAGTCAAGATGGCAGCCTAGAAGCAGGAGAACTCTGTGGTTCCCCCCATAACCACCTCAAATGCCTATAAAATATGATTCTAAACAAATTTTAGAGCTCCAGAACCCACAAAATTACAGAATAACAAAGCTTCCACTGAAGGCAGCTTGGCAGGCTGATGGGAAGGGGTTCATTGCAGCTTGCTGAGAGCCCAGACCAGCACTGCATTGAACCCATGGCTGGAGCCCTAGGGCGGCCAGAACAAGCCTTGGTTGGAGCTTTCAGAAGAGCAGATCACAAGCAGCTGTGGTAGTTTCCAGAATTATCAACCCATAAGAAACAAGGACTAAGTGAAAGGTCAGTGGAACTCAGCTAAATTTGGGGGAGAGTCCAGCCATCTGCTTCCAGGGCAAGAAGCAGGGCACCACATGGCTTCTTCAGAGCTCCCGGTCTGCAGATTGCAGGGGGGTCAAGTGATCATTCAGAGGGTAAGTGCTCTTGCCTTAAGCTGCCTGGATCTGGATCGTGGTCTTGGATGGTGATCCTGAGGTGTGTGATCAATGAGCCAAAGCTGGTGGGGGCTGCAGAGACGGCAGCCTCCTAATAGCCCTGGCAGCTGCGAAAACCCCAGTGATTTGGGACAGAGCTCTTCCCTCTGGAAGCAGAGTTCTACTGAGCCCAAAAGTCAAATAATTGACTGGCAATATGAGCAGGCAAAGGAAGCAAAGCAAGCTCAGCAATCCAACTTTAGATTCCTTTTTTGGGGACAAAAAGGATCAAAGTATGGAATGGGAGGAAGACAACACAGTCAGAACTCCCACACCAAAAGCTTCTAAGAAAAATGTAGACTCATTATAAGCCATAGAGGAGCTTAAGAAGGATTTTGAAAACCAAATAAGAGAAGTGGAGGAAAAATTGGGAAGAAAAATGAGAATGATGCAAGAAAATCATGAAAAGCAAGTCAACAACCTGACTGAAGAAAATAACACATTAAAAAATAGATTGACTCAAATGGCAAAAGAGGCCCAAAAATCCAATG
>CM053589.1:158772790-158789192 GCA_028646515.1 Pseudochirops corinnae
AATCCAATGAGGAGAAGAATGCCTTAAAAAGTCGAATTTGCCAGATGGAAAAAGAATCTCAAAAGCTTTCTGAAAAGAATAATTCCTTCAGATTTAGAGTGGAGCAAATGGAAGCAAATGACTTTATGAGAAATCAAGATACTATTAAACATATCCAAACAAATGAAAAAAATAGAAGGCAGTGTGAAATATCTCCTTGAAAAAAACCACTGACCTGGAAAACAGGTCCAAGAGAGACAATTTAAAAATTATTGTACTACCTGAAAGCCATAATCAGAAAAAGAACCTAGAAATCATCCTTCAAGAAATTCTCAAGGAAAATTGCCCTGATATTTTAGAACCAGAGGGCAAAATAGAACTTGAAAGAATTCACCAATCACTTCTTGAACCCCAAAAGGAAGCAGATAGCATGTTTCATCATGAGTCCTTTGGGATTATTTTAGATCACTGTATTGCCTAGAAAAATTAAGTCATTCATAATTCTTTATTATGCAATATTGTTGCTACTGTGTACAACATTCTCCTGGCTCTACTCACTTCACTTTGCATCAGTTCATGTAAGTCTTTCCAGGTTTTTCTAAAATCACCCTGCTTGTCATTTCTTATAGCACAATAATATTCCATCATAATAATATACTACAACTTGTTCAATTATTCCCCAATTGATGGGAATCCTCTCAATTTCCAATTCTTAGGTACCACAAAAGAACTGCTATAAGTATTTTTGTACAAGTAGGTCCTTCCCCCAACCCCACCTTTTTTTTTTTTTTATCTCTCTGGGATATAGACCTAGCAGTGGTACTACTGGATTGAAGGGTATGCACAGTTTTATAGCCCTTTGGGCATAGTTCCAAACTCTAGAATGGTTGGATCATTTCACAACTCCACCAACAGTACATTAATGTCCCAATTTCCCCAGAAACCCTGCAACGTCTATCATTTTTCTTTTTTGCAGAAGTGATTTAGGGCATTTTTTCATATGACTATAGATAGCTTAATTTCCTCGTCTGAAAATTGCCAGGTAGTATTTCTGTGCTCAATTTCCAGCTTACTTTCCTCCTTCTTCTCATATATCACCATGGTTGAGTCCAACAGTCTTTAGCAATTTTCCCTCACTAAGCAGATTGAATGTGGGGAGAGTATAACCAAGAGAGAGACCTGTATGATTTCAGGAGGGGGCTTGGGCTCAACAGGGAAGAAGATTCTTTACTCAGCTCCAGGATACACCCATGGTGATAAAAAAGAATTCAAAGAGGTAAGTACATAGGGATTTATTACAGTCTCTAGCTGCAAGCCAGATTCACTGGGGATCCTGAGAACCTTTGTTTCACTAACATGGGATGAGAGCTGGATTTGGGCTTGGGACCTGTCGTGAAACATTCTGGCCTACCAGAGGGGTCTGAGCTATTTGCTTTTGTTAATGTCTGGGCTTAGAGTGATGCAGACACAATAGGAACCAGAAGGGGCATGATACAGCACTCCATTGTCACAAAAGAAAGCTGTCTTGACCAATAGATGAGACAAATCTTTATTTTGCCATTTCTTTCCTTTCTAATAGTGACTCTGGGCTTACTTGCCTCACTATGGTGACTGTTTTGAATGTTTTTCCTGGGTTCTTTCAAGTTGGTCACCAAAATGAATTCTTGTTGATTCTTATCTTAGATGACAACTTGGACCAAACCATCTCTTTCCCAAAGGATTCTTTCAGGCCCTCTTAATTGGCATTAATTACTTCCCCCACTAGACACAAAGCTATTATTCAACAACTAAAGTTGACAAAAAATAGCATCTGACCCAGCTGATGTTCTTAAAATACAAATTGTGGATGAGTGGGGGGATTTTAGGGTTAGGGAATCTGATCTGACCAATCAGCATGAGGATCTAACCCAGTGGGGGTGGGGAACATTAGCTTTGGGTTAGAGAACCTGTGTTAAAATGCTGAATTATGTCACTAAATTTCCCTGCATTTCAGTTTACTCATCTATAAAATGAGGAGGTTCTATTAGATGACTTCAAAGGGGGTGGCTAGATGGCACAGTGAATAGAGCACCAGCCCTAGAGTCAGGAGTTCAAATCTGGCCTCAGACACTTAACACTTACTAGCCCTGTGACCCTGGGCAAGTCACTTAACCTCAATTGCCCTGCTCTCCAAAAAAAGTAAAAAAAAAAAAAAAAGATGACTTCAAAGGCTCCTTCCAGCTTTGAATCCATTTCTTTTGTTTCTTTACCCATTTTTTCCTTTAGAATTCTCATTTGTTTCCAGTTAGACTTGAGTCTAAGTTGTGTTTTTCTTTCTTTTTTTTTAGAGTTATTTTCCTCTAAGGCTTTGTCTGCAGATATTTTGGAGTCATCCTCTTCTTTTAGGTTTGTGTCTTGGGCGTCCCTATCGCCACAATAGCTCTTTATGGTGCAATTTTTGTTTGTTCGTTTATCCTTCTAGCTTACTGTTTGGCTTTAGTTTTTATGTTAAAGCTGAGCTCTGTGTACTCCTAGGGAAAAATTCTGGTCTGAGTTTTTGTCCTCTTGACCCCTTCTGCTATTTTATTGTAGTGTTGATTGTTATATTATTCCAGGATTTCAGGGACAGCTCATACTGGTGACCTGAACACTTTCAGTGTTCCCAAAGTGCTATAATCTGGGGCAAAGTCCTGCTGTTCTGAGCTTAGCAAGTTCCAGACCCAGGTTTGGGTCTGAATAACATTCTGTGGCCTATCCCTGGTTGGAAGTTCCAGTAAGCTGCTGATGGACTCAGTCACTACCAGTCAGCCAAGGAGCCTTTTAGGCTGGGAGTAACAGAACTGAAGGCTTCCTTTTGGTGGGGAATTCCTACCCTGGTTATTGCATTGTAGACTTCAGACTTGGATGGGGGCTAGAAGTGAATTTCATTTCGCTCTTGGGGTCAGAACCATAAATTTATCTTTTACTCATTTCTGAACTTTTTCCTTGCTCAGTACCCAGCCTAGAGCCCCAAACCTCTCTACAAATCTCAACCCTGAGTACAGATCTCCTCCTCAGTCTACCCTGGATTTGCGACCCAGAACTGGGTAGTGAGTAAAAAGCATACCAGCTGGCACTTTTTTCTGCACTTTGGCAAAAGAAATTGGTCATGATGGCTCTGATCCAGTCCTAGTATATAGTCATATTTTCTTATAGTCCTTGAGTATTGAAAAGCTCTGAATACATGTTCTTATCTGGACCCACCCACCCATCCCAGTGTCCACAGGCTTCTCTGTCTGAGTCCCTGGGTTAAAAAAAACCCCTGAGCCAACCTGGGTTGAAAAAATTACTCGTGATTTTTTTCTTGTATTTCCAATGAGGACTTGGTCTGGTGCATTTTCTTGAACTTTGTGGAGAAGGTACATTGGAGGAGTCGGATTATATTTCTTTCCAGCTTCCTTGGCATCTTGGCTCTGCCCTCTCACCCTGGTTCTTTTTCATAACTCTAACTCCTTATTTTCTTAAAGTAACATCTTGCTCACTGTGTACCTCCTTGCCCTCTGATAGATGCTTATTTTTCATTCTTCAGAGACTGGTGTTTCATCACTCATGGCCATACAATAATATGTATAGAATGCTGGTATTAAAAGGTTGGGACTTTGCTTTTTGGAGAAGTTTGGAGTTGCTTAAAGGAACTTGGTTGTTTCAAAGGCAGTCGAACTTACTCTTCTGCTCCTGTTTAATTATGGTGCTAGTACTAACTCATTGTTCTTTTTAATTATGAGTCCAGCTCATCATCCATTTTCAGTTTCTGACAAAGAAACAAACATACACACTACATTTATAGATGTATATGTAGAACTATATACTAGTGTAGGTATACATACACACACATACAATATCTCATCAGCCTTAGTACTCCACTTCATTACCATCTTCCACTTCTCTGATTGGAGGGTGGAGTCATCAGCTCCAAATCTCCATTTAAGAAGAGGGTTAACTCAAACATTTCCTTCTCACCTTTGTCTGATTAAATTTTCCACTATAGTACCTTCATGGGGTACATTCTCCTCCCCATCTCCCACCCCCACTGCTTTTCAGCTTCCTTTTGTGTTTTGTCTTCCCTTTTTAGATTGCAAACTCCTTGAGGGCAGGGACTGTCTTTCCTTCTCCATAACTGTAATCTTCTGGGTTTAGCAGAGTGCCAGGCACACAGTATGTGATTATTAAATGTTTGTTGACTGACTGAAATGTACATACACATATAGATATATGTATACCAAGAGATGAGCTTGATGATTGTCCTAATTGCATACCATGGACAATAAAGAGTTATCATTTTCTTTTGTTTTTCTTGTATAAATGATGAGGATAAAATATTTTGAGTCATTACTATGCTTGACATAACCAGTATCATGTCATCTGCAAACAGTTGGAATATCTGGAAGATCACAGCATCTGTACATAGAAATCTTCTGATCTTTTGGGTGGTACCATTAAGATGGGTTTTCTCCTTGCCTTTTGAGAGTCAGAAAACTTCCACTTTGATTAGTAGTCAAATATTTCCTCATCCCTGGCCTAGAATGAGATGCCAGCGACTCCAGCTCTTTGTTTATGGATACATTTGTAGGGGAAAGATGAGTGCTGAGGTCATTCCTATGGACCTAACAGGACTATGATTGATGAGCATGGACAGTAACTAGAGACACCCCAGAGGAGAAGCCCAGTTTTCAATTAGGACAATTGTCTCTTGAAGGCTTGTTTTCTGACAAAGCTGAGATTTCTGTTAGGCTTGTGTTGATGTGGGTCAGCCAGACACCAGTTAGTTGAGTAGTTGATTAATTAAGAGTCTTTTTTTTTTTTTTTTAAATCTGGGACTTGCCATTTGGTTGAATTGTGGTTGCCTTCCCTTCCTCAGCCTCTGCTTACCCTCCCCACCAAAATGATCAGAAAAAATAAAATATCCCTTTTAAATGAAAAAAAAAACCCTCCTATTTTTAAAAAATGGAGTCTTTTGCTTGATGTGAAAATCAATTAGACAGTGGGGATTTTTATTAGTCAGTCATGTAAGTAATTAAAAATATTGATTAATGGCATGCAGCAGTGGGTACCAGATGCAGCTTCTAACTACCCCCTACCCCACCCTCATCATATCATTACAGTAGCTTTGTAGAGCAGGAGAGAAATGAGGCTTCCAGTGCTAAAAGCCCCAATTCTCTGTCATCCATCTACCCAGATAAAGAATAAACTGCCAGCACCCTGTGGAGTAGCCATCAGTAATGAAATGAACCACATGTCAATATCTCTCTTCTGTGAGCTCAGGGTGTCCATCATATCTGGTTCTTGGCAAAACTGTGAAGTTGGCAAAGTTTGTTTTCCGAACCTCTGTTTCCCCTTTCTGTATTCTCAGTGTCAACTTTCTACCAATAGCCCCATTGACCATCTAACATTGCTTGGAGGAAAAACTTGGCTCTCAGGCCTTTTGCCCCTCAGTTTACATGTGATTTACTGACTTGCTTCTCCTGGGATGACATCTTTAGGTCTCACATTTCACAGAAGCATAAAATCTGGAAGAGACCTTAGGGATCATCGTGTCTAATTCCATTGTTTTTCAGATGAGAAACTTGAGGCCTTGGAGGGCGATGGGCCTTGTGCATGTTTAAAAAGTAATTGAATAGCAATGCTAGGACCAGAATCAGTTCTCCTGATATATAGTGATCTTTCCTCTCCTCCAGGCTACCGGACTGTTCGATATATAATTGGGGTAATCAGAAGCTGTTGGCCTAGTGATTGGGGGGTGGGGCATCCCATCAAGTATGCATGGATAAGTCTTGTACTGGTGGTCCCCTTCCAAAAAGACATGTCTCTGATACAACAATCTTTTAATAGTCCTGTTGGTCCTTGTGATAGAGGAAGAGGCAAGGGAAATGGGCATAAGGGCCCTTTACCTAAGAGAAGGAATACCTCACTCAATAAATTTTAAGGAGTGATTCTATCCTCTGTCAGATGTTTGGGGATTCTTCAAACTCTCTCTCAGAAATGGAGGAGAAAGGAATCTTTCTCCCTTTGCCAGCAGCAATAGCAATCTTAAGCATGTACCAGTTACATGTACTGCTTTCCTAGGTGAACCTGGGACTGGATTTCAAGCTTCTGGCTGCCTCTTCTACTTTATGGTTGATGGGATCAAGGGATAATGGAGACTATGTAACATATCCCAGGAAAACTTTTAACCAGGAGTTGGTCAGGCATTAGTTCCTTAATTAAATAGTAGTAAAGACCTTTCCTCCCTATGTCCTGACATCAAAGACTCAATAGGAGGAAACTGGGCTAAATTCTTTTAAGCCTTAATACCCCCTTGTGGCATGTAGGCTTTTTAAACAATAAGGGAATTTTTTCGGCCATAACTTTGTTGGTTATGTTCATAACCATCTGTCCTTTTTTTGTCTCTACTGCGTATATTGATCAGGTCTTGAATTACTCCTTGAATTGCACTGATTTAGTCTTTTAAAGGACCAAGTAATACTCAACTTTATTGTGAGACCTGTTGAAAAAGTTTTCTGTCAGGTTCGTTCAACCTCTGATACATGAATTCCCAGGAGAGTGAAAAATCACTTAAAAGATTTTGTCAAGGACACAGCTGTTTTTAACCTTGTTGACCAAAGCAAATATCATCTGGCTCTTAAATGTTTGTTGTTTGTAAGACCTCAGGCAGCTTGCAACAGAGCCTGGAACACAAGACTTCTCTAAAAACACAAGGGAATGCAAATACATACACAGAGAAAGCTGCCTAGAGAACACTAGATCCTCCCAGGGCCACATTGTTGGGCCACCAGTTGGCTTCACTTGGCTTACTTGCTCCCTCTCCTGGCAAGATATCAGCCCTGATGCCACAATCAGTTAATAACAAATAAACTTAATAAGATAATAAAATTAATACTAATAAATAAAATTTAAATAAATTAATAAATTGAATGACTCCTAGCAGAAAATCCTTTCCTTGCCTTACCATCTTCTGCCTTTACAAGCAGTCTCAGAAGAAGAGGGAGGCTGGATATATCAGGCTAGGGGTAAAGGGTGTTTATGCTTAAGGGTATTAAGGCAGTAGTTTATGGCTTTTCCATTCCAACAGCCCGATGACCCTGCCTATAAGAACCTATGGTATAAAAGGGTAGCTGAGTCAGGAAGGAGAGGAATAGAATGTACTTTAGCTAATAGAGTTATTAGCACACCTAATGCCTCTTCTCCAAACCCTCCCCCCCCATCCAGACTCCATGAAGACTAATGACAGCAAGAAGATCATGAAGAGTTACCCTAGTGAAAAGGCAAGTAGATAGAGCTACCACACAGACTGATATAAGGACTAGACTTGTCCTTTCACTGGTATATAAAACTCCCAGATGAAGAAATTTCTTCTTCCAATGTAGGTCAGAACCTCTCTAATTTATAGTTTTAGAGAGTTGTTGAGAATACTGAGGTTAAGGGATTGCCCAGCATCACATAGCCACAAGGTGTCAGAAATGGGACCTAGTTAAGCTACCACACAATCCAGTCTACAACTTGTGTACCCATGTAGCTTCTGAGTACAAATTAAATTCTCACGTGTTGTCTAGTTCAACCAATAATTTGTCTCCAGTGTTGGAATATTGACATCTAAAGCATGTACCTTGCCTCATCACTTTTCCACCTCAGATCTTGCTGGGAATCTTTGGTTTTGACTCCACCATGATCTCCCATCTCTGGCCTTTCTCAGAAAATCAACTGGATACTCAGTTACATGCTTCATATTATTTCCACAGTAATGAGATATATCATGGTATGGGCTATGGCAAACTAGTTCTTCATGCTGTTAAATGCATCTTCTGAAGGGTCTGTCCACTGGAGAGCTATGAAGTGCTGCAGCAGATTGGTGAGAAATACTGCGAGCATGAAGAACTCAGAGATGAAGCAGAATCAATTTTTTCTCTTGCCTCTCCCTCCCTCCTATATGGAGCCACATAGCATGGGTCCATATGGACTCCCCATGGGTCCCTTATGGATATTCCCAGGAACTCCATGCTCAAATTTGGGCAAATAGCAATTGCTGGAGGATGCTCAGACCAATTCAGTGTGCTTGGTAGAGTTCCAGTAGAAGATGAGGCTGTCTCTATTTGCTAGTTCAGTAAATCTGCAACACTAAATCCATGAACTTCTAAAAATTGGGGGGGATGTAAAGTAACCAAAATCACATAAGCTGGTATTCACATGGTCCATACAAGGTGAGGAAGGCTGTACTTCCTTTGTTCTCCTTTCAGATAAATATGTATATGTGTGTTTGTGTGTGTGGTGTGTGTGTGTGTAGTGTGAGTGGTGTATGTGTGTGTGTGTATGTGTAGTGTGGTATGTGTGTGTGTGGTGTGCGTATGGTGTGTATATGTGTGTGTATGTGTAGTGTGTGTGTGTGTGTGTGTGTGTGGTGTGTGCATGTGGTGTGAGTGGTATGTATGTATGTGAGTGATGTGTGTGTGGTGTGTATATGTGTGTATGTGTGGTGTGTGTGGTATGTGTGCGTGTGTGTGTGTGGAGTGTGCATGTGGTGTGAGTGGTATGTATGTATGTGAGTGGTATGTGTGTGGTGTGTATATGTGTGTATGTGTGGTGTGTGTGTAGTGTGTGCATGTGTGTATGGAGTGCATGTGGTGTGAGTGGTGTATATGTGTATGTGTGTGGTGTGTATATGTGTGTGTGATGTGTGGTGTGTAGGTGTGGTATGTGTGTGGTGTATGTGTGGTGTGTATGTGTGTGTGTGTTGGGTAGGTGTGGTGTGTGGCATGTGTGTGTGTGTGTGTATGTGTGTGTGTGTGGTGTGTGGTGTGTGTGTGTTTTCTCATCTGAAAAATACAGGGCTTGGCTTTTGGGATGCCTTCCAATTCTATTTCCATGATCCTTTGAGGAAGGGCGCAATCTCATCAATATCACTGTCCCTTCTAGTTCCAAATCTATGATCTAACATTAACTTCCTAATCCTGAATCTGTGTTCTGGCAAACAGTCTTCCTCCTCATCTTAGCGCTTGGATCATGGACACCCTATTATAAGCCTAATTCATCTTGACTTAAAAGTTTATATTTGCTCTCCTTCCAAATCAAGACCCCATCTGCTGTGCTCCAGGCAAGATTGCCCTTCATTCTCTTGTGCTGGTTGCCTTATCATAGTACTTGTCAGTTCTTGGCAGTACCTTTTCTCTTAATGTGCTTTTATTGGAGCTTTTTTTCTTTAGTCTATGACCCTCTAAAAAGTCCCCATGTAGGGCAGAGGCCTCTACTGGAGGGTAGTACAGACAAAAATCAGGGAAACAGATATTTTGGTTTGTCTTTTTTATTTTTTTTTAATCAGGTTGCTCTTCCTTAGCTGAAATTTGTAGCTCCAGATCAGCTCTGTTTGCTCAGACTTGCTGACATTTCCATGGTCTTTTATTAAAAAATCCGATTAACCTGCAGAGAAAGCAGGATGTTTGTCCAAAGCTTATGGACTCTCCCTTCTTGCCCATTCTGTGATGGAGCCTGGGTAACATTAGGTTTTGCGATGGCATGGCACCTTCCTGTGAGGACTTGGTTCCCTTTTTCATAAACAGAAATACTTTCTGAGTGAATAGTGATCCCTTTTAGAGAAAGAAGGGTACTGAAAAGTAGGAGGGATAGCAGTCAAGTTAAGAGGATCTCCTGCACTTTTTCACCATTCCTCATTAGCCCAACATCTATCTAACCAAAGAATTCTTGGAATATCTTCTCCTTGTTATTTATTTCCAATGATACCTACTGAATACACATCTTCCCCAGGATAAACTGATCTATTTCTATTCCAGAGTAACCAGAACCCACTGGTAAACTCTGTGTGTGTGTGTGTGTGTGTGTGTGTGTGTGTGTGTGTGTGTGGTTGCGAAATTGTTTGAATTGCCACTAGTCTGAGAGCATCTGGCAAGCTCACTTCTAGTTTTACAAAGATGGAGTTCTTGGTCACTCTTTGAGGAATGGTCCAAGATCCCTCCAGGCTCAGTGAGAATTCTAATATCACAATTGCTGGTGGGTCTGAGAAAAGGAGGGCTTTATCTGGCTCAACAGGCAACAGAGGCATCCACTTCAAGGACTACAATTCACATTTATCTTAAGCCTTAATTAAATAACACAAGGCATCTTTGGCCTGACGTAATGAAATGAATCACTTTTACTCCCATGGATGAACCCCCAGAGCCAATATTTCAACTTGGACAGAGATTAGTGAAATATATGTATATGCCTATATAAATAAATGCCTAACACTTTCTCCCCTCCCCCAACTCTCCACTTTGAGCATACACACAGCCACTAGTAGTTTACCAGAGGGATGCTCATATTAATAGGCACTGAGTTCATGCAGAGACTGACTGCTGACACAATTAGTTATAATAATGATAAAAGAAATCCACATTTCTTCAGGAAGTGAAAATGCCATTGGAATTTTAATAGCGGTTCCATTTTGCTTCCCGTGAATGATTAACTGAAGTGGATTCCAGCCCTGAGATGGCCCTTCATCCACTCAAGGCCCACAGGAAAACTGCAATAAAGGCTATTCAAACATCAGAAGTGACAACCAGCTGATGTAGAAGACACTGAACAGGGAATTAGGGATGAACTTGGGCCAGAGCCTCAGAGTCTTCATCTCCAATATCCTGCTGCTTCCTTAGAAGATGAAGGTTTGGGCTGGACTGACCCTTCAGCCTCCACATCCCCTGTGCTTTTTGCTGATATTTTCTCTTAGGGCTGGTTCAGACCAAATCAGACTTACAGAATGTCAGAGCTGGAAGGGTCTTTAGAAATCACACAGTCAAACTTTTAAAAAAATTTTATAAAGAAGAATAAAACTGAGAAAGGTCAAGTGACTTCACAAGGATTTGTTGGAGGATCTGCTTATGTTTAGTCTGGAGAAGAAAAGACTTGGGGTGGTGAATGAGGTCTCAGCTACAGTCAAACATCTAAATAGTCTTGTGGATGAGGATCAGGCTTGATCTGCTTGGTATGAAAGCAAAGACCTTGAGGAATTGTAGGGGAGGCAAAAGGGAGCAGAGGAGAGTATCAGAGAATCAGATTTCATCTTGATGTAAGAAAAAAGCTTCCTGCCAATCAGAACCATCCAGAGGTGGAATGGGTTGACTTGGGAAGAAATGGGTTCACCCTACCTCTGACATCCATAGAGGTCGTCAGAGGAATTCTGAATGACTACTTGTTGGGCATGTTGTAGTAGGGAATCGACTTTCAGATTCTATGGGTGCAGTTTGCCCAACATCACACAGCTCATCCAGGGGCAAAACTAGGGAATAAAACAGGTTCTTTCTGCCATACCATGCTGACTCCCTAAGTAAAATCCTTTAATGTCAGGGGAAAGAAGTCTAAATGGGTATGGGGGCCAAGGTTTATTTATTGAATGAGAAATTCAGTTAATGTTAACTGGTTGATCTTGTTGACAAGAATCATAGAAATCATAAGAATTGATAGGGTACCAAGTACCAGCAGCATTAGGACTGGACTCCAGGAGTGCTGGAATTAAACCTAAATCTTCAAAGAAAATAATTTGTCTTCTTGGATTCAATATCTCCATGAAAAGGACATATGGGAAGAGAAGTAGCTGGGCATTTGCCTTGGCTTGGATATAGAGGAAAAGACTCAAATGTAGAAAACTGTGGCATTGTGGGAAGCACCCTGGGTTTGGAGTCAGAGGACCTAGGTTTGAAAACTGACTCTGTCATTTACTACCTACATGAGTTTGTGCAAATCCCTTAAACCCTCTGAGCATCAGTTTCCACAATAAAAAAAGAGATAATTGAACTAGATGAGGTCTGTGTCAGTTCTAGATCTCTGATCCTTCCCCTAGAACCCTTAATAGAAGCTTTTCATCTTTTTCTTAATACCAGAAATAAATCGCCTAATGCCTGATTCAGGTCTAGGATTCTTTTTTGGAGACAGGTGTCTGGATGTCTCAGTTTTGCTTTGGGGAGCATGTTGCTAGGGACTCTAGGCTAAAGGAAATGGGGTATAGAGGGAGGGAGCAGATAGGAGGGCAATATGGTCCCAGGTCCTAGCATGCAGTTCCTACAGGTTCAATATTGCCAGAGCTGAGTCCTATGTACCTAGAAACCCTCTATTCATTTTAAAAGTAAGAGCAGAGATCAGACTGGCTCCATGCCCACAAGATGCTTTTTCCTGGAATGAGGAGTATAGAAATGACAGCTCTTCTCTGCACAGATAACTCAATTGGATTTAAGGCACTTGGGATGTGAGCCAAAGGTTCAACCAAATTCTGACTCCTCCTTTCCAAAATCACCTTCTCGTGGCCTCAAAAACTGCTCTCTTTCCCAGTCAAGAGATGCTCACCCACAGAACCCTGTGCCCTCAGACATCAGATCTTAAGGAAGATAGTCTTTCTAAATAGCAGGAAGGCCATAAAGACCCAGATTGTTGTGCCCAGCAAGTCTTGGGGCAGGGGCTCAGCATGAGAAGAAGGTGACTTCATCTCCCAGCTGGAAGGGAAGTAGCCAGCCAGGAGAGAGTGTCCAGTATAAACCAAGATGGAGTTCATTCATGCAACAAGAAGGTAAAGAAACCAGGGCTTTAATTTACCATCTAGTTCCTCCACCACTTCCTTTTCGAGGGCTCGGAACCCCAGAGTGACAGCAACTTTTGCATTGGCTGTTGATTCTGCCCATCTGCAGGTCAGGGGAGGAAGAACCTCCTAGAACCTAAATATAAATTGACCTCTATAAGAATACTAGGGTCTGAACAAGAAGAAAGGAGACATGAAAGACTTAGGGCCTGATTATTTTCTAACTTTTAAAACTTGGAGTCAAAAGAATTCTTTGGGTTATTTGTAAGGCTGATGCAATGGTATGAGACAAAAACCCTCAAGAGTTCATCTTGATGGGAAAGCCCAACCTCCCAAAGAGGGGAGCTTTCTCAGTGGGGCTGCTCAGCCACCCCAGGTACCAAAGCAGGAATCAAAAGTTTAGTCATGAAGACTGTCCTTCAAGATTCTTCATGTTGGTGGTTTCTATAAGGCATGCAGTTATCTTTGGCAGTCTTCCCTATTCTGGTTTTCTTATTCATATCAGGAAAAGTTAGGAGTTCAAAGGTGGAGGGGAGGAGGTGTTTCTCTTTGCTGCAGTAAAAATCTACTTGGAAATAATCTTACTTATGAACCTCTAGGAATAACAGCCAGGATAAAGGCCCATGTCTAGTTCACAAGGACTGTGAATTTCTATTATAATCCAAGCCAATGCAATCCAGCCAAACTCATAGGAATGAATACATATACATACTTATATGCATACATACATACATGCATGTATATATATCCTGGGCCTCATCTGAAAAGTTAAGGGGTTGAAATAGATGCTCTCTGAGGTCCCTATAGATCTATAATCCCATCATCACAGCTGGAGATCTTAGAGCATCATCTACCCCAACCATCTTATTTTATATGTGAGAAACATGAGAGTAAGGATAAAAGAAGGAAAATAACCTTTCTAGTTAATAAGTGGCAGTTGGTACTTTGTGAGCACAGATTCTCCGGCTACAAATTTAGCATTACTTCCGTACTCCCATGCCAACTTCTTTTACTGACTCCTCAGGTTCCTATTTCTTTTTTGCCCTAGAATAGTCTGGATATGCCCAATAAGTAGCCTCACACATGCCCGCTTCCTCTCACCTATACTCTTTTTCTGAGGATCTGCTGGACTCTTGGTTAAGGAAACTCACCATTCTTAGAAGCCCAGTTCATTTGTGAAGCTTTCCTTGACTTCTCCACCCCTCAAGTTTAACACAGACACATCAAATATTCTATATTTTGATACATAAGCTTGTCTGTGTGACTGTTTTCTCTACGACTATAAATTATTATTATTCTTATTTAGTAATTTTTTTTTTTTACTACTTCTTGTGACTGAATGATCTTCTGGTTAACTTGGTGACGACGTTCTAAGAATTTAACTGGACTTGTCCTAGAATGACAGACACACAGTCCATAACTGGACCCATCATGCTCAAAACTTTCCCAGTTTGGTAGGATCTAGAAGACCTTCCAATCTTTGAAAATTCAGGGTCACATGTATACCATGAAGAGGCATCAGAGGAAGACTTCCATGGGGGGTACATCTTTCATCATTAAATTGTATTTTGTCTTCTTTTGCTGTCCAACTGGGACCCAGCTGGCCAGTTCCAGTTGGGCAACTGGGCAGCTCATCCTCTCCTCTCCTCTCCTCTCCTCTCCTCTCCTTTCCCCTCCCCTCCCATCCTCTCCTCTATTACAAAATACTTCCCTGCCCAAGTACCACCTAAGGGTTACTTCTGTGCCCTCTTGACTCAGAGTGAATGTAAATAGTAATTGTTTCTCCTTTGACCAGCAACCCTGACAGTCTTCCCCTCCCAATTTGTTTGTTTTTAATTAAAGGCCCATTCCTTGATTGACTTCTTGAAGAGGACTATTCACAAATGGTCATTGCCTGAGAAGATCTTAGCTTAAAAGGGCCAAGGTCTCCCACTGCATCCTGGGCAATCTCCAGTCCTCTGGATCAATATCAGGCCACTGGAACCAGATGGCTCTGGAGGAGAGAGTGAGGCTGGTGGCTTCGCATAGCCCTCGCTCACTCAAATCAAACTCAACTGCAAGTCATGTCGTCATCTCCCTGATGTCCTGGTCCTCTTTGAGAATTTCACAATTTCACCTGTGGAACGTAAGCTCCTTGAGGGTAGGAACTGTTCTATTTTTGTCCTGGTATCTCTAATGCCTAACACCGTGCCTGGTATATAATAAAACGAAGTGAATGCTTATTGAATTGAATTGGTTTCTTCCTCCCTCCCACTCCCCATTAAATTATAAACATCTTGCGAGTAGGGATCATGTTAAATGCTTCTGTATCCTCCCGTCCCTCCCTGCAATGTATAGCACAGTGTCAGGTGCAGAGTAGCTATTCAATCATTATTTGTTTGATTGTTAGTAACCAGCAAGGATACAATCTTACCAATTTCACATACTATATGTCCTCTGGCCCCCAAGACTGGGAAGTACAAATTCTCCCTCTTCATTTTCTTTAGTTTTTTATATTTTCACAACATTTCAGGGGACAGAGAGGTACTACCCATCAGATTTTAATTCTCACAAGTTAGAAAGTCCAACTCAAGGCTACATGTGTTTGATAAATCACCTCTTCAAAATATCCCAAGATAATATCACACTGCTTTGGTCCAACTGGTTACAAGTTTGACCCATTCTCTTGGATTTTGTCTTCTTCCTATAGATCAGTTGTTCCATCTAAGGGGAACTTGGACATGAGATAGAGTAAATTTTTTATGCATGAACCGGAAGCTCTGGGATAATAAGTCCAGGGCTCCCAAAAAGGGAAATTCCCTACTGTTCCTACAAACAACCTAGAGGTGGGTCCCTGTATGCCAACACTCTCCTCCTTGCAAATCACCTGGGAAAATAAGAGGACAGCTACTCCACCATCCCTTCATATCAATGATGATTGGCTTTGCAGGATGAAGGAGAAGCAGCTGGTGGTTGTGACAAAGGACAGAGACCTGGTGAGAATAGGAAATACAGATATCAGAACGGGACACTACCCGAGCAAGTGCGTGGTACTCCAAATGTGAAACTCCCTATCCTCAGTGACTCAGGATTTGATCCAAGTGTGGATCAATCAGGTGTGGACTGAACTGTTCCAGGTGTATTAGCTTCATTTCCTCCAGCTAGACCATGAGCTTGAAAGCAAGCTTCTCATCTTGTTTTTTCCTTTTCTTGTATGAACTACATCAATCATTGTCCCAAATATAGACCTTTACTTACATCCTTCTGTTCACCTGGAATCCACTTTCCCCTCCTCTATAGTAGTTTATTGACATCTGACCTACCCTTTAAGGTTTACATAAAAACCCCCACCTCCTCCATGAAGCTTAATCTGACACTTCTGCCTGTCTCCATTCACAGCTGAACATGATCTCTTCCCTCTCTTAACTCTCAGAACACTTTCTTCAAACCTGTGCTTTGCACCACACTTATTTGTGCCTCTTCTTCAACTCCATATTATAGTTATATACTCCTTGAGGGCAAGGATTCAACTCAATTTTATTAAATTTACAAGCATCATTTAATAGTGTACTATTTTTTTCTCTTTTTTTTTTGAGGGGGGAAGGCAAGACAGTTGGGGTTAAGTGACTTGCCCAAGGTCACACAGCTAGTAAGTGTGTCAAGTGTCTGAGGCCGGATTTGAACTCAGGTCCTCCTGACTGCAGGGCTGGTGCTCTATTCACTGTGTCACCTAGCTGCCCCAGTCTACTATTTTCAAGACACCATTCTAGGTACCAAGGCTCAAAAAAAAAAAAAAGACAAATATGAAATAGTTCCTGCCCTTCAGGAGTTAATATCATATTGAAGGCGTGTTTCTAAATGCAAAGTGTATACAAG
>CM053589.1:158789692-158837741 GCA_028646515.1 Pseudochirops corinnae
AGACATTTAATTATATGTGGAGCATTTAGCAGAACCTCACGGAAAACCTTATTACAGTAGCAAAGCCGTGAATATAAAAAGATGCTAACCCATGGAACATGGTTACTGAAAAACACAAGCTCTTTTTCTCAATTGGTAGGAACTGACAGTGGTCTCAGAAATTGGAGTCTCTGAGGAATGAATATTTATCCCATAAGAGTTCCCAGCACTTGCCTAGGGCTATGTAATTTGCAAAGCACTTTCATGGATGCAAAGAATATCCTGTGAAGCATCAGGCAAGTATAATTATCCCATTTTATAGATAAAGAAACTGAAAACCAAAGAGATTGGTCAGCTTGCCTGCAGGCATAGAGCAGAGTTAGGATCCACATTTCTCAATTCTTAGAACAAGACTTTTACCTAGTTCTTGAGCAAGAGCACAACCTAGTAAGTCCCCCAAACCCATCCTAATCTTTTCTAGCATTGAGAGGCCAGGAAAATGGTATCATCTAGGACATTATGGAGGGAGCACTGGACTCAGAGCCAGGGGGGTGAGGTGTAGTGGAAAGAGCACTGCATTTCAACAAACATTTTGTTTGTTGGTCAGAAGACCCTAGTTACTACCTTGATGAAATTAAAGAATGAATCCCTTGCATGGGAGTATGAAAAACACTGTGTTAGTCACTGGAGAGAGGGGGAGAGACAAAAGCTTAAACAGTCCTGGGGAGAGGGCAAAATGTACTTAAATAATTAAACACTATGAAATGTGTCAGGGAGGAAGTGGCCCCTGAGCTGTGCCTTAAAGCAAGATGAAGATTCAGAGTCAGGAATGAAAAGAATATTCCAGGCATGGGTCCGGATATGTACAAATGCAAGGAAAGAGGGCAGAAAATAGATGTCTAGTTCATGGGGGAAGCAAGTGGCCCAGCTAGGCTGGAAGGCAGAGTAGGTAACATACTACACAACTTTTTTTTCTTCGCCTAAAAGTTATGATAGACCCTCTTCTCATATGATGTCACTGGATAGATTCAAAAGCACTTACCAGAGGTTTTTATTGATGGGAATAAATCCTTCATTCTGTGTGCACAGAGTTAGGACAGCTGAGATAGTCCCCTGAGAGATCCAAAAGGAAGAACAGGTCATTAGTTGGCTTTATAGAAGCAATGGTCTACTTCAGGAATCATGGAAACTGGGGTGGAGTTGGGCTAGGGAGAAGGTGACAGATGTCCATGCTGGACTCTTAAGTGTTTTCATTGATTGGCAAATTAAGAGGTGCATTGCTTAACAAGAATGTAAGCAGAGACATGATCTAAATCATGGGTCAACTTGGATTAGTGAATATGCTTCTGGGAAAGTCACTGCATATCACAAAGGACATTCTCCACAGAGCAAGCAGATGATAGAAAGATCAAGGTTTCCAACTAATTATCTTTGGATTTTACTGTGTCATGGCAGGTGTTTCTGATCATCTTAGAGCCACTTGTTCTTTTTTTCTCTTTATGTACACTAAATATGAAGACTTTCAAATGAACTAAGTTGCCAAAGTGGAGAGCTAAGTCATTTTATAGAAGTGAGGGGCCTGAAATTTAAGAATATTCAGGCTGCTCTAAATTATGGAAACTCAAAGAATCTTAGAAATAGAAGAGACTTCTAGGCTTATCTAATCTATCCCTCTATGGTAGGGCTCATTACAGACTGGCTCCATTAATTTCTTAGTGTCTAGGCCTATTTCTATATTTGTCCTATGACTCTCCTTATGATAGGTGTTAGGTTATATGTGCATCTTTGAATTTTGTAACTGCAAGGGCTAACCTTCCTTGGGAGATCAAAATGCATTGCCATTGCTTGTTAGCAAATATACCTATGTATATACACATCTTAATCATCGAGACCTTATAACATTATGTTGGAATTTTTGTATATTGGAAGTTTATGTTCATCCTCCTCCCCTACCCATAAAATCTGAGTTATTAATCATATGTAGAAACCTGAAGAAGAAAACTAAACACTTTTGCTAAGGGCCTTTGATCTCTCACTTAAGAGAACAACCCAAAGCCAACCTCTTGGTAATGTCACTGGCAATTTAGAGACAGAATTTACTGGTTCCTTCATTCATTTATTTGTGTTCAGAATAACTGGTTACTATCCCATCTATAAAATTTTAATTGCTTATTATACTCTTTTGCTTTTATCCCTATACCCATAGATAATTGGGGTCAAAGATAAGATCTTTAATAAAACTCTTGTTAGCAAACCTTTAGTACATTCTAATTCTATACCTTCTCAACCAGTTACAAGGCTCAGAAAATCCTATATCAAAGTCCTAGAAATGGGTGTAATAGGTAACACTTTGCTTCCCCACAAAGTAGTACTCTGGAACCTACTCCTCTCCAACAAAGGGGCATCCCTAACATGTCAGAGATGGGACTTTTTTTTTGTCTAGTACAAGAAAGTTGGGATAAGTAGGGTACTATTAGTACCTTTAATGATTTAGAAGAATTAATATCAATACAGCAAGTATTCTTGATATAAAGAAGTGAACCTAATTAACCCTTTCAGAAATTTTGCCTGTCTAGCAAGAAAGATGGAAAAATATCTCTACAACCTGAAGAACATTTTTTCTGAACCATTTTCCTTTTCTAAGGGACTATGAGGGTCATTGGTCAAAGAGTCTGGACATTTTGGAGATCAGAAACTCTGATGATTAGATTACAGCTAATCCATCCTTGACTGGCTCCCCACTAATAACCTATGACTTGCTCTAGCTTTGATTGGCTAGAATCTTATTTTTACAACAAAAATAATTGTCATAGATAATAAGCACCGATAGCATACTTGTAATTTCATATTTAACATTTTAGAAGAAAAAATACTAGGATGGATTTTTTTCCCCACAGAATCCCTTTTTATCTAGGAACAGAGTCCTCTAAGAACATCGTTTGTTCTTAGTTACTGCCTGTGTGACCTTGGGCAATCACTTAATCTCTCCAGGACTCAGTTTGCTTATCTGGGAAAATAAAGGAGTTGGACTAAACTTCAGAGGTCCCTTCCAGCTTGAAATCTACCCCTAAACCTGGGACTTTATGATCCTTTGATTTCACAGGGACATTATGTACCTAGTTGTAAACCACAAATCTGTCATTGATATTTCCATGTCATTTACCAGGCCACACTGGATGCTTCCTGCCTTGCTTAAAGTGAATGGATTGGCTTAGGTTTGTTCCTAATTCAAAAAATAAATCGATGTGATGTGGTACCCCAGTTGTCCAGTTATTTCCCAAAGGATTTTAGCATTTGGACATAATGTCAATATATGCTAAATTTCTAATAATAGCAATAGTTAACATTTGTACAACATTTTTTCCCTTTTTTAAGCCCTTGTGGGTGGTAGAAACATGAAGCAGAGGGCAAGGAAGATCTGAATTCTGTTGAGATTTGGGTTCCAGTTCCATCTCTGATACTTACTAAGCCATGTGACTGTGAGAAAGTAATTTAGCTTCCATTTCCTTAACTTTAAAATGGAAATAATAAAGCTTGTACTGCCTACCTCCCAAAGTTGTTGTGAAGTTCAAATAAGCTCATGTAAATGAAGCAACTGGCCAACCTTAATAGCAAACACTTATACAGTGTGTCCGTTATTATTTCCTTTGAATCTCACAAGAAGCCCTTTTAATCATGGTAGGAATTTATGCCCATTTTACAGATCAGGAAAGTGATTTTACACAGCAATCAAATAACTTTCCTACTTTGCATACTAAAACTGAAAGAACTAGTACTCAAATTGTTACTTGGTCTAGTCCTCTTTCCATGACTTCTTGTGCATGTCTTAGAATGAGGGCCTTAGAGGCCACTCAGTCCAGTTCCATCACTACAGCCAAGGAAACTAAGGCCCATAGCGGACAACTGACTTCCCCAAGATGACATAGAAAGTAGCAAAGTTAGGATTTGAATCCAGGTCTTCAGATTCTAAATCCAGCATTCTTTCTACCACACCAGAGACAGAGGCAGATCACTAATCATCTCATAGAATCTTTGGGTGAAGTCTTATAGTCTTCATCCCTTCATCTGTAGAGTGGTCATTATCACCTCCTCCTGCTCCATCTTTCTGTTCCTGACATACCTTCTGGTGTTATTAAAGGTGCAAACTGAGCTGCTGAGCTGAGGGTAAACATGGCCCCTGGTAAGAGTTCATTATTCCCCACACTGTGCCTTTGCAATGCTCTGAATGGCTTTGCACTTTTCTATCATCTCTCTGTACCTTTAGATCTCCCACCCAAGCCAGCAGTTGAAGCAACACGTGTTGCTTTTTCCTCCAAACTCCAGTCTCTTGAGTTTTTCCCTTGGTCCTATCCAACTCAGCATGTTCATTCTGCTTTTTTGAAATCTGGATTTATGAGACAATCTTTTCCAAACACCAAACGACAGAAACTGAATAATCACTGGGGCCAATTCAGCAAGGCCTGACTGCAGCTGCATTTCTACTCCTCTCCTGGGCACAGAATGCTTACTCGATGTAGTTAGTGCAGGGCTTTTACTAGCTCAACTTATGATGAGATTTAGAGAAGTCTGTTTGCCCTTCCCCTTTGGTTTCTGTGGAAAGGTGCAGCCAGCAGCCTGTCATCCATCACAAGAACTTACAGCAGGAATGGGGTGTAGAAAGAAGGCCAGGTCCCTTTGCCCAATAGTCACTATTTTCTTCTCTCTCCTCCCATTTGGGGGTGGGAGGTGGGGTGGGCCAAGGCTGATCATCTTCAGGAAATCCAAGCTGTTAACTGATTCTGCCTGCTAAGGGCATTTGTTCTTTTCTCCCTCCACCCCCAATACAATGCTGTTAGCTGCACCAACAGCCTGGGCATGTCATAGCCTGAATGTGTCACATGCCTATGTTGAAAACTGCAGATAGCAACTTGAAATATAAGGCTTTCATGTTGTGGATAAAAGACTGCCTGGTGGTTTGAAATTCAACCTGAAACACACCTTGGCACCAAGGAGGGAAAAGGGAGCACAGATATCTTGTAATTAGAGACTGAACAGAAACAACTGCTTGTAAGAACACTGGCCATGACCCTTACCCAGCCCCTCTTCACCCCTTAGATGGACTATTGCAATCTCTCCTAATTGGACTCTGGGCTTCCAGTCTTTCCCCTCCCCATGGCATCTTCCTCATAGCTGCTGAAATAACCTTCTGAAGGCACAGGTCTGACCATGTCATTCCCCTACTCAAACGCCTTCAGTGATTCTGTATTGCCTGTAGGATACAATACAGACTCCTTCCATTGTCATTTCAAGCCCTTAATACTGTGGCTCCAGCTGACCTTTTCAGTGCTGGTTCGCATTACTCTCTTTCATACATTTTATGTTCCACCTGAACTGGCTTCTTTGCTGTTCTCCAAACTGGCATTTCATCTTCCAGCTCTCTTTGCATAGACTGTCCCTCAAGTCCTGCTGTGTACTGCTGTGTACTATGTCTTCAACTGGATCTCTTGGAATGCTTAGCTTCCTTTAAATAAGAAAGGCCTTTCCTGATTGCCCTTGTTACTAACACTCCTCAAGTTACTTTATATTTATTTATCTCACATGTTCTATCTCCTCCCACCCCCACAGAATGTAGGCTCCTTGAAGTCAGGGATTGTTTTTGTTTGCCTTCATTTTCCAAGATTTTTATTCATTTATTTTAATATATTCATTTTTATTTTATCTATTTGTCTTTATTTTTCCAAGCCAGAAGTACTTTGTGCATAGTAGGTACTTAATGAGTGTGGGATTGAGTGGACTTTTTCGTTTTGGCCAATGATAAAGGACTATAGGGACTACCGGAAAGTCAACTCTTGAAAATCTAATTCTATGAATCTTTTAAAAACCTTTACCATGGGAGAAAAGTAATGATGATATTCATGTTTTTCCTAGAAAGACCTGAATAGCAGGAAACAATGGAGACAAAAAAAAGTATATACTCAGGAATAAGGCAATGGAGAATTAACCACTCTTCTGTGTGTACTAGGGCAGACTCCCTCCAGCAAAAAAAATGGGAAATTGGAGCAATTCCTCAATGCTTTTAAATTCTCTGTTCCTGCCATTTAATTCCTTTGCTAATACTGCTCTTTGAAATCCCTCTCTATCATCTCTTTTCACCTTGACTCCCAACAGGACAATTTGTAGAGGAGATTCTCGTTCAAGTTCAGGTTGACCTAGATGGCTTTATAGGCTTTTCCAACTCTGAGACCCTGGGCAATTCTGTATAAATCATTGAGCCCTGAACAAATATATGATATTATAATGACTCATACTAGGAAGGTTTCCATTATAAGATAGCTCAGGGACTTAACATTAAAGGAATTGATATCTAAAGGTGGGAGGGGAGTAGTATTTGACAAGCAGCCCTGTCTACTGGCCTCCTAAAATCACATTTTGGGGATTGCTACCTACATGAAAGTGAAAATAGCAAATCCAAAAACAGACTACTTACCATATGATTCTTCTTGACCTCCTAAAAGAATTGTAATTCAGACCTCACTGGGACTGATCATTTAAGGCAATAGAGTTTTCTTTTTCTCTCTCTCAATTTGAAATAACTGAGAAACGTCTAAGTCTGATGCTTTGATTATTTTGACTATTTCTTCTGGGTTCAATGTTAAAGAGAGTAGATTTACAAAAAGAAGGAGTTTGAAGCTGTCACATGAACATTAGTTGATGGAGACACAGATGCATATTACTACATCTATATTTATACATATCTATAGATACAGATATATCTCTCTCTCTATAGATACATATGTATATTACATACGCTTAACGATATACATGCTCTCCAGTCCCATCCTGACACTGGAAAAATCAATACAGAGTCACAGAATCTGAGCATCAGGAGGGACCTCAGAAGTCATCTAGTTCAGTCCACTCCCTAATGTAGGAATACCCTTCCTGGATTCCTGAGAGGCTGTTATTCAGTCTTGAACAGATAAGCTGCTCACCCCCTCCTGAGGCAGCCCATTCCATTTGTGGACACATATCCTCATATTAAGCAGAAATCTACTTCCTTGTCATTTATGCCCATTGGTTCTAGTTCTCCCCTTTGGGGACAAGCATAAAAAGTCAAATCCATCTTCTGTATAACAACCCTTTAAATATTTGAAGACAGCAGATACATATTTCATTCTAAATTTTTTCTTCTCTAAACCAGATATCTTCAGTTGATTCATCCATTCCATCTCTGATATTGTCCGTTTCTCCTTGCAGCCTTCCTTTGGCTGTTCTCTAGGTTGTCAGTATGTCTCTTCTAGGGTGGTGTGCAGAAGTGAACACGATACTCCAGATGTGAACGATTGCTTTGTTACGTGCAAAAGCTATTATGATGCAAAACAGATTCCCTCATTTGGTTGCCACAATAGCCCTAAGTGGCTACTAAAAGTATTGCTGTCCCATAACCTCCATTTTATGATGAGGAAACTGAAACTCAGAATATCAAGTAACTGTCCCAGGGTCATAGAAGTACTGAAGGAAAGAGGAATCAAATATAAGTCTTCCTTACTCCAAGACCTCTTTCCACTGTCACTTGTGTTTAAGGGAAATGTGATTGCTCTCTTGAGATGACTTTCTGACCCAATACAAAGATTCATGCATTAAGAGAAAGGAGTAATTATCAAATTCCTAAATAGTTCTTATGTTTACATTTCTAGATCTAAAGCTCAAGGTTTTTGTTTGTTTGCTTAAGAAAAGCTGGGTGTTCAACTCAGTATTGTATGAGAATAAGAAAGCTTGCCTGGGCTTGCTTTCTTGATGTGAAAATGTAAGATGTATCAAGTCTATGCACATTTTTGAAATCCAAACACAGGTTAATTTACTTAGAGTTTGAAAGCTGAAGTGTAAGAAAAAAATTCTTCATGAATTATCTAATAGATTCAAAAAGATATACAGAATGAAACATTCCAAAAGATATAGAAAACTGAAGGAAATTTAGAAAGGGACCCAGATAAGCATGGGGATATGGGGACAAGAAAGGGATACACATAAGCAATTACTATGGGAAATTTAATAGATATATTTAAAGAAAAAGCTGTATACAATAAAGATTTGTGGCATCATACACCCCCATTTCCTGTTCTTTGTATAAGAACATTTTTATGTTCAGGGATGTTTCTCAAGTTCATAACCAAAAAAAGAAAAATTTTTAAAATATTAAAAAAAGACAGATATGTCAGAGGCTCTCTATTCCTGCATCTTATCAGTTTCCCAGACTAGCACCTAAAGAGAATGGGTGTTCTCTTCATGTCCAGCAGCCTTTGTCCCAGGAGACTCTTGGAAATCCCCTAAATCCTCCTGTCTTCCAGGCTGGCCTTTAGAGGAAAGAAAGCACTTTAGAATGTATGTCGGTTCCTTCCTCACAATTAGGCTAGATTATGAGAACTAACTCAAGTGAGCTTTCTATATCCCTGCTTACATTTCCTTGGTGCGCCAATAGCTTGCTGAGTGATGCCTGCCAGAGAAAGAGTTATGTAATTCCAAAGGGGGGTTTAGAGACCCCCACCCCACAGAGTAGGCCTGGCCCAATTTATCCAATGGCTTCATCTTAAAGACAAGGCAACCTGATCCCAGTTCATTCATCATGGCTAAGTGTTACTGACAGTCTTACTAACAACCTACTCCCTGGCTCCCTTGCCTGCTCTTTCCCCTCCTGGCCCATTATGGGATCAAAGCAATGGGATCTGTTTTCATGGTGGGAGCCACAGCTGCCCCTTGTCAAGTAGAATTAGGCTTGATTATGAGTCATAACTTTGTGTATTTATGGATGCTTACTCTGAGAGAGGTTATTTGGGATGTTGTTTGGGACAGGCATAGGGACGTAACACCTCGTCAAGATTGACGCTAACATTTCAGAGTTGGAAATGATCTCGTATGTCATCTACTCTTACCTGTATCTGTATCCAAGGAACAATACCCTTTATAAGATCCGTTTGCCATTGGCCATCTAATTGTCTCTCAAGGCAGTCCAGTCTACTTTTGGATAACCTTATAAGGAAGCATTTCTTTGTGTCAAGTCAAAATCTGCCTTCCTACCCATTTTTCCTATCTGGACACAAATAGAACATCCTCCTCTTCTCTTCAAATGCTTGAAGGCAAGTATAGTGTCCTCTCTCCCGAAGCCACCAGGCTTTTTCCCTACAAACTAAAATCCCCATTTTTTTTTCCAGCTGATCATCTTATGGATCATTTTCCTTTCCTTTCATCATCCTAGTCCTCAGTATATGCTCCAACTTGTCAATGGCTTTCTGAAAATGAGACTCCAAGAACTGAATATGATAGTCCAGACGTGGTCTGCTCAGGTCAGAGTACAAACAATGGGACTATCACTTCTCTTATTCTTGACATATGACTCCAATTGCAGCCCAAGATCGTATTTGCTTTTTAGCTGCGATGTCATGAAATTGGTCTGTATTCAGTTTGCTAGTAGTAAATGACATGGTCAGTATTTGAACCCAGGTTCCCTGAATCTAAATCCAAAGGTGTACTCCTTTCCAGCCACACTGTGACAGAGCCTGTGAATACTTATCCCTGAGGAATCGATGACAGGATAAAGACATCAGAGATGGATCTGGGCTAAGGCATGTAAGGAGGCACATAAGGAGACACATGTTCTTGGGCATCTTTGGCCCTCCTTTTGGTGGGAGGAATCATGACTGGTCTGTAGTCTTGTAAAGACTACTGTGTTTCTACCTGCCCTCTCAGCATCCCTCTTCTTCACCTTGAGCTACCCCTCCCAGATACTTAACCAGAGTCCTCTTTCCAATGGCTTTGCTCTCAGCTGCCAAGAAATCCCTCTAGGATATGAGATGCTTCTGGGCAAGGCAATATCTTAATAGGAGACTGAAACACCTTTATTCTCAAAGGAATGCATCTCTTTAAAAAAAGAGAAAAGAGTATCCTGGTCATCTAGACACCTAATCCTGACTCTGCCACTAATTATCTGTGTGACCTTGAATGTGTCTCTTCACTTCCCTGGACATTTGCTTACTTGTATGTAAAAGCAGGGGGAGGGGAATAACCCTTGCACAAAGCACATTATTAGCTCTCCAGGTCAATGCAAATGAAAGCTACTTCTATTACTTAATTCTGAAAAGTGAGGGGATTGATTGGCCTGGGTGATTTTCAAGGTTCTTGCCAGTTCTGAAAGTCTGTGTATTTCCTGCCTTTTGAGACTTCTTACACTTTCCTCTTCTCCATGCACTCTGTGATCCAGATAGCCTGGCCCACTTGCTAGTACTCAAACACAGAACACTTTATTTCCCCTCTCCGTGTCTTTGACTGGCTGTCCCTCATGCCTGGGCTTCTCTCCTTCCTCACCTGTATCTCATAGTTTCCCTAACTGCCTTCAAGATTCAGCTCAAGTCCCATCTGCGGAAGACCTCCCTGGTCCCCCACATTGCTACTGTCTTCTCATCTGAGATTATATTCCATCTATTATGTACATATCTTGGGTGTACCTAGTCATTGAGAGGCTGTGCGCCTCATTAGAATATAAGGGACTGTTTTGGCCTGTTTCTGAATCCCTGTCACTGAGCACAGTGCCTAAACACTGGAGTTGCTGTTCAGTCGTGTCCAACTCTCTATGATCCTATTTGTAATTTTCTTGGCAAAGACTAGAATGGGTTGCCATTTCCTTCCCCCAGTTCATTTTATAGATGTGGAAATGGAGGCAAACAGGGTTAAGTGACTTGTCCAAGGTCACACAGTAAATGTCTGAGGCCAGATTTGAACTCAGGAAGATGAGTCTTCCTGACTCCAAGCCTAGGACTCTATCCACTGTGCCACTTCATTGTTTGCACATATTAAAGGTTTTACATATCTATATCTATATATAATATATATACATATATATATATAATGTTTTATAGATATACACACATACATATATGTGTGTGTGTATTTATCTATCTATCTATCTATCTATCTATCTATCTTTTGGTTGAATAGTTGTATCTCAGGGACCAGAAAAAGTGGTAGGGGAACCGTCAGGAAATCCTATCACAACACCCTTCAAATGATACAACGCGCATAGCTACCTACTCAGACCGTATGTAGGAATTTTTTCCTCCTCAGTGCCCTCATGCTCTGTCATCATGCCCCCCTGGGCCTGGATGTCCTCTCCTCAGGCTTTGTTAAAATGTCTTCTCTGGAAGAAGAGTGGGACAAATCAGGGAAAGTCCCACATTCAGAGGGCCTGGGTTCCACTTACTTTCTCTGAGCCTCAGTTTCCTCGTCTGTAAATTGAGGGAAGTGGCAGGCTAATTAATCTCCAAGTTCCTTTGCAGCTCTAAATCTTTGTCACTGTGAAAGTGTCCTGCAAAATATTAACAGAGATGGTTGGGCCAGGCTGAGCTAGTCACAGCTTTTTCTGGGATTTTTGTGGGTGGAGTTGGTGGGCCCTTGGCAAAAATCTTCTGTGTCTTCCTCTGACAGGCTGAGAAGAGGATTAGGATTTCTAGAAAACTGATCCTGACCCTCAGGAAGAACCACTTGGGCCAAATGGGGACAACGGCCTTTTCCATCTTTCTTCTTGTTTTCTCTGTCTCTTATCCAACCTCTTAATGCTGTGTGTTTTTAGTCTTCATGGAAAATTACATGAGGATTTCCAGTCTCCACCCCCATATCCCCTGTGTCTTTCTCTGCCAGCGGGGGCTTTGGTCAGCCGGCAGCTCTCCCTCAGCCTCCACAAGCCAAGAGCTGCTTGCAAACTCCTGCTTTGATTAAGCTGATAAAGTGGAGTCCTGTTCTCTAATCAATAAATTTGGGCTGAAGAACCACAGCACTCAATTTTCTCCTTAGTTTGCTTGATTGCTAAGACCACTAGAATCTGCCCCCTGTGGGCCCTGATCAGGAGAGAATGGGAAATTTAACCCTTCATGATCAAATTCTTCTCTAAACCTTAAATGAGGGCCTAGAACTAGATCAATTATCTACTGCTTCCAGGAGTGGTGAACCTGCAGCCTTGAGGCCATGTGTGGTCCTCTAGGTCCTCAAGCGCAGCCCTTTGACTGAATCCAAACTTCACACATCATAGGGCTGCACTTGAGGACCTAGAAGGCCACATGCTGTGTACCTACACAACTGAAGAGGGTTTGGGAGCAAGGTGTCAGGGCCAATAGATCTCTGTCTTCCTGGAGGGGCCTCTCTGATTCCAAGAACCCCAAGATAGGTCAGGGATCCCACAAAAGAACAAGCAAAAAGCATCATAGAATTTCAGAGTCAGTGGAACCTAAGCAACCATTTGGTCCAATGCAGACCCCTCAAAAAAAAATCCCTACTATAACAAATATGACAAGTGATCAATCCTGTCTCTGCTTCCAGAGCTCCAGTGATGGAAAACTCACTACGTCCTGGGGGTGCCCAGGCCAGTTTTGGATAGCTCTAAACGTTAGGAAGTTTTTTTTGACATCGAGCCCAAGCTCTTCCCTACAATTTCCATCCCTCCCCGACCCCTTGCTCCTTTTTCAATTGCCTCTGTGTCTAAACAAAATAAGGCAAATTCCTTTCTCATGAAAGTACTTCACATTCATAATGAGGACGTAGACCATAGAGTTTTGAGCTGGAAAGGACCGTAGAGGCTAGTTTATCCAAGCCCTTCATTTACAAAGGCACAAAGGGGTTAAGTGGCTCACCTGTGGTCTCCCAGCTGCCACATGTCAGAGGCAGGATTCAGACCCAGATCTCTACCTGCTCAGGCCAGGTCTCTTTGCAGACACATTTTCTGTGGTGACACAGACTCTGTAGTTGTTCCCTGCTCCTCTTGTCAACTCTTTCAGTCTTTGCTAGTCTAGCCCAGGATTCAGATTTTAAAAGGGGCACCAAGGATGGACTATGATATCTTTCTCTAATATTGATAATTAATAATAATCAACTGGAAGGCATTCAGAGTAGGCTGGCTGACTTTCAGATCACGCATACCACATGAGGACTGGATGAAGGAAAATAATAATAATAATAGTTCTCATTAGTAGATTGATTATTATGTATCAGGCACTGTGCTAAATGCTTTACAAATATTGTCTTGTTTTATTATCACAAGTATGTGCTATTACCCTCTCCATTTTACAGTTGAGGAAACTGAAGCAGATGGAAGTTGTGACTTGCCCAATGTAACCCAGCTAATAAGTGTCTGAAATGGAATTTGAATACAGATCTTTGCAAATCTAAGTTTAGTGCTCTATCCGTTGTACTACTTAGCTACCTAGGATCTAGAAATGTTTAGCTAGGAGAAGTAGAGGTTCAGGGGGGACCTTCTGTGGGCCTCAGTTTCCTCATTTGTAAAAGGCCATTATGAAACTCATTTGGGGTTAATATATGTTCAATGCTTCTCATGCCTTAATACGTTTTATAAATGTCAGCTAATATCACTTGTTGAAATAGCTCCCTCTGGAGAGAAGGTGGCCTCATCTCTTTCGGAAAGGGCCTGGTTAATAATGACAATTGAAGGAAGTGGGGGTGTAGGGAAGAAGATGCCTCTGGCCAGAAGATTGACTGAGCTAACTTAGGCCAAATTTGTGTCTGTCCAAAGAAACCTCAGGTCTCAGGATTCCCTGATGTCTCAATGATTTCCTAACACCTGGATAGTTCTGCCACATCTGGAAACAGGGCGGGGGCTTGCATACTGGGGGAGTCAGTTCACATCCCATCGGTGATGGGAATGGATGATGTGAGCACAGATTAGGCTTCCTCTTGGGAATCTCTGGGCTTAGGTAATGTGGAATGTGGCCAAGTTCCAATTACAGAGACCCAGGACATCAGAAGGAGAAAGCCTGCTGTTTCAGAAAGCTAACTACATCTTAGCAATACCTCTGCTATGCTCAGGAAGGGTTTGCTGCTGGAGTCTCCAACTAACAGAAGACTCTTAAATGGAGCCTCAGTGACATATTTGGTCCAGCTAAAGAGTACAATGGGAATAGCACTGATTTATTAAAAACTGGGCTTTTAGCTTGGGCTCTGCCTCTCAGTAGTTGTGTGACCTTGGACATTAAATCTTCTCGAGCCTCAGTTTTCTTACCAGTAAAATGGGTATGTGTTCCTGCTCTAACTCCCTGGACCTGTTGTGAAGATCAAAGGAGATAATGCATTCTTTGAGGTCAATGATAATACCCTTCCATGGCCAGGGTTAAGGTAGTAATTGGCTCTCCAAGAAACAGAGCACTCAGATGAGTATTCGGTGATGAATGTCTTATGGGCAATGTGGGGTGCTGAAAAGAAGACTGACATTTGGGGGTCAGAAGAACTTGTTTGAGCCACCCCTTGCTACTTGCTAGTTGTGTGTACATGGGTGGACAGTTTTGGCTCTCTGAGCCTCAGTTTCTCCCTTTATATTAGTCCGATACTCATTCTACCTTCTTCCCAGGGTTACAACAAAGAAAAATGCTGAGTCAATCTTAAAGTACTACATAAATGTGAACCGTTATTATTGAGAGAAATAAGATTTTCTATTTCTGTCGACAGAAACCATGTTTTCAATTGCTCCTGGGTCCCTCACCCACCTACCTAGCACCTAGTATGGGGCTGGGTGCAGCATGGTTGCCTCCTCGAATAGTGAACAAGCATTTTCAATCTCCTGTAATCATCCAAACGCTATACTAGGCACCAGAGATACAAAGAAAAGTGGAACAGTCTCTGTACTCAAGGACTGTGCATTCCTGGTATGTCGTAGGCAATACTCAATAAATATTTGTTGTTTGACTAAGTGGGGCTACATGCACATAGAGAAAGCTGTACAAAATAAATGCACAGTGATATATGGAGGGGGAGTGCTAATGGTTGGGAGCATCATGAAGTGCTTCATGTAGAAGGAGATGCTCAAGCAGAGTTTTGAAGGAAGGAAAGGATTCTAAGAAGCAGAGAAAGGATGGCATACCAGGAATGGGGGACAGCCAATGCAAAGGCATGGAGATGAGAGAGGTAGGGTCATGGTTGCGAAATAGCAAGAAGGTAGTTTGTACAGGAAGAGGAGCAATGTGCACTGATGTTAGAAAGGCAGATTGGGGCCTAGTTGTGGGGGAGTTTAAAAGCCAATATGAAGAGCATATTCATGTTTAATCCTAGAGGCAATTGGGAGCCACTGGAAATTATTGAATTGGGAAATGATATGATCAGACACACACACATACTCTCTGGGAAAAAAATCACTTTGGCAGCTGCAGCTGTGTAAAAGATGGATTACAACGGGGACACGAGTCACGGAGAGGAGTAATGAACCCATTGCAGTAGTCTGGGCATAGGGCTGATGAGAACCTGACCTTGGGTGGTAGCTATGACAGAAGACAGAAAGGGTGGATTTAGGACATGGTGTGGAGGTAGAAATAACAAGATTTGGAGACTATGTGGGATAAAGGTGAGAGAGTAGGCAAGGATAGTGGCAAGGGTGCCAACTGCAATTACTGGAGAGAAAGTAACACTCATAGAAATAAGGAAGACTAGAAGAGGGATGAACTTGGGACATATTTAATTTGAGATTCCTACTGGACATCCAGTTTGAAATATCCAAAAGGCAGTTGGGTGTTGTAAAACTGGAGCTCAGAAGAGAGACTGGAGCTAGATAGATAGATTGACGAGGCATCGACAGAAAAATGATGATGAAATTGTCATCGTAGTAAAAGAGGTAATAGTCGTAGTAGTAAGAAGAGGAGGAGGATGAAGAAGAGGAAGAGGAAAAAGAGGAAGAGGAGAAGGAGGACGATAAGGAGGAGGATGAGGAAGGGGAGGAAGAGAGGGAAGAAGAGGAGGAAGAAAAAGAGGAGGAGGAAGAGGAAGAAGAAAAATAAACCACAATTTATATAATGCTTTCAGGTTTAAAAAGCACTTTATCAATATCCTGTTTATTCTTTACAATAACCCTGGGAAGTGGGCGCTAGTATTGTCCTCATTTGAAAAATGAGGAAACAAAGGTTAAGTGACTTGCTCAGCATCACACATTTAATGCTTGAGGCTGGATGTAAACTCAGGTTTTCCTGACTCCAGGCTCAGCACTTTGTTTGTTGTGCCACCTGGCCCCAGTTAGTTAAGAAAAGTATGAGCTCTACGTCTCCTTCATGATTATTATCCTGATTGTCACACATGGGAATTGTCTGGGCCACATAATTCAATGATACGCAGCACTTCTCCTATGTGATCATAACATCTGCAATGTTGCTTCACAAAGATGATGTATAATGTATTTCTAGAATACTTCTTTATTTCAATGAAACAGTGTCTTATCTATGTGGATACTACCTCTAGTAACATGGATCAAAATCTATCCTCAGCTCTTCAGACCATTCTGTAAATTGTTCAGGGCAGGCCCAATGCACTTCCCAAGGGCCTTCCTCTAGGTCTCCTGACATCACATATGTCAGTGCAGCATCCTTGTGGCTCACTGATTATCTCTTATTCTTACTTCATAACTGGTCCTTTTCCTTTACTGGTCAAAACACTTGTTTTGTTTCTTTTCCATGACTTCTTGTGTGTTCTTCATTGGTAATATGGTGGAGCCTACTCACACTCATTTTGCGTCTCTTTGGGTACCCCTCAGATTTGATCCTTTGGATATGCTCATGTGTATGCCCCCTTGTTCATGTATGCTTGATCAAATATAACAAATCTTCTCGAGCTCCTATTCTGTGCTAAGCACGAGGACAGTTACAAAATTTAAATGATATTCAGTTCTTTTTCTAATGGATCTCTGAATCTAGAAAGGAAATGGGATACATACATTGTCAACTATAAAGAGTGTTATGGACTGGGAGCTATCAGGGAAGGCTTCTTAGAAGAAACCACATTTTTTTTTGGTCCTTAAAGCATGAGTAGGAACAAAATGAACCTATCCGTGCAGTGGATAGAGTGCTGGGCTTGGAGACAGGAGAACACTCATCTTCCTAAGTTCAAATCCGGGCTCAGACACTTACTAGCTGTGTGACCCTGGGCAAGTCACTTAGCTCTGTTTGCCTCAGTTCCTCATTTGTAAAATGAACTGGAGAAGGAAATGGCAAACCACTCCAGTATCTCTGCCAAGAAAATCCCAAATAGGGGCATGAAAAAAACAGATGACTAAAAAACAGATGAACTGAAATTTCTCTATTAGAATGTAATCTCCTTGAGGGTGGGGATTGTCTTTCTTTTTGCTTGTAATTGTGTTAGCAGCACTCAGGAAAGTGCCTGACAAACAGTGAGCTCTTAAATACTCATTGACTTGGGAAACTGGGCCTTCTGTTGCACTGTGTAGCCTTCTGGTGGACCCTGGAGACACAGCAGTCTTTCACTACACTGACATAATTGAGTGGAAAGACTGTTTTACTTGGAAACAGAAGAGACCAGACTTTAACCTTGCCTTGCCCCATTCCCACCCACATTTACCAGCTGTGAGGACCATGGACAAGCCATCAATCTCCCTGAGCCTTAGTTTCCACATTTGCGAACTGGAGATAATAATATCACCTACCTCTTAGGATTCTTAGTTCCAATGTGATACTATATGTAAGTCATCCAGCAAAATTTAAAATAAAACTGAGATGTCAATTATTAATATTATCATCATCATCTCCCTAAGGGGCTACTGCTCTGGGAATAAACAATTTAATCACTCAGCAGGACACGGCCTGATTATGGACATGTATTACAGGCCCAAAGCAGCCTCTGCTTTCTTTGGAGAGAGGCTTGGGATTATCAGATCATCATTCTAGATTTAGAAGAAACCTCAAAGTTATCTAGTCAAAACTTCTCATTGTACAAGTGAGGAAACTGAGGCCCAGAGAGATTAAGTGATTTGTTAGAGGCTTCACGTGTAGCAAGCAGCAGAATTGGTATTTGAACTCAGTAATCCTCTGACTCCAAAGCGGCACAATAGCTAAAGACCAAAAGATGAAGGAGGGCTTAAGCATGCTCAGTACCAGTCAGCAGAGAGCTAGGGTTCAAGGTCCTCCTCTTTCTGAATTGCAAAGCCAAGATCAAGGCCTAAGAGAAGACATTTTCCAAAAAAAAGAAAAAGAAAAAAAGAAATTTGCTGTTGCCCCAAAATCTACCTGATCTCAAGGCTGCTCTGAGGAAGCATTTCTTCCCCATCTTTTGTAGCAGCCAGTCCCTAAAGACCAAGTCCTGGACTCTGCCAAAGAGCTGAGCACAGAGGTAGTGTAGTGATTACTTGGAAAGTGGGCACTTGGGAATCTGGGGGTATATATAAACAGGAGGAAATTTGCATGATTTTGAGACAGAAATCAGAGTAAGTGCTAGTGCCTAGTAACTGCTGAGCTAAGCACTTGTCTGAATCCAATAGTTCATTTTCATAATGGAATATTGAACTTTAATAGTAATTCACACTAGCATACTTACTTTTCCCCCTTTCTTTTGTCAGCAATAAGATTATTAGTTTTGAACACTCCCAAAAGGTCAAGTAGAAAGGGGAACAGTGATGGTTATACCAGGAGAGATTATCATTAAGGGTCAAATATGCTCTCATAGTAAACTATTGTTTTTGAAGATGCCTACTGGAACCAGGTATCATGTTATTTAGGCTAATGACTGCAAGGTCTCTCTGCTTCCCACTCCAGCCTCCTCACAGCTCCTAGGATACATCATGTTTATTCTTCCTATGTGCCTTCTCTCATGCTGTTCCTTTCCTGAGAATGCCTTCTTCTTCTGCCTCCCTCTATTTGAATCCTCCCAGGTTTAATCATGGGGTTTTAACATTGGAAGAGGTCTCAGGAATCATCTGTTCTGACCCTTTCTATCCTATTTTCAGATTAGGAAGGGAAGTGATTTTCCCAAGGTCATATAGAGGATAAGTAGCAAAGATAGGGTTTGAACCTAGATGCTCCAAATCCAAAGCCATTACATTGAGCTGGCCCTCCAGGGTCCAGTCCAAGTTCATTACCTTCCACAAAGCCTTCCTAGCCAGCTTGAGTTTAGATAGATCTTGTCTCTCCCTGCTTGCCCATAGCACTTATCTGCTATATACACATTAGCCCTGGATCATATTTAATTTAACATACACATTTGAACTTGCCATCCTCTTGCTCAGAACTCTTTAATAGTTGTCTACTGCCCACTCCCCTCACCACAAAAAAGTCCAAATTCTCTGGCTTAGGGGTGGAGAACCTGTGGCACCAAGGCTACATGTGGCCCTTTAGGTCCTCGGTGTGGCCCTTTGCCTGGATCCAAACTTCACAAAACAAATCTTCTTAATAGAAGGATTTGTTCTGTAAAACTCAGACTCAGTCACAAGGCCACACTCAAGGACCTGGAAGGCCACATGTGGCCTCAAGGCTGCAGGTTCCCCACCCCTGCTCTAGCTTGTCATTCAAGGACCTCCATAATTTTAATCCAATCTACCTTCCTACCATTGCCCAAACTCAAGTCTCCCCTTTACAACATGGTAGAAGAATTGGACCACTGCCTCTGCAGTCAGACTACTGAGATTCAAGTCTCTGTCACCTCTGATGCTTGCCTCCCCTCACCCCAAATCCTACCAGTTAGAAGCAACAGCACCTTCCTTGGATTTCTTATGGCACTCTGTATGCCTTCTAAGTACTGATTGTATTTTGTGTTTGATAGGTTTCATTGATGAGTTTTTACAATTGTTTGCATGTATTTCCCCCCTTCCCTAATAAAAAAAAAAATAATGGGAAGAATATTGGAATTGGAGGCAAAATTCCTAAGGTTATATTCTAATGGGAGGAGACAACACCTATGGAGGAGTAGTGATCAGGTTTGGAAAGTTATGGGGATGGTGGGTGGAGCCATAGGGAAGTAGGTTGACTGACACATCCTTTCCAGTAGCAAGGGCAGCATTAATTTAATTGTGGTTTCAGAAATGAGTACCAGCTCTTATATTTACTAAATGAATGACTTTGGAAATATCACTTAAAGTTTATGAACCTCAGTTTCTCTTCTTTAAAATAGAGTCAATGACAGAATTTCCATGAATTAAGTTAGTTGGATGAGTTCAGTCTAGATTCTTTGTGATGCAGTTTCCTCATCTGTAAAATTGGTAGGGTTTACTAGATGATCAATAAGGCCCCTTCTAGCTTTGCCTCCTAAGATCTATTTGAATAAGGCAAGTCAATTAGTATTTGTCAAATACTCACTGTGTGCCAGGTGATACAAAGAATGACAAAAACTGTACCTGCCCTCAAGGAGCATCCAATCTAATGGAGAAAATAGCATGCAAACAAATATGCACCCCAAAAAAATTATATTTGCAGAATAAATTGGAGATAATCTCAGAGGAAAGAACTATATTTAAGGAGGGACAAGAAAGGCTTCATATGGAAGGTGAGATTTTTAGTGGGGTCTTGAAGAAAGCTAGGGAAATTAGGAGGTGTAAGAGAGGAGGTAGAGCCTTGCCTTCCAAGCATGGAGGACAGCCAGTGAAAATGCCCAGAGTAAAGAGGTTATGTTTCTTGTTCAAGGAAGAGCAAGGAGGTTAGAGTCAGTGGAAGAACAGGACTGGCAAGGTAGGAAGGAGCCAGCTTATAAAGGACTTTAAAAACCAACTAGAGGGGTAGATAGGTGGTGTAGAAGATAGAGCACTTGTCCTGGAGTCAGAAGGACCTAAATCAAAATCTGACCTCCGACACTTACTAGCTGTGTGACCTTGGGCAAGTCACTTAACCCTGACTGCCTCTAAAAAAAAGCCAACTAGAGGATTTTGTATTTGATTGAGGAGATAATCAGAAGCGACTGGAGTTTATAGCATAGGAGAATGACACAGTCAGAACAGGATTTTAGGTCTTGGACACTTCACTGACCATACTTGACAATTCTGCTCTCCAGTAACATAAAGCTCTGAACCTTGTGACTTTGTACATGTCTCCCACCTCTGCTCACTGTCTACTTGCTTCCTGATGATCATGGACCCATACTACCTACTGCTCACTTCTGACCCCCTGCCAAAGACCTCATCATGGAATTTATACTTTTAGAAAATCAAGGTTACAATTTTCCTGATACCTTTTTTTACAAACTTTTGTGAATGGGGGAATGAATAAATGAAGTGCTTACAGGCGTTGTATTAAATGCTAGGAATACAAAAAATGAAAGTGATGGCAGTTCCTGTCCTCTATGAGCTTACATTCAAATACAGGGAGGTAATATGTGCATAGGAATAGTGACCAGGGAGGGATATTTTGGTTTGGAAAGTTTCAGAGTTGGTGATTGGAACCATAAGGAAGTAGCCTGACACACTCTTTCCAGTAGCAGTGGTTGGATTGATTTAATTATAGTTACAGAACTGAAGGAAGGAGAGGGTGGGATGTGTAAGAAGCAAGTGGTGAGAAGATGACAGTGGGGAGATTGAAGAATCGATGCTAAGTACTTTAAATTAACAGGAAGAAAAAAAAAAGAGATTACATTCTTCTTTTCATTGAATATAGTAGCTGTAAATGCAAGTAGAATGCAAGTGACTTTCCTGAGGGCAGGAACTATTCCATTTTTGTCCTTATGCCATGGTATAGTACCTTGCCCACAGCTGTTTGCTGAATTGCATATCGTGACCTCTAGCAAGTTACCTAACCTCTATGCTATGCAGAAGTGAATTGGATAGAAATAGTTCTGTGTAAGATTCCTTGGAGGTTTAAAAGAATTCCACATTGTTGCCCATTCTCTGTGAGTAGCAGCTGGACAACCATCTAGATTTTCTCATCCCATGTAGTTCTTGGCCAAATCCCATTGAGCAAATTCACCAAACACACTGGAGAGTTTCCTCTAGCAAGCAAAAAATAAGGAGTTAATAAGTACCTATTGTGTACTAACCACTGTGCTGAGCACTGGAGATATAAAGACAAAATGAAGTAGTCCTTGCCTCCAAACCTTGCTTTCTATAGTTGGTGAAACAACACATATACATATAAGAAAGTAATTACAAGGTTTGGAATGCACTGGTAACTTCTTGGATTACATAGCTCTCATAGAGGAGGTGGCATGATCCTTAGATTTAAAGGAATTTAGGTATTCTAGGAGTCAGAGAAGAGAAGGCAATTCATGAGAAGGCAAGACATGGTGTCTGGAGATGTAGTCATGTATGGAGAACAGCAAGTAAAACAGGTTGGCTGGAACAGAGAGTTAATAAGATAAAGTAATGTATAATAAACCTGGAAAAAGCAAGCTGGAGCCAGACTGTGAAAGATTTTAAATGCTAAGTCAAGAGCATTGTGTTTTATCCTAAAGTACCCAACACAGGAGCTCCTTGAGCAAGAAAATGACATGGTCAGACCGAACTTTGGGAAAATCACTTTGACAACTATTAGGATAGATGATAGAAGGGCATTGATTAGAAGCAGGAGAAGCAATTAAGAGGGTCATTCACTAGTTCAGGTAAGATGTGATGGGGGTAACTGAATTAGGGTGGTGGCCATGTAAGTGGAGGGAAAAGAAAGGATCAGAGTGACATTGTGGATGTTGAATCAAGACTTAGCAAATAGTAACAGATGAGTACACTTGGATAACTAAAAGGATGGTCATGTCCTCTATAACAATGATGTCAAACTCAAATAGAGACAGATCCCTTGTGCATATATTGACCTAGAAAACCACAAATTAACATTATCTATGTTGTATTGTTCTTTGTTTTGATAAACATTTCCCAATTACATTTTAATCTGATTGGCCAGTGCTTCTGCTCTATGAGAATAGGAGAGTTAGGAAGAAGGGTAGCTTTGAGGATGGGGAAAGAAAATGGGTTCCCTTTTAGACATATGGAGTTCAAGATGCCTATAGGACATCCATTTTGTGATGTGGAACTAGTTCTGAGAAGAGATACTAGGGCTGGATATACAGATCTGGGAGTCACTTGTTCAGGGCTAATAATTAAACCTACCGGATATCTTGAAATCACAAAGCAATCAGGCACAATGAGAGAAGACCCTAGACAGAGCTTTGGGGATGCCGTGGTTATCAGGCAAGGTGCGGATGATGATTCAGTAAAGGAGGATAGGAGCTGATGGAGAGGTCTTGGAGCACTCTGTTGGTTACACTTGGGTTACCCATCTGGTATTCCTTATTCTTTCTACATGACTCTCCCACCTCCTTTTCCAACTACTCATTTCCTTGATGGCCTTCTGCCACCTCTTGTGCACATATCACCTCACTATAGCAGAATGTACAATTATTTGCATGTAATCACCCCTATTAGAATGTGAGCTAACTAGACTGAGGGCAAGAACTATATTTTTGTCTTTGTCTTTTGTCTTTGTAGCTTAGCACAGTGCCTGGTACAGAGTGGGTGCTTAACAAATGCTTGTTGACTGACTATCTGACTGCCTTAGACCAGACCCATTTCAAAGAGAATACTCTCCAAAAGCTGCTATGCTCACCCTTCTGCTTGTGCTCCAGGAGGATTCTATCCGGTCCTCCCTTCCCCCTCCCTAAGGTACAGAAGAAATCCCTCCTCCCTACCTGAGGCCCAGAGCCCCCTGGCTCATTATATTTTTCTGCCCCAATGATTAGACCATGATTATACTCTTGGAGAGATAAGTATATGGTCTAGGGAAAAAATAAATTAGTTTCCATTTAAAAATCCTGCATGAGAGATAAAAATGATTTCTCACTCTTCTTCAGCCTCGATTCCAATACCCTAAGAAGCAGTTGGTAAACAATCGTGACAGCATGATTTTATACTTATTTCATCCTCTTCCCTCTAGGATCTCTCAGTGTGACAAGTTTTGCTTCTTATCATTTTTGTAATTTTAGAATCTTAGCAAGCGTTCCTTTCCCGTGCCTCTCTAGTTGATTAAGGGAACAGTCACTGGGGAGGAACCTCTGTTTGAAGCGGAAAAAAGGATAATAGCAATGCCATTTTACGTTTATACTTTTAAAAGTCCTTTACACCCATTATCTTATTTGATTCTCCCAACAAGCCAATGAAATGAGCAGGGTAAAGAATAGTCATTCACATTTCACAGGCAAGAAAACCAAGGACAATAAAAACTAAGGAGTAGACCAACTACAACCAGGTGTATTGAGTCTTAGACCAGTGTGACTTCTGTGGCCTCCCTTATGGTACCTAGCATGCTATAATGGAAAGAGGATTGAGTTTGGAGCCAGAAAAACTGGGTTCCAATCCTAGCTCTATCACTTACCAGAAAATAATTCAACCTCTTGGCTTGAGGTTCCTTATCTATAAAATTAAGGGTTTGGGCTATGTCTATGACCTCTAAATTCACTTTCAGGTCTGTATCTATAATTCCATTATAAAAGGGAAACCAAACCACAACTATTCCAACCCAAATGAACACAAATGTAAATTTTTTGACAAAAAAACAATATAAAATGTCACAAGGAGAGAATCTCAGTAAAAAGTTATGTCTTAAGCTATAGAGCAGCTGTCTATAATGAACAGAGCTCGTTACAGTGACATCAGAAATGTGTAGACAACCAGAAGCCATATGACTCTCCATTTTACATAATCCAGTGATTCTTCATTCTGGATTAAGAGCAAAGGTGGATCTGAAACAAAGAACCATATTTCTTTTAACATATGTACTCTCCCAGTGGCACTAGGTAACATTCTGACAAAAAAAATCAAAACTAGGAGTGACCCAGATATTGCTGAAAAGATGCACAATGGTTGTTGGTATATTACAGCATATTTTACCAGTGATACCTTGCATTCCAAGAAGTGACATAAAAGAGATCATCCAGAAATGCATTATTGGGACAAAAGGGGAGACAATCAGTCATGTTGGGAGCAGAAGAGATAAGAGATGGTTAGCTCCAGACTACATTGGTACCCATGATTGTTTTAAAGCCTGGAGCAGAGGTTGTTAGCCCTTTTTGTGTTATGGATCCCTTTGAAAGTCTGGTGGACCTTCCTCTCAGAATAATGTTTTTAAATGGATAAAATACATAGGATTACAAGGAAACCAATTATATTTGAATACAGTTATGAAAATAATTTTAAAGACACAAGTTCATGGTCCCTAGATTAAGAATTCTTGATCTAGAAGAAAGTCTCTGGAATGTATGAGAGATGTTTTGTGGAAAATGTGTCAAAGTACATGAACACAGATTGCATAGAATGAGAAGGCAAGGAAGGCTTGTGATCCACACCACTGAAGGAAAGTGCCCACAAAGATACGATTGCAGAAATACTGATACGATGAAAAAAGGATGGGTTGAATTATCATATATATACCCTCTTGCTAAATAAAGCTTTTTACTAATTCAATTAAGTTTCTTGTTGAGTTTTGGATTTTCTAAACATACCATACATCTGCAAATTGAAAATATTATAACTATTTAACCAAGGCTCATTCCTGTAATGTCCTTTTCTTGAATTAGCGCTATTTTTTAAAACTATGCCAAATAGGAATAATGCCAGTACTTAGGCCTGCTTTATTCCTCTTCTCAGTGGGAATAACTGTGTCTCCATTTCATTTCTTCATTACAAATCTCCTGGTTTTAAACAAATCTATTTTTAGTGTGTTAAGGAAAAATTCTTCTGTTTCTATTCTGTTTAGTATTTTTAATATAAATTAATATTGCATTTTCTCAAAAGTCTTGGTTATCTTTAGACAGGTATGTGATTTTGTTACTTGACTTTTGTTTCTATTTAAAGATTTAATATTGATAAATGTATTTGATCCAACTTGCTTGACACTTATTTACATTTTATTTCAATTCATGAAGTAGAAGTTTTTAGTCACTCACTTCTAGCCTCCATCATCATTCTTTGTTCACCATTCATTCTTATTCTCTTTTCCTCCTATATTGCTGTAGTTAATAATTTTTTAAAACTTTACTTTTTTCCCCATAAAAATCTTTCCAAATTTCTTTGTATTCCTCATATTTTCATCTTAATGACATGCTCATATTCTATTACATGAATGTATAATTATACTATTAGTTTCTCATTAATATAATTTATTGTATTATATATCGAGGCAGCTAGGTAATATAGTAGATGGTGTACTAGATGGCATCAGGATGAACTGAGCTGAAATCTTGCCTCATATACTAATTAGCAGAATGAATCTAGGCAAATCATTTAACTTCTCCTGGCCTCAGTTTTTTTCTTCTGTAAAATGGGTATAATAGCACCTACCTCCCAGAGGTGTTGGGAGGACCAAAGGAGATAACGTGTAAAGTATTTTGCAAACCTTAAAATGCTATCTAAATGTTAGGTATCATTATACTGACTTTAAAAAAAATATTCAAGAGCCCCTTTGGAATTCTGGTACAAATATTACTTGATCATAATTACTACTTTTAAAGGAACTATTGCTATATTGTGCTTGCTAGTATTTCATATAAAAGGTTCATTGATAGTTATCAATAATATTAGCCTATCATTTTCTGGTTTTGCACTGTGTTTTCCAGCTTTGGAGATCAGAATGATATATTTTCTGGCATACATTTTCTTTCACAAATGCAGTCCTCTCCTTAATCTTTCTCATAATTTAGGGGCTAGAAATTGGTATGGGGAGACAACTGAGTAAAGCAATAGCTTTCTGATTTTAATTTGCTATGGTGCAATAAAATATTTACAGGTACAGAGAGAATTATTTGCTTAACAAAGAATACAGGGTCAGCTGGATTGAAGGAGAACTGAAGCATTTCCAAGTCATTGGAGACAGATCAAACCAAGAGTAGATAATGTTATATTCCACACTGATATTTCATTTTCTTGCCCCTAGATCAATATTGAATAAGGGACTGCAATAACTCTTAAGGGTGCTGTGTGGGCTCTAAGCAATGAGAGTAACCTGTTGGGATGTAGCCTTAGGGGAAGCCAGTGCATGTGCTGAAACCACTTGTTTGGTGGCTTGAGTGTGACACCAGTTAGTGGTCAAATTATAAACATTTTTTTGCTGGTTGGTTTTATGTAGGCATGCAGAAAGCAGAATATTAATCAAGTGTGGGCTCCTTTGTTACTGTATCAGTCACCTCAGTTGTTACTTGGGAAAACCATGAAGCTCATACTACTGTCACAGAAACAGTGTGTAAGTAAGAACTGATGAAAGTGTATCTCTGGATACTATATAACCAAAGCTACCGAGTGCACCAGCAAGGTGGGAATGAAAACCGAGGGGAGGGGAAGCCTTTTGCGAATATACTTTCTACAGGCATTGATGACTACATGGAAGCCCACAAGTATGACTATGGTAAGCAGCTGGAGGGTCAGGGGAAGTCATCTTATTTGGCAAGATAAACTTACTATAGAGTATACTCTGATATTTCAAAGATTTCATGCCATCACTGATGTGAAGCCTTCCCCTTCTAGCTTCTTGTTATGTGTTGTTTTCCTTAATTAGAACGTAAGTTTCTTGAGGGCAATGACTGTTCTTGTGTATGCTTATATCTTCAACATTTAGCACAATTTCTGGAATACAGTATGCTAGAGAAATGCTTTTCACTCATTCATTTGACATGACAATTAGACTTCAGCAACAATACAGGTTATGATCTACCCACATTTTATCATTTTGTGTAACTTTTGTCCATGTCCTCCAATAAATTCTCCACAAGAGGTTCATCTAGTATGCTAGAGGCCTTCTTCTAGATCGCTTGACATTTTCCTAGCATGAGTGTAAAAGAAGAACTGCCCATTTGGCACACTTCACTGTCTTTAAATGACTGGTCCAACTCCTTTTTTATGATTTTTTGTCTTTTTGATGCTATCTCTTACTCTATATTTTTGCCTTAAATTAATGTACGATAGCTTATTTGTGTCCAACATGCCTTTGCGTGATACACAATTTTAATTCTTTAGAGATTACAGTATTCCATAAGTAGCACTATAAGATCATCAGAAGAATATTGATGTTTAAAAGGCAGGGTTTTCTTTCAGAGAGAAATTCTAGGACTTTTCTATAAATTACTTAAAGTCTCATTGATTTTTAAATATGTTTTGTTTTTAGAAAAATTAATTAATGTTGCTGGAAAATTATTTGAGGATTGAGTTAACATAGGATCACAGATGATCAATGTATCAAAGTTTCTTAGTTTGTCATATTCTAGCTTCTTCTGTCACTCCTTTTGCTTCTAGAAAAGTCTTGCAACATTCAAATTGGTAATTTTTATATATAATGTTTTCCCTCCAGATTCCTTCATTTTTCTCTGACTGTTTCTATCTTAGCCATTGTAGTTTGAATTCTAATATTGTATCTTCATGAGATGAATTAGGTTTTTTTTTCTTTTTGCTAACTTCTGAATTTTTTTTTTTGCAAGCTAGCCTTAATTTTCAACACCTCTGGGAGATTTTTTTTGCATAAATTCCTGATATAGAGTGGTCAGATTGTTTTCTTCACAGTTTTCTGGAAGCCTGATACTTCTCATATTTCCCACTCCTTGATCTGCATTCCAGATCTGTCACTTTTATCTGCATTGCTTCCAATTCTTTTTCCAGTTGAATTAATTTCTGGGCTCATTTTTCTGCTTCCTGTGTTCCTTATGCTATTTTGTCCTCCAATAAAGCAATTCTACTTTTCATCACTTCATGTTTTTAATGCATATTTTTAAACTGCTGAGTTTCCTCATCATCTCATCCCAAGATTCCTTAGCTTTTTGCACTTTAAAAAAAATTTCTTCTTGTGATTTTTTTTGGCTGATTCCTTCTGTATGTTTAATATCCATTTTTCTATATTTTGAAAAGTATTTTATGTTTCTGATCATAATGTTGATGTTTCAGTGATTTTTTTCCTTCTAGCTTTTTCCTTGTTTTTGCTTCTGATGTTTTTAATCCATAATGTTCCTTCATTGTGTTGGTTTTTTTTTTTTTTAGCATTTTCATATTTTAAAAATTATTTTTCAAAGACATATGATTGGATTTAGTTCACAGTTATTAAAAGGATACTTAGGATATTATTATTAAAAAAGATGATGAAGGGGTAAGCTCCTTTTTAAACTTCCCATTCCACTATCTTCCTGGAAGTCCTCATTAACTTCTCACTACTATGATGTGTAGCCTTATTTACCTTTTCCTTCATCATATCCCTGCTGCTTAGACCTCCTTGGAATAGCTTTCTCTGGTTAATATGTTTTTACTCAGGAATAGGTGGTAATCGTCCACCCCGTTCCCCTGGATAGTATTCCAGGAGAATCTGTTACTTGTAAAGGCTGATGCTAAAGGTCCTATTTTCCAGAACTCTGATTCCAATTTCAGGAGAAGACAATCCTCCCAAAAGAGACTAATGAAGAGGACAAAATAATAATGAATAAATTAGGGGCGGCTACCTGGTGCAGTGAATGGAGCATCAGCTCTGGAGTCAGGAGGACCTGAGTTCAAATTTGGCCTCAGACTTAACACTTACTAGCTCTGTGATCTTGGGCAAGTCACTTAACCCCAATGGTCCTGCCTTTCTCCCTCCAAAAAAGCAAAAAAAGTATTGAATAAATTATAATAATAGCAAGCATTTGTATAGCACTTTACAATTTGCAAAGTTGCAATTTGCTATTTTTTCCTATTTTGCAGGTGAGGGAACTGAGACAGAAAGAGATTAAATGACTTGCCCAAGGTCACACAGCTAGCAAGACTGTGAGGCCAGATTTGAACTCAGGTCTCCTGATTCCATATTTAGTGCTCTGTCCACTGCATCAGCTACCTACCTCTGTGTATTAGTTATCTACTATATACCAAGCACTGTTCTAGGTGCTGAGAATACAATGTCAAAAATGAGTTATTGTTTGCCTACAAGGAGTTTGTATCCCAATAGAAGACTATATATATGTGTGTGTCTATATCTGTTTATATGTATATATGCATATATATATATACACAAAAATGTGTGTAAAGATTTATGCATACACATATGCCTATATACACATGTGTATATAGGCATATGTGTGTGTACATATACATGTATGTGTGTATGTGTGTGTACAGAGGGATGGAAGTTTTGGTTTGGCAAATCACAAGAAGGATGACTTGGTGCCATAGAGCAACTGTAGTGTTGATTTGAGGAATTGTTTACAAAGTAATAGGTGGGAAAAGAGTGACAGAGAGAATCCATGCAGCCCAGAGGGCAAGAGTCCTCAATCCCGAGGGTGAACAGCTCAATTGGATATGATGTATGGCCTGGGTTTAGCTTGATGTAGTGAGTTTGGACTCATTCACTTACTCAGCAATCAAGGCATCTCTGTTCCAGGTTAGAGGTCCAAAGCTGAATGGTTAAGCTCCCCTACAGAGTGAGGATGTTGCACCTAGTGATCCAGATACTACCATAGGGTGATTTTCCAGGTAAGGAGAAAAAGTGAACAGCAGGGCAAATGGCAAGATGCCCTAGGTAGACGAGGTTATTAATTATTAGTAGCATCTCACATTTATAGATTACTTTGAGAGGCAGCATGGAATAGTGCATAAAATGCTAGCCTTAGAATCAGGAAGACCTGGGTTTGAGCCCTGCCTCTGACACATAATGAAATATGTGACCCTGGGTGAATTAAATCTTTTAGTACCTAAAACAGTCTCTAAGGCATTAAGTTGAAGAGTAGGAATCAACCTGTATTATTAGAAGGCTATAGTGCTTTAAGGTCTATTGAGCACTTTATATACATTGTCTCATCTAGTTATTATCTCATCTAGTCATTTTGTCAGATAAGCAAACCAGTTATTATGATTCCCATTTTATAGATGAAGAAACTGAGGGTCAGTCAGTGTTCACACAACTAGAAAGTACTGACAGTAGGATTTGCATCCAGACCTCTTCTCACTTCATTCTTTGAACTATACCATGATCCTACTCTGTTAAAAGAACTTCAAGCATAAGGAACAGGTTGGGAAAGTATTTGTTAGTGGAGATATGGTCGCCTTTAAAGCTACTAGGATCATAGCAGATACGCAGTAACTTACCCCATCAAAGTCCTGACCTCCTGTCCTTATCCCCTTTGGACCCCACTTTCCTACCCTCTGTTTTCCTCTGTAATTGGCCATTTATTCTTTGATCATTAAATAAATATGCTTTGAACTCATTTTCCTGAAGCAGGCTTAGAATGAAGGAGGAAAGACATTGGGCTTTTGTCAGGAAAAGGTGATTTCAGATCTTAGCTCTGGCCTTTATCAGTTGTGTGAACATGGGCAAATCAGGAAGCCTCTCTGGGTCTCAATTTTCTTATTGAAATGGAGATAATAATGCCTGTAGCAGTGATGCCTACCTCCCAGCTTTGTTGTAAGGCTCAAATGAGGATGTATGTAAAGGCCTTTGCAGATTTTTAGGTACTACATAAATGTCAGTAATTATTAGGACACTCACTGCTCTTATTGTATTCCTTCCCTGTCCACATTGCAAAGCTTTTCACACTCACTCATTTGAGCTAATTTCTCACGCCCAATTCCCTGTACTGCCCTGAATTCTGCTGTCCGCCCAGTTCATTATCAGATGGTGCATTCCCCTGGTCATTAATAAAAATGTTAAATGAGACCAGGCCTCACATTCATCCCTCTGGAACCCCATTAGATACCTTCTCTAACTCATTAGGCTGTTATCCATCATTAACCTCTGTTTATGGTTTGGTCAGTCAGGTTTTCAATCTGTTCTCCTTGCCTATGGACTTTAACACATTCTCATTAACCTTGCTGTAGCTGGCTGCAGTGCCATATTTCCCAGCTCCTCAAGGGACATGGCCCAAGGAGAGTAGCATGGCTTTCAGGATTGAGACCACAGACTTCCCCAAAGGAGTCATCAGAGCCCTAAATATTGCTGGCTTTTTGGGGAAGGAGGAAGGAGGAGTAAGAAGATGATCTAAGAAAAGACATCTGTACAAAGAGGAGAGTAGTGAGTGAGAGCTTTTATAAAGGCAAAAATGAAGGTATGAGATATGGAATACGAAGTGATAAACTCAAGCTCTCATACGACAGAAAAAAACATAACTCTTACTATGTTTGTGGGGGCCCAAAGATGTGTTTATTTTGTAATTTCCTAAGGGGAAAGTGGTCTTTTCTGATATAGTTTGCTAAGAGTCTGACCCAGAATTTAAACCTCCCTGCTATACCCATTAGGGCCTGTTGCAATCCACCCTCCCTATTCCCAATTCCATAATTTCTAAGGACTACCCTGTAAGCTCCGAAGTCCTCCCAAACAATGCCTTGCAATGGTTTGTGAACTTTGGAGGGAGGAGGAAGAAATGATGAAAAACATATCTGGAAGGTAGGTGCTTTTCAGCTGGCATGACAGAAGGGAGCACTGCACTGGTCATCAGAAGGTCTGGCTTCTAATTCTGTGTCACTAACTCATCATGTGACTCACAACAAGCTACTTGGCCTCCGTGGGTCTCAGCTTCCTCTTGTGTAAAATAATGAACTTGTGGCCCCTCTGGACCTTTTCTGCTCCAAGATTCTGTGATTGCATATATATCCCACATCTAACCATATTCATAAGCTTCCATTCCTAGGTAAGACCCTCATACTTACTTCCCTAGCTAGCCTCAAACTGAAATCCATCTATTGGGTTATTGACAATTTTAATCAACTTCTACTTAGAAAAGTCACTTTTGGGGTTAGCATTTACATCACTTTCAGCCACTGGTTCAATTTTCTAGTTCTGTTAATTAAAAATATTGATCCTACCCTTCTTTCAAGGACCAATTCAAGACGTACCCTCTTTCAGAGATGCTTCTATCACTGTCCCAGCCCAGATTGAACTAACTTCTTTCTCTAAAAACAATAATAATAACAGCTAATGTTAGAGTTGCACTTTAAGGTTTACAAAGCACTTTGCATAAATTATTTCATTTGACCTGAACTTCTATAGCACTCATCATCTGTACCATTAAGAGAATCTGAGAGTTGGCAGAGACCTTAGTGGTCAATTAGTCCAACCTCATTCAAAGTATGAAAGCCCTCTGCTCGATCACTTTCAGAGGATCTCATGATATAGCTGATTCCATCTTCAGATAGTTGTTAGGAAATGCATCCTTATATTGAAACAAAACCTATGACCGAATAATTTCCACTCATTGACTCTAACCGGACCTTCTGGGGCAAAACAAAATTAATCTAATCTCTCCTCCATGGCATACCATTACAGATTTGAAAATATCTAACACATCCCAGTACTTCCCTAGGTTTTTTCTTCTCTAATTCCTTCAGATCATTCTTATATAATTGATTTTCCAATCTTGTCACTGTGATATGTTTCTGCTTGTCACTGTCTTCTTTGTATCCCTGACACCTACAAAAGTGTGTGTCATTCAGTAGGCACTTAATAAATGTTTATTGATTGATGTCCTTTCAAATATATAGCTCCAAAACCCAAACATAATATTCCAGATAGGATCTCATGATCAACCAATATTTATAAGCACTTCCTATGCAACAAAGTCTACATATTATGTTTCTATGAATGCAGACAATATCAGATTATCCTTTCTGGTTAATAACCCTTTCAAAGTCTAACATGTTGTCTATGTTATAAAGTAGGGAGGGCAATGGACAATTGCAAAGGAGAAAGGGAGGGAGAAAGAGAGAGAGAGAAAAAAAGAGAGACAGAGACAGAGAGACAGAGGCAGACAGAGGCAGACAGATAGACAGAGCATGAGAGGGGAAGAAAAAGGAGGAGGAGAAGGAGAAGGAGGAGAAGGAGAAGGAGGAGGAGGAGGAGGAGGAGGAGATGAAGAAGAAGAAGAAGAAGAAGAAGAAGAAGAAGAAAGAAAGAAAGAAAGAAAGAAAGAAAGAAAGAAAAAGAAAGAAAGCAGAGGAGGAGGAGGAAGGGGAGGAGGGGGACTACGACAACAACAACAGCACGAGCACCACCAGCAAGAAAAAAAAGGAGAAGAAATGAAGTAGAACAAAGGAAGAAGATGAAGAAGAGTGAGGAGAAGGATAAGGAGTCGGAGTCATCGAGAGTGATTGTGAATTGGTGGTCCAGGGCAGGTACTCACTAAGCAAAAGAGTCCTACCCTAGCTTTGAAAGCCTGGCAGATACCTTGAGACCTGGGCCAATTGGACTCTAGTGATAGCATGGATTAATGCAACACCCCAACCAGTGTGATGATGTAAGCTTGGGGGAAGAGAGAAGCATAGGACAATAGGCTGCCAATAGTCAAAACTTAGGTGATCATCAACTTGACACAGAGGGTGCTCCTTTGTGTTCTGGCACCATAAAGAGACAAGATACACCAGAAATGGGCAGCGAGGTGGTGCAATAGATAGAGTGCTGGGCCTGGAGTCAGAAAGATCAGGGTTCAGATTTGACTTCAGACACTTATTAGCTTTATGGCCCTGAGCAAATCACTTAACCCCTGGAGATGGAAATGGCGAACCATTCCAGTATCTTTGCCAAGAAAACCCTCTGGACAGTTGGTCCACAGGAACAAGAGACAGACATGACTTAACCACAACAAACACACCAGAACATGTCAGAAATACCAGTATCCTGCTTGCCAACAAGGCTTTTGTGTCAATAACTCTGCCCAGCAGAGTGGACAAATGAAGTGGACTGAAGAAGACTGATAGGCATTTTTAGAGAACGTGACAAACAGGTCAAAACCCTGCAGAAATACTTTTTGAAAAAGCAGACAAAGCTTCCCTGAGTAGTAGTAAATGCTGATGACAGGTATATGCTACTGGATTTGCCACCTGTAAACAAAAGTGGTTGTTTTGACTCAGAATGGAGTCTATGAACAAACATCATATCGAAGAATGGAATAAGTCCCCCACCCCCATCCTGATGACATCCTCATGAACCCAGCCAAAACCACAGTCATCAAGAAACTCCAAACAAAAGGCTAAGTCACGCAGATTTGTTTGTGAAAACAGAGGGTTTTGTGATGGCAGTTTAAGACCAGGTCATTGCCACTGTAAATCCCTACAAGGGTTACCCATAAAAAGTCTGGACTTAGTTATGAATATACATTATGCAAGGAAAGAATGAGTCTGGAAATATCTAGTGTCCTGCTAACTAGAATTATATACCAGAAACTCACTATTTTTATAGGCTGATAGAGAGCAAATACCCAAATTTCAAATAAAGCCCTCAAAATACCCTGGACAACTCAACTAATAAAATGTCCAAGAATTAGACCATTGTCATAGACCACACCATTGCCCATAATTATTCAGACATAATATTGATTCATTTAAAACAACAACAACAAGAACTTGAGAAAATTTTAAATAAATGTAGACATGGGACACATTCTATCTCCAAGTTACATGGAATAAAAATTCACAAAATGGAGATATCTAGCTTATTGTGTGTTCATGTCTGACCCATTCAGAGTTTTCTTGGCAAAGATAACGGAGTGGTTTGCCATATCGTTCTCTAGCTCACTTTATAGATGAGGAAACTGAGATAAATAGCATCAAGTGACTTGCTCAGGGTCACATAGCTAGTATGTGTCTGAGGCCAGATTTGAACTCAGGTCTTCCTGACTCCAGGCCTGGTGCTCTATCCACTGAGCAACCTATGCCCAGATATCTAGTAGAGGAAAGCAAAACCATGTGGGAATAGGTAAAAGTACATATCAGCCCTACCATTCTGTTTGTTACAGGAATTATTCTAAGGATGCTTTCAGTGAGCCTATAGGGCAAGAGTTTACACCTTAATATTTTTATTCAACTACAAAAAACAGTTATTTCATCCACCTGTGCAATAGTCTGTACCATACTAAAAGTAAAGGAATAATTACAGGAGGATGAATCATACCGATATGAATCCCATTGAAAAAGACAAAATAAGATAATAATAGTAATATTAATAATGACGGTAACAGCAGTTGCTACTGACATTTGCATAGCTTTTAAAAGTATCCATAGCGCTTTCTATAGTGATCTCACGGGGTCCTCACGCCTTACAATCCAGGTGTTATTATTGCTACTTTACATATGGGAAAGCTGAGGTCTGGAGAAGGGAAATCACTTGGCCATGGTCCACTAGGAAGTTTTGGAGGCCAAACTTTAATTTAGATCTTCCTGACTCCAAGCCTAGAACTCTCAACACTATGCATCCTGCCTCTATTTGCCTTGTAGCCTTTGTTTAGTGAGCGAGTACCCCAGAGAGAAATCTCAGTGGCCTCTGCTGACAGCCTTCAGAGCAGAGCAGGCAAGGCCTCACCAATTCCGATAGACATCTTGGCTCTGAATTCTTGGAAACAGGGAGGGAGGGAGGGAGCCGTTATTTCTCTCTTAATACCAGCACGATGTACAGGGCAAGAACAGTGGCCATTATAAGTAATGGAACCTGGCATCTCTGCTAATTCTGTTATTTTCTACAGCATCAGGCTTCATGCCACTCACCAGCAAGATGGACCAGATGAGAAATCTCTTCAGGATACTCCATGGCTTAGTGCGGTACATTAGGATAATCTTTCCAGCCTGTTAATTGGAGGAAAATGAGGAGGTGGAGGAGAGAGAAGGAGAGAAATGGGTCTTAGCAGACTTTTTCCAAAACAAAGTGCTTCCAGGCTAGGCTGGTTCTGAAGCTGATTTGTGAGCAGAAGCTGGAGGAGAGACTCAGGGCCTGTCAAGGTGTTTCCTTAAAGGAAAAGGGACTGGATAGGGAATATCCAGGTGAAGAGACCCTCTCTACCAATGAAGATCAGCACTTTCTTTTGCAACTTATAGACATAGAGAATTGTCTAAGCCTCTAAGGCATTGCAAGGTAAAGTGATCCATTTACCTTTACACATCCACTATGGGTTAGACACTTCCTAGCTGTATGACCCCGGGCAAGTCACTTAACTCTGCTTGCCTCAGTTTTCTCATCTGTAAAATGAGCTGGAGAAGGAAATGGCAAATCACTCTGGTACCTTTGCCAAGAAAACCCCAAATGGGGTCACAAAGAATTGGATATGACTGAAAAATGACTGAACAACAACTTGGCACTATCATCTCAGCTTGGTTGAATGTTCAGTGTCCCCAAAGGCACAATGCTACATAAGTCATGCTTTTGGTTTTAGGTATATGTGGCATTCTTGACTTTCAAGCAACTTTGGGAGTTGTTAAGAGTTCTGGTGGGTATAACAAGAGGTAGATGGGACAAATAGAGCCTAGGAGCTTCCCAAGTTCATAAACTCCTAAGACCTTAGGTTCAGAGCTAGAAGGGACCTTAAAGGTTGTATAATCCATCATCCTCATTTCACAATTGAGGGAAGTCAGGCCCAGAGACTTGCCCAAGGTATTTGCTCATAGATAGTAAGTGGCAGATAAGTGTCAGGTTTGAAATCAGCTATTTTGACTCCAGATCCTATCTTCATTTTATTGTGCCATGCTTGTATTTCTTATATGTACCCTCACAATAACTTGTAGGAGAGGTGTCCATTCTCATGGGTGAAATAGGTAGCAGCCTACCAATAAAATGTCTCCTTTGGCCAGTCTCTCATGAAGCTTGAAATTCCTCACCCTTAGAGTCCTTGGTGGTTAAAATATCACCAGAATTTTATTGTTCAAGATGGTGCCTGAGAAGGGTCATGTTAGCTTCTGTGATCACTTTAGCATGGATGAGTTTATCAGATTAGGGAGCTGTCGCCAGGCCTAAGGGAATAGAACAAAAGGGAGGAAGGGGGAAAGGAAAGGTCTGTATCAGGGAGGTCAAAAGGGGAAAGGCATTCCTGGATGAGGCTCTGTGGGGGATATGAGCGTTCTAGGAAGCTGGGCTTAACCAGGAACTGGGCATCTAGGTAGGAGAGGGAAAGATACTCTGGAGGGTCAATCTGGCCTACTTCACAATTCTGCCTAAGGCCAAATCCACCTGCCTGATCTGACCTCAGGGTATGGTGCTGACTGACCCACTTTGGCAGGAGGGAAAGTCAACCTTGGGACTACCCAGAGGCAGGTCCTGGCAATGCTGCAGAGAATGAGCCATCTCTAGGTGCCAAGACCAGCTCCCAGAAGCAGAGGAGAGCCTTAGTGGCTAGCTCAGCAGCTGGGGGATAGAATAGGCCCCTCCAACCTTGGGTAGCCATCACTTAGCTTTGAGAAAAGCAATGAATGGAATGAAGATTCTGAGACTGAATCACTGGGGTTTCAGATTGCTTTACATATGTTATCTCATTTGATCTTCACAGCAAGGCTATGGGGAGATGTTCTTATTAGTTCTAATCCAAAGACAAGGAAAGTGAGGCTGAGAGAGGTTCAGTGATTGCCTAGCGTGGCACAATTATTAAGTTTCTCAGGCAGGATTTTGGATCGGGTCTTCCTGTGTCCAGGTCCAGCATCTATTGCACTAACTGTTGTTGTTTGGTCATTTCAGTGGTGTCTGATTTTTCATGACCCCCTTTTGGAGTTTCTTTGGCAAAGATACTGGCCATCTCCTTCTCCAGCTCAATTTACAGATGAAGAAACAGAGGTCAACAGTGTCAAATGACTCACCCAGGGCCACACAGCTAGTAAATGTCTGAGGTCACATTTGAACTCGTGTCTTCCTGACTCTGGACCACTGAGCAGCCCATTGCACCAATTAGCTGCCTTTAATGATAATTTATGACCATTAAGTGATGGGAGGAAGGGAAAGGGAAGGGAACAAGCATTTGTTAAGTGTTTACTATGTTCTAGGCACTGAGTTAAGCCTTTACAAATATCTCATTTAATTCTCATAACAGCCCTTTAAGTTAGGTTATAGTTGAGCTAACTGAGGCAGAGGTTAAGTGACTTGCCCAGGATCACATAACTAAGTGTCTGAGGACAGATACGAACTCAGGTCTCCCTGACTCCAGGCCCAGAGCTCTATCTGAAGCATCATCTAACTGCCTGATGGAAGGCAAAAATACTTATAGCCAATTATAGTGGATAAGCATTTACTAAGCACTTATTACTGCGATGTATAAAGCACGCTGGATACAATCAGATCAGAGTTTGAGTACCAAACCTACTATTTTTGACCCTGAGCAGGTTATTTTACTTGACTGGCATCTCCTTTTCTCTCCCTACCTTCTTCCTCCCAGTGTAATCAGCAGTGGCTTACCCAGCACTGGAATTCATGTCTGTATTTATATTGAGGGTGGTGATACTTTCACAATCAACCACATGGGACTATTGGGTTGAAAGCACTTTCCAAAACAAAGTACCTCATGAATGTGAAAAAATTTAATTGGATAGGTAAAAAAGAAGGTGGATGGGCATTTCTGTCTAAGAGATGGAATGTGAAGTCCTACAAAGGCACAGAAATTGGCATCAGAGAAGAATTCTGCCTTTCTGGCACAAATGGGGAATTGATAGTCTGCCTAGCGTCACAGGGATTCAATCAGCCTGTCTTTGTCTGATCCATCTAGGACTGAAGCCAATGAGCAAGGTGAAAAGGAGGGCCAGAAGGAGTAGTGAAGACCCCGTAGTCCTCTCTTTTCTCAGGAAAGGTTGTCTCAATGTCACATGGACAGGACATGGTTGGGAGTCCACAGTCTTCCCATGTACTAGCTTCCTATTACTTCCTCAAGTAGGTTCCCGCTCTTTTCATTGGCTCATCCTTCCCCCTTCTTTCTCTTACATCCAGTTGTTAGCAAATTACTTGAAAGCTCGTGGTGGAACAGAAATCAAACAACTGAATTAGATTAGGATAAGAATGGTAATATCAAGTCTTGGGTATAGGGACAACAGAATTGCAGCAAGCCCCACCCCTTCCCAAAATCAGAGTTCTCTTTTATTTAGCATGGTGGAATCTCATAGGTCTACTCATTCTCCTGAGCTTCAAGAGGTTTGCAGTCTTCATGAACCTTCTCTTTACAAGTATGGTCAGAGGAGGAAAAAGTCTTGTTTCCTCCCTGCAGAACAGCCACATAGGATCTGAGTGGGTGGCAGAAGTTTCTGTGACTCTCAGGCAGAGCTGCTGGGTGAACACATACTCAAGACTGGTCTTCTCCAGCTCTTCTTCCTTGGTCCCAGAACTTCTGGCTCTTCTATGTATGCTCTAAACTTGAACATTATTTTTGGCATGAAAAGGCAAAGTCTCATTCCTGGAGACATCCTTAAGGAAGGGCAGCCAGATTCTAGAAAAGTAAAGAAAAGCCTCACAATTTCATAAATTGAGGCTGGAGGTAGCAAGGCCATCTCTAGGCATGTTCTAGCAGCATGCAACCAATAATCTCCTTCCTTCTTCCTCTCTGTCTCAGTCAGTCAACAAGCGTTTACTGAGTTCATCTATGTTCCTGGCACTGTGTTACTGTATAGACTCACAAAGAAAGGCAAACGAGCCTCTATATTCAAGGAGCTCACATTCTAATAGGGAAGACAACATATAAATAACTAGCCACATATGAGATGTGTGTGTGCATGCGTGTGTGTATGTGTGTGCACGCGTGTGTGTGCATGCATGCGTGTGTGGGTACATGTGTGTGTATGTGTGTATGTGTGCGTGTCTTTGTGTGTGCGTGTGTGCATGCATGCGTGTGTGGGTACATGTGTGTATGTGTGCGTGTGTGCGTGTGTGCGTGTCTGTGTGTGTCTGTGTGTGTGCGTGTGTGTGCATGCATGCATGTGTGGGTACATGTGTGTGTGTGCATGTGTGCGTGTGTGCGTGTCTGTGTGTGTGTGTGTGTGTGTGTGTGTATGTGTGTACAGGGTAGATGGAAGGGAATCTCAGAGAGGAAAGCGCTAGGAGCTGGGAGGACTGGGAAGGGTCTCCTAGAAAAATCGAGTTGGAGATGACTCTTTACCATGCCTATCTCATTTATCACTTCTGCTTGGTTGAACGATCTGGTACAGCACCAAAGCTATATGAGAGATACCCCAGTTAGTGGTAGTTATTAGTAAAACATCAACCAGAGACTCCAGGGTCAGTTCCTTACACACATATATATAACGAAATTGGAGACGGGCAGAGGGGTGAGGAGCGAGAACAATGATGTCAGAGGCCAAAAAGATGTGAGCTTCTTCAGCTAGAAAGCATGCTTCCTACCCTCCCTTTCTTCCACCTCCAGGAAGGCCCCTAATGCTGAAGACATCCCTTCCACAGCTGAAGGAAGAAGGAATGGATGCAGGGAAGACCAGCTTCTACTGGGGCTCCTCCTAGCAGGAATCTGCCCCTACCCCAGCTGCCAAGAATGGTTCCCCTATAGTTTAAGACAAAAGAGGAAGGGAGTCTCCTGGGACACATGAAAGGCTCTCTTTTCCCAAGGAGCAGAGAAAGGAGACAAAGGTCACTGGCAAACAATTAACACATTTCTCAATTACACCTCGATGAAAGGCTTTCCCCCCTCCGAGCTATAAAAATAGCTTAACTAATTGGCTCAAGCTTGTTCCCTCCTGGTCCACAGAGAGGGGGTTTGAGAAACTGAGAGAGAGAGAGAGAGAGAGAGAGAGAGAGAGCCAGAGGAGGAGGGGTAAAGACTGTTTAGAAGCAGCGTCTTGGGGAATGAGAGGGCAGGGGCAGAGAGCTCCGACAGATCTTGGTCAACAGACTGCCCCCTTCTCTTTCATTGCCGTATCCTCAGGGCACAGCCTGCCTCTTGCATCTTTCTCCAAAGGATCCTTCTGGCTCTTTTGCACATTTTGGTTTGTCATTCATTCAACAAACACCTACTAAGCTTCTGGCAGGTACCAGGTGCTATGGGGGATTCAGGGAAAAATAAGTCATGGTCTCTGACCTTATCATTGTTCATGTTTTGTTTTCAAAGAGGACCAGTGACATCATGGGGTGATGTCTTGACTCAGGTACATCAGAACTGCTTTCCACACAGGCAAAGTTGGGCAACAATTCACAAGTTACCACGGCTTTGTGCAGATATGACTCTCAGAGCTCACGGGAGTGTGATCATTGGTTGACACAAGGGCTTCCTGACTCTAGATAGATATTAACAAGAAGATATTCTGCTTAATTCTGAGGTTATATTGGGGCAGCTAGATGGTGCAGTGAATAGAGCACCAGCCCCGGAGTCAGGAGGACCTGAGTTCAAATCCAGCCTGAGACACTTAATACTTACTAGCTGTGTGATCTTGGGCAAGTCACTTAGCCCCAATTGCTCTGCCTTCCCCCTGCAAAAAAAAAAAAAAGGAATTCTGGGGCTATACAGAAATGCAAAAACATGGACCCTTGTCCTGTAGGAGCTCACATTCTAATTGGGAAAATGGTGTGTAAATATCTATTCCAATCTTAGAATCCTACAGTGCTCATGTTGGAATAGAGCTTGCAGGCCATAACTCTAACCCTATCATTTTATGGAATCCGAGAAGGGAAGTGCCTTTGTGGAAGGTCATCATCATGAATTCATCATGAAATCAGGACAAGAAGACAGATACCATGGGTTCTCCATCCTGGCACTGAAAATATTTTCAGTCTCTCAATCATCTCTAAGACAATCTGCTCACCTGAAGAGATAGAATAGAAACTCTTCCTATGATCCCAAGGTAGTGGGTGGAGTGGAAGACTGTGGCAAGAGGTCTTAGGATTGAGAGTGGCCCACAGACTGGCCTCCATTCTTGAAGGAGAGAAACTCAACCAGCCTTCCATGCCTGCACATTCTGAGCACGGGCACACTTTGCTGAGCAATTGAAGAGCATTTATTAATGCCTGTGCTATCCATTGAAAATACAAAGGCAAATAAAAAACATCTCACTCTCAAGGAGCCCACATTCTAACGGATCTGAGGTTATGCCACCATTATTGGATGACATCACCAGCATATTTCCAATCCAGATATGACCAGTGGAGTCATAGGGTGTGGGGGAGGGAGTGGAGATTATTTGAGAGTTGCTAGTCTCGGTAAGGCTTGGATTATGCACAAATGAGAATTTGCAGCGGCTATTGTTTTTTTTTTCTTAATGGTCCAGAGAGAAATGGATGAAAGACTTGCTGCTTTCAGTTTGAATGCAGGCACATAGGAATGAAGCCTGTTAAAACAGGACAAAGGCTGAAATGGATGGCTAATATACACAGAGGAAAACACTCTGGCCCAAGAATCCTCACATAGCCTGGATTTTTGCTAGAATTGACCAAATATCATTGATTGATATCATCGTTTCTCATCCTTTTGTCCATACAAGAGACATCCTCAGGACTCATGGAAATGGACATGGTATTATTTGGTTACACCTCCATGGAAAGTCCTCTCCAGTTTCTTTTCTTCATTCCCCTAGTTCTCTGTTGGCTAGGTTTTTGAAAGAAAGCCAAAGTCAAATCCTGCTACACTGATCAGCAGCAGCTGGAATGTGCCAGAAGAAATCGGAAAAATCTGCCTTTGTCTTAAGGGGCTTCCCATCACTAAGTGACCTCAGGCATCTCTGCTTAGCATCTCTGTTTCTGCTCAGCAAGACCGACTCAGCCTCTATGAATACACAGCCTCCTGGGAGGGGAGGAGGGTAGGATCCTCCAAGTTCTGGGCAGAGAATCTCAGATGCAATGCTGGTTCAAACTTGCTGAGGGAAAGAACCATTTCAGCCCCCTCTTCCCCAAGCCTGGGCATGAGAGGAAGTTCAGCACAAAGGGCACTTGCTGGGTGATATCAGCCCCCTGATATGAAGTGAGCTTGGTTGTGGCCCTGTCAATTAAGCAAATGAAGTGGAGGGTGGGGAGATGGGCACAAGCACTTGTTAGTTATGGAAAACCACAGCAGGGGAGCAGGCCAAAGACAGGCTATTTTTCGTAGCAAACTCTTGTTTCCAGGAGTTAGGTTCATTCCTCAGTTGCTGCTATATTTTTTCCTCTTTTCCAAGTGCACATCATTTTTTGTAACTTGCCACACCCTTTGGGGACTTGGGGAAGAGCTTAACCATTGTCTAGACCCCCTCAACAATGTGGCAGGAACACTAGCACATGACCTCTGTCCTATACTGAAATGCCTCACCTACTGGGATAGTAAAAAGATCATTCGAGTGAGAGGCTAGATGTGTAACCTCTCTCCATACTTTACTCAGTCCCATGAGCAAATCACTTAATCTCTGTACCTTGCTTTCATCATCAATATAAGGAAGGAGTTTGGAATAGTTGACCTGTAAGGTTCCTTTCCATTTTAAAACTGTGATCCCATGCTGCTGGATTTGGAATCAGAGGACCTGAGTTCAAATCTTGTATTATTACTTTACTCCTTGAGGTAGTTAAATGACACAATGGATAGAAGTCCTGAACTTGGTCTCAGGAAGACCTGAAGTCAAATCCTGCCTCAGATACTTCCTAGTCATGTGACCCTGCATAAGTCATTTAACCTAAGCCTCAGTTTCCCCATCTATCAAATGGGGGTAATAACAGTACTCAAGGAGATAATATATGTAGAACTCCTTTCAAACCTTAAAGTGCTATAAATGTTAGTTATTACTATTATTAATTATTACCTGTGTGACTGAGCAACTCATTTAACCCTTATGAAATATGGCTTCCTCATCTCTAAAATGGGGGATTGTGAATAGATGGGCTCTAATGCTCCTATATATATGGCTAAAAAAGATAAATTAAAATATATGTGGATATGTACACATACATATAGACATATGTATATATATATATATATATTATATATATATATATATATATATGTAAGTGTATGATTCTATTACCAGGTAACACAACCCATATCCCTGGCCCTCTAGTTCACATGTGTTACCCACTGAGCCACTTTGCCCCTCCGCAGAACTTTGGGTATACACTCACCCCATCTAGGTCTGGTCACATGCCCTTGAATGATCAGAGAGGGAGAGGAGAGGCCTTCCATTGTCTAGCCTTCATTTACTCAGCCTCAGGCTGTCTTAACCAGGAAATGTCACACCTTACCCCTCAGCCAAGATAGCTGGAATCTGTGAGTAGTTTTTTGGAGCTCAAGGTGTTATGACTTGGCTAAGAGAGGAGGTCCTGGCTGGGTGATGAGAGGCAGGCCCTGTTCCAGGCAGAGAACCTTTGAATGTTTTCCAATAGACATCTAGAAACACCACTACAGGTTTAATCAAGTCAAACCCAATGCGTTTATGGTTTCATTAAACCTCCCATTCCCATCCACCCATTCTCCAAAAGAGACATCTGGTTTGTGGTCCTGTAATTCCATAGTTTTCCTCACATCTGAGTTAGAAAAGCTCATGGACACACCAGAGAGAAGATGATTGGATTTGGGAAACAGTGCAAATCTTCAGCTGAGGACTAAGTGCTACTTGGCAATACTCGGTATTCTAGTCTCCTCTTGATGACTTCCTCCAAAATCCCAGACACAATTGGTCCAAACCTTTTCCTCTTTCTTCAAGCCCTCCCATCCTCTCTCAGCTCCCAACAAATGATTTTGCCTCCTACTTCTGTAAGAAGATCATCAAGTCTTGGGTTTGGGGCTGGAAGGGATCTTAAAGGCCGTCTAACACTATCCCCCACTTTACACAAGAGGAAACTTGAGGTCCAGGGTGGGGAAGTGGGGAAGCACTAGTCTACATCTCATTTGTTCCCCATAAGAACCTGTGAGACAGGTACTGTTATTATGCCCATTTTATAGATGAAGAAATTGAGGCTCGTGGTGACTATGTGACTTGCCCAGAGTAACATAGCTAATATTAGAGGAAGAACCTGACCCCAAGTCTTCCTGGCTTCCATTGCTTTCTCTGGGACCTCCATCTTTGATTGATTTCTTTCAAGCAACTTCAGAATCTTCTTTTCTGACTGCTTCCCTTCAGTCAACAACCATGCTTAGACTCCCTATCTTAAGAAACTTTCCCTATAGCACATTGTCCCTTCAAACTACCAACAAGTGTCCTATAACTAGAAATTCTTATACTCACACTAACAAAAAGCCCATGCTTGGCGGGCCAAGGTAGGGATGATGAGCGAAATGTCCTAGCATGCCATCTATCCACTGTTCATGGGGGAGGGATCCAGGGTAGGGACAGACTCAGTTCAGTCTACAGTCTGCTCATTTTCTATTTCAATGATTATACTTGCAAATTTAGCCTTGACTACATTCAGTAACCTGGGGCACAGGTGAGATCACTGCCCCCTGTCCTCTTAGAGATGGCTCTGCTTTCTGTGCCTTCATGGACAAAATCCTCAAAAAAAGCATTTTACCTTTACTTCACTTACTTAGTATTCACTCACTTTTCACGCCTTTCAAAGTGGCTTCTCTCCTCACTATTCTAACACTATTCTATCACAATGATGATGGCTTGGTGGTTCAGTGGATAGAGTGCTGGTCCTGGAGTCAGGGACCTGAGCTCAAATCCAGACACTTACTAGCTATGTGACCTTGGGTGAATTTCTTAACCCTGTTTGTCTCAGTTTTCTCATTTGTAAAGTAAGCTAGAGAAGGAAATGGTGAACTGAGAAAACTCCAAATAGGGTCATGAAGAGTCAGATATGACTCTTTCTGCTCCTCAGTGACTCTGAATTTCTTGCTTCCCCTGATATTGTCAACCTTTTCTCCCAAATGGAAACTACTTCCTCCCCTGGCTTCTGTAAGACTATATTTCTGGATGAACAAATTGTAAGTGTAATACATTTATCACAAATACTTAGAGAGGAAAAGACATTTAAATCAAAAGATCTGATTTGAATCAAGATTATCTACTCATGATTTTAAATTCCTATGTTATCCCTGCTTGTTGTGATGCTTTTTTGAGGTCTGGGAAATATAGCAACAATAATAACTGACATTTATGGTACTCATACCGCATAACAAAAAGCACACTCGTGGTTGAACAAGGCAGGGGATAGTCATGAGAGGCCCTAGGATACTGTTTGTAAAGAGCTTTACATATGGTCTCATTGTAGTGCCCAATGAGCCCTGTGAAGTTTGTGTGTATGAAAATTTTATAGTTGAGGAAACAGATAATTACGAGTCCAGTAACTTGCCCAAAGGCCATCCATATAATTAGTGTCAAGATCTGCACCCAAATTTTCCTTACTCATAGTACAGTTAACAACATTGTAAAGGAAAAGAACTTTAGAAACTTAAGAACTCTGACCAGCACAGTGATCAGCCATCATTCTAGTGGACCAGGGATGAAGAATGCTACCTATCTCCTGATGGTAAGATGATAGATTAAATATATAGATTAAATATATATATATTTAATATATTTAATAAATATATATATTAAATAAATATATTGAGACACAAGTTTGGATGTGGCCAATATGGGAATTTGTTTTGCTTGATTATGAACACTTGATACAGGTTTTGTTTCATTTTATTTTTCAGGGGGAAGGGAGAGGGGGATAGAAACAGAATAAATTCTAGTTAATTGAAAAAAAATTAGCAGGGGGCTCACTTTGAGAAGAGTTGTGTGATTTGGCCAGACGTGACTTTGGGAAGCCATTGAGCCCCCCCGGCTTTGAAAAATCCAGATGTGGGTGCTTCCCTCTCTGGAAACTTGACTAGGAAAGAGAACCTTTAAATTTTCTAAGTTTCTGGAGCCAAGATGGCAGCATAGGAGCAGCAACATATCACAGCTCTCACATAGCCACCCCAAAATACCCATAAAATATGACTCTAAACTAATCTTAGAACTCCAAAACGCACACAAATATACTTTCCACTAAAGTCAGCTCAGCTACAAGGAACCATATCAGCACTGCGAACCGAAACCAGCCTGCCCTGAAGCCCTGGCTGAGCCCCGGGGGCCGCTAGACAAGAGGAGCCGAGAAGCCTCAGGTGAGCAGATTGGCAGCAGCTGTGGCAGTGTTCAGAACTGGGTCAGTAGGACTTGTGAGGTCTTGGGAGAAAAGCAGTCAGCCCGAAATTCCTCCAGGGCGGGAAAGTGAAAGGCAGAGGTTCTGCACACGCCTCCGCATTGGAGCTTCCATGCCCTCAGCCTGCAGACAGCAGGGGGACTAAGCGATCGTTCAGAGGGCAAATGCTCTCACGTTGAGCAGCCTGGATCCAGATCGCGATCTTGGGCTTTGGTCCTGTGAGTCTTCTTTATCCAATGAGCCAGAAGTGGGAAAGGGACCCAGCACCTTCCTGAGAGCTACGGCAGCTGGGAGGACCCCAGCAATTTGGGACAAAGCTTTCTGTTCTGGAAGCAGAGCCTCACAGAGATTTAAAAAAAAATCATGGACTGACCAACCATGAGTAAGAATAAGCATAAGAAGCAGGGTAAGAACAGCAACCAAACCTTAGATTCCTTCTTTGGGGTAAAGAAAGATCATGGCAAAGAGAGGGAGGAGGAGAGTGCAGCCAGAGCGCCCCCACCAGGGGCTTCCAATAAACATGAAGATTGCCTTAAAGCTAGAGATGAGCTGAAGAAGGATTTTGAAAACCAAATAAGAGATGTGGAAGAAAAATTGGGAAGAGAAATAAGAAT
>CM053589.1:158838241-158867349 GCA_028646515.1 Pseudochirops corinnae
TGGAGGGGGGATACACTGGGATGGCTGTTTTGGGGTGGTGGGTAGGGGAAAGATGGGGAGAAAATATGTAACTCAAAATCTCATGGAAATGAATGATGCAAACTAAAATAAAATAAAAAAAAAAAAGAAAAAAATTAGCATCCAGCCACAAGCCATTTTCAAAGGAAAATCCAGGCTATTGATAACCATATGAAAAAATACTACACATTAGCCATAGAGAAATGCAAATTAAATCAACTCTGATGCTCTACCTCATACCCATCAGATTAGCAAAGATGACAAATGAAGACAAAAGTTGGAGGGGCTGTGGGAAAAACAGACATGTTACTGAATTGTTGATGAAGCTATAGATTGGTATAGCCATTCTGGAAAGTAACTGGAAATATGCCTCAGAAGTCAATAAACTGTACATACCCTTTGACCCAGCAATGCAACTATGAGGACCATATCCCACATGGATCAAAGAAAGAGGAAAATGATTCATTTGTAGTAGCTTACTGTAATGGCCAAGAACTTCAATTGGGAAAGGATGGAGAAATTATGCTGTATGGATATAACAGAATATTATTGTGCCATCAAAATGATTAAAAGGACAGTTTCAGAGAAATCTTGGTAGTCTGATAAGAACTGATGCAGAGTGATGTGAATAGAACCAGGAGAACAATTTATACAATAACAGCAACATTTTAAATAAAAACAACTTTGAAAGACTTAAGAACTTTGGTCATAGTAATGCCTAGCCATGATTCTAGAGAACTGATCACAAAACCTGATGTCTACCTCCTGATAGAGAGGTGGTAAACTCAAGTTGCATAATGAGATGTGTGCATTTGGACAAGACCAATGGGGGAATTTGTTTTGCTTGACCATGTATGTATCTTACAAGGGTTCTGTACTTTTTTAAATTTCCAGTGGGAGTGGGGAAATGACAGGATGGAGGGTGCTAGGGACAGGCTTTCCCCTAAAAGAAATTGAGGAAAAATGATAAGAAATCACAGATGAGCAGGGAAACTTTGAGCATTACATATTCAATTTGTCATACTTTAAAAATACAATTATAAGAATTCTTCACAATTTTATAATATATAATACTATCAATAAGAATTTATCATAATTAAAAAAGAAAGCAAGCTGTAAATAATAGAAATTTGCAGATTTATGTGCAATCTTTTCCTTTCCACAATGTTTATGGAAATTGCTTATTATTTGGTGTTGAAGTTCAGAATTTTTTAAAAATGGAAAAAAAGAAAATTTCTAAGTGTACCAGTTTCATATTTCCTTCACTCTCCAGTGCTTTTAGGGAATTCCCTTTTTATAATCAGAAGTATGGGCAGCTAGATGGTACAGAAGATAAAACACTGAGCCTGAAATCAGGAAACCCTGAGCTCAAATCAGGCCTCAGATACTTACTGACTGTGTGACCCTATGCAAGTCATTTAACCCTCTTTGTCTCAATTTCCTCATCTTAAAAGGAGCTGGAAGAAAATGGCAAACCACTCCAGGATCATTGCCAAGGAAATGCCAAATGGGATCACAGAGAGTTGGACACAACTGAACAACAACGTAATCAGAAGCAGGGTATCACAATGGAAAGAGCAAAAGCTAAGCATCAGGAACCTTGAATTCTGATCTCAGCTCTGACCCCCAGCTCACTGGGACACTTTGGGCAAGTCACAGGATTTCCTATTGTCATGAATATAGTGGCACACGTCTAAAGGACCAGACCTGTGATCTTCACCAAGATAGAGAAACCTTTGGGTAGAAAGTACATCTGCCAATGCAGGTCAGAACCATCCCTGAAACTTAAGAGTCTCCAAGAATCTTGGCATGGAGGTGGAGTGGAGGGTTAAGTCACTGACCCGGAGTCACAAAGCCTGTATGTGGCAGAGGGAGAACTTGAACACTCACAGGTCTTCCTCCTTCCAAGGCCAGCTCTCTATCCAATATGTTGTTGCTCAGTCATTTTTTGATAGTGTGTGATTCTTCCTGACCCTCTTTGGGTATTTTTGGCAAAAATACTGGAGTGATTTGCCATTTCCTTCTCCAGCTCATTTTACAGATGAGGAAACTGAGGTAAACAGGGTTAAGTGATTTGCCCAGGGTCACATAGCTATTAAGTGTCTGAGGTTGGATTAGAAATTGGGTCTTTCTGACTCCAGGCTGAGTACTCTACCCACTGTACCACCTAGCTCCCCCTAAAATCCATGTCTTATAATTGACGAAATCAAGACTTACAGACAAGAAGTGACATCCAACTAAGGTCACACAGCTTTGCATTCGACGCTAGCTTTTCTGCTTCCAAGTCCAATCCTACTATACTACACTGCTTTCTAGTGCAATTGGTGGCTTGGGATTAATAATACCTGTCCTACCTGTTTCAGTGTTGTAAGAATGAAATGTACAGAAAGGTGCTAAATTAGTAGAATTTTCTAAATATACTGCTCAGGAGCAGACTTTCAGGTTGCCTAAATACCACCTTAAATGGATTGGCCTAAGTCTTTAAGAAAGATGCCCTAGCCCAGTTAGCGGACTTTAAGTAAACACCCTTTCCAGAGACCCATGTAATAAAATATCCTTCCCTATGAAGCTTCACTAACTAGCTGTGTGACTTCAGGCTAGAGAGATAGCCTCTCAGAGCCTTGTCTGCACATCTATAAAAGGAAGGAGTTTAACTAGTGGATCTGGGAGGCCCTTTCATGCTCTAACATCTGTGATTCTGTGGCACAGTAATATAGTATCATCATTTTCACTGACATTCCCAACTAAGCCTATCTCCCCTCTCATTTGGGTTTTGTATATTCCTGGGTCATCAGAAATTGGGGCCATCCCCCTGCCACATGCAGCCCTTGGCATTGGAGCTCTCTGCCCTTGGGTGCTCAACCAAGAACTGTCATGGAATTAGGGAGCCATCTCAGAGATGAAAAATGCTTTCAGCCATTCCAAATGGGGTAACTGAATTAAGGAAGGTCCATGCCAGATTCCTTATCTGTCGCTGTTCTGCAAAGGGCATTTAGTCACTAATGTCATTTGTAGCTGATGAGAATTCAAAATGAGACATCTCTGGGGTTCCTGGGAGTGGAGAAGGTTATCATCATGGCTCCTCCATGCCGTCTTGGCTTTATCACTATTTAGCAATGCCTTGGGTTTGGGTTTGGTTGCTTTTCTGCTGGAAGGTAGAAAAGGTTGACAAACCAAGGAAGACCTTTTGCAAACAGGTGGAGGCAGGGCACGGCCTCCAAGAGTGGTGCTTCTAATGGCCTGGGAGCGAAATAAAGTTCTAATTATAGAGCTAGAGCTGGAAGGTACATAGAGGCCATCAAGTCCAGATCCCCATTTTACAGACAAGGAAACTGAGGACCAGAGAAGTTAAGCAATTCCTCCAGGGTCACACAGTAAGACTCAGAGGCAATATTGGAACCCAAGTCATCCTGATTCCAAGTCCAGAGCTCTACCCACTGCCCCACACTGCCTTAACAAATAGAGTCCAAAGGTCCAAAACCTCTATGCTCCTGTGGGGGTTTATTTAAAGATGCCAAGTTAATTGCTAAACTCCTAAGCTCCAATGAGCCCAACGCCTACCTCTGACAAGAGCATCAAAGGAGATCATGATAGCTCCTCTCCAGTATGTTAAATATTGAAAGTATTTACTATTAATTAAATTAATTGAAATAAATCTAATTAATCAAATAAATTAATCAAAATAAATATTATCAAATGACTTCATCATACGAATTAATTCCTAAAAGTATTTAATATACATTGTAGGTGCTTAATAAATAACTTGTTGATTTGACTTGACTGAGAGAGTGAAAGGCCTTGAGATAATTAAGAGGATAACTGCTTCAGACACTTAGGAGCTATGTGACCCTGGATGAGTCACTTAACTTCTCTCAATCTCAGTTTCCTCATCTGGAAAATCAGAATAACAATAGCACTTACCTCCCAGGGTTGTTGTTGAGAGGGTCACATGATACAATACTTGTAAAGTGCTTTGCAAACGTTAAACCCTATAAAATGTTTCTTTGATGATGATGATGATGATGATGATGATGATGATGATGGATAATCTCTAACTTTTGGGACAGCCAGATAGTGCAGCGGATAGAGCACCAAGCCTGAAGTCAGGGAGACTTGAGTTCAAGTCCAGCCTGACACTTATTAGTTGTGAGACCCTGGGCAAGTCACTTAACCCTGCTTGCCTCAATTTCCTCATCTGTAAAATGAGCTGGAGAAGGAAATGGCAAACAACTCTAGTACCTTTGCTAAGAAAACCCCAAATGGGGTCACAAAGAATCAGATACAGCTGAACAACATCAAAATAAATAACCTGTGTGCTCCACTGCTATTTGTGCAATGTCAAGAGGAAGGAGGAGGGCCCTCAGAATACTGGATGGATCACCTCAAGGAGAACACAAGCAAGAGCCTTACAAGGCATGCAAACATTAGATACATTGCAATGCGCAAAGGAGGGAATGTTCACATTGATAAAGATTATAGATGCATTTGAGTATTTAGGTTTAATGAGGGGTCCTAGGAATATTTAGGGATTACTTTAGTATTTAATATAGTTTGAGACAATTCTAATTGCTAAAAATTGTCTTCTTTTATCAAGTCAAAATCTACCTTCCTGTAACTTCTGTTGAGAGCACTCTAACCCCTCTTCTTCATGACAGTCCTTTACATACTTGAAGATGGCTGTGTCATCTTCTTCAAATCTCCTCTGGGCTAAATGGCCCCAGTTCTCACCTATGGCTCAGTCTCAATGCCTTTTACTCTTCCATTCTAGTCAAATTCACAAGCATTTGAGTGCCTACTATGTTCCAGGCACCATGCTAAGTACTGATACAAAGAAAGACAAAACCTAACCCTATCCACAAGGAGAATCGCAATTTTTTCTTTTTAAAACATGTTTTATTTTTTCCATTTATGTGTAAAAACTTTTAAACATTTGTTTTTAAAAAATTTGAGTTCCAAATTATCTCCCTCCCTTTCCTCTTCTCCCTCCCTCTTGAGAAGGCATGCAATCTGGTATAGGTTATACATGCACAACCATGCAAAATGTATTTCCATATTAGCCATTTTTGAAAGAAAACACAGACAAAAAAAAGGAAGAAAAATTTTAAAAGTTTTAAAAAAGTTTACTTCAGTCTGCATTCAGACTCTTTTAGTTCTTTCTTTGGAGGTGTATAACATTTTTCATCATGAGTCCTTCGGATGTCTTGGATCACTATATTTCTGAGAATAACTAAGTCTTTCATAGTTGGTCATCGTACAATATTATTATTACTGTGTACAATGTTAAGGAGATCGCAATTTAATGGATCTTCTGCTGGGGCTCTGTCTGGCTTTACTTCTCTTATCTTGTACTTGGGAAGTTTACTTTTGGAACCGAGGTGAAGGACTTTCCATTTATTCCTACAATATTCAGTAAGATATCCTTATATTGCTATCAGAAAGGCAGTGTGTTGAAGGGGGTAAAGAGCTGGCCTTGAAAATAGGAAGATCTCCTATACCTGACACATCCTGGGTGAGTGACCCTGGGCAAGTTTCTTAAACTCTCCATGAACTAGGCAATTTATATTTATAACAATTTATAACTATTTATAACATGTTAAAAAGATGATGCTGACCTGTACCCGGGAGAAGGAGTTTCCTCACTTGGGAGTTTCCTCTATGAATAAAATCACAGGTTCAGTCCTTATCCCTATATTCCATACTATAAGATTCAGTTCCAAATCCTGTGTTGTCAGGTTTATGATTTTGCTGATGTTTATTCTCCTTCCATCAATGCATTTATACATCTTTAGTATAGGGGTTCTTAAGATGAGATTCATGGATAAATTTCCAGAGATCCATGAACTTGGATGGCAGAAAGTGATTACACCTTCGTTTCAGTAGTTTCCTTTGTAATCCTATGTAATTTTTATTTCATACATTTTAAAATATTATAGTGTTGGAAATTGAAGGTATGCCAATCAATTGGGAATGTCTAAACAAGATGTCATATATGATTGTGATAGAATATTATTGTGCTATAAGAAACAAACAGGATGACTTCAGAAAAAATTTGTAAAGACTTACATGAACTGATACAAACTGAAGTGAAAAGAACCAGGAGAATGCTGTACACGGTAATGGCAATATTGTATAATGAAGAATTGAGAATGACTTCGCTTTTCCTAACAGTACAATGACACAAGACAATCCCAAAGGACACATGATGAAGCATATTATCTGCCTCCAGAGAAAAAATGGACATTAAATACAGACTGAAGCATGCTATTTTTCACATTCTTTCTTTCATTCTTTTTCTTTTGTTCAAGTCTTCTTGTACAAAATCACAAATATGGAAATGTTTTACATTTACATTTTCAAATATGGAAATGATTGCATATGTTTAACCTATATCTGATTGATTAGCATCTCAGGGAGGGGAGAGAGGAATGAAAGAGAGAGGGATAGAATTTGGAACTCAAAACTTAAAAAAAAAATCTAAATGTTAAATAATTGTTTTTACACATTAATTGAGGAGAAGATAACATAAATTAGAAAAAATAAAATATTCTGTGGCAGGGTCCATAGGCTTCAGCAGACTTCCAAATGGGTCCATGACACAATAAAAGATTAAGAACCTCTACTAGCAGAAAGTAATTTTCATGAATTGCTTTGGAGGGGGGGAAATGTCATCTCTTGGTAGCCATCTGTCTGATGAGAAATTGAGCTAAGCTGGTCCTCCAAAGACACAGGTCTGTTGCTGGGCCCGTCTTCAAAATCTTACCAGCCTTCCCAGAACTCTCCAGAATTTGCCTACCACTCCCACAGCCTTCAAGGACCCACGGTATGCCTGATGAAAACTCAATCTGAAACTCTTAACTTACAAAAGATAAATTACTTCTTTAAAATGATGGAAGGTTTCCTAGCATACTTATATGTACGTTTACAGACCACGAATAGGGCTTTGAAGGCAGAAAAACCTAGAGCCAAAGTGTAAAATGTTTAGGAACTGTGGCAATAGAAATGAATATAAAATGTCTCAGAAACTATGTAAATTGGAAAGAGTGAATACAGTTTGCAAATATTTGACTGACAAACCACTTTTCAGAAGCACAGCTGTTGGATAGAACGCTGATGAGAGTCACATGCCCAAATTTTCTCTGAGGACAGAAAAGATGGATGCCCCAAGAGATTTAGTACAAGCAGTCTTCCCTGGTGCAGACCAATGGGTCAAAATAACATTCTTTGATGTATTCTGAAGACTTAGTTTGTGCAAAAAGCCTGGATTAGTGTTGCCTACACTTTTCAAAGTGCTTTCACTCAATCCACCAACAAATATATATTGAGGATCTATGAAAGTCAACCTTGGGCTAGGCACTTTAGGGTATTTGATAATTCATTTCTATGTAATGACCCTTTATTAAGCATTCACTAAAAACTGGAGAGTTCTGCTAGGCAGAGTGGGGGCAGGTGGTAGAAAAGGGTGTGCAGAGATGGAATACAGAATTGTATTCACAGAATTGCACTCACAGAATTTATAGCTTAGAAAGTGCTATGACACAAAGGAGGATATGAAGTAAGTTACATCTGCACAAAAGAATTGAAAATTAAATTCTATTTGAGGTCTTTAGGAGAAAGAACAATAGGAGCACAAACCTAGGACTAGAAGAGATATCAGAAGCCATCTAATCTAATCCCCTTTATTTTACAGATGAAGAAACTGAATCCCAGGGATGTTAAGTGACTCACCCAAAGTCACAGGGGTAGTGAGAATCAGAAGTGGGATTTGAACTAAAGTCCTCTTACTCTGGAGACAGTAGTCTCTCTAATACCACACTGCTTTCCTACCTGATGACCAGACAAATAAAGTTGTTCACCCAAGGTCTCTTAAGTTGACTCATAAATCTAAAGCTGGCCCCCAAGGTCAGTCCTCTTTCTACCGGACTGTGATGCTTTTCCATCATGACTCACTGATAAGAAAAGTCTTTACAAGGGATTTGAGCTGAACTTTAAAGGGTAGAAAGGTAGTATTTCAACAAGCAGAAGATGAAATTTCAGCAATAGTGGGAATAGTGATTGTTAGGGGGAAGATGGGGAACTGAAAGTCTGAGATGTATATGTGGGATGACCTGGGTTTGAATCTTGCCTCTATTACTCAATGACCTTGGGCAAGTCACTGTGTGACTGGGCCATGCTATCCTCCTGGGCATTCAGGTTCCTTATATGTAAGATGATGGGGATGGATTAAATGACTTCTTAAGTCCCTTCCAGCTCTATGATTTTATGATCTAAAAGATAAGGCCTTGCAAGTTGTTGAAGGGTACTGAATGCCAGTACAAGGAATTGGTTTCATACACAATAGGAAACCATTAAATAGTTTAGATCAGAAGGATGGTAAGATAAGATTTGTAAGTAAAGCTAGGATAAGTCAGAAGGGGAAAAAGAGTAGAGGTAGGCAGGGAGTATGCTGATAAATGTGTAATAACCATCTCTTGGCAGGGGAGGGGTGTATGTACACAGGAGCTACTTTTAAATTTAATACATATTATTAACATTTTCTTAAGTCTAATAAATCAACAAAACAATAAACCAAACTTTGATTTGCAGTTTTTGTTCATTTCCAAATTGTAAATGCTCACACTGAAAATTTAACTATGGGCTCTTGTGAGAAAGGGTTAAAACTGGCTCTGGCACACCCAGTAGGGAGCACACTCAGAAGCCCATTCAATTCAGTTAACTTCAAGAAGCATTTCCTAAGCACACACAGTATGTTGGGCATTGGGAATATGAAGGTGAGAATGAAATGTCTCTGCTTAAGGAGTTCATCTTTCAAATTGGAAAGGTACCAGTCTTGTGCTAGGGATGGTAGACATAGGAATGGAGAGTGGGGGAAGAATATGCGAGGTGTTATAGTCTAGGAGTGGAAATAACTGGACTTGCCAACCAGCTGGAGAGGGAAAAAACCAAAATGGCACCAAAGTTTGCCACAATGGAGACTGACTGGTATCATATATGACTGACCAATGTCAGATCTGGGTTTAGAACTTGCAGACTAAGTCATCTGCATTACAGATGCAATGAGAAAAACTGGGAAGTTTAAGGTTCTGATTAGATTAGTCACTAAGAGTAACTTCTAGGGATGTAGAAGTAAAAGTAAGATGATTAGGAGTGGCAGGGGATGATCTTGCTCACAGAAAGGTTTGCATGTGAAGGTGCCAGGAATGTGACTAAATCAACAGAAGAGGCATTGTCTCAACACCTTTAAACCCACATCTTATGGGTAATGAAAAAAACACCTAAGAAATAAATGAGTTCTGTACTATATTGGAAACTCTGTGAGAGAAATAACTGGATCTCATCTAAACTCCTTGGTCTGCATATACATCTTGCTTAATATGTGTTTGTTGGGTCATGACCTCAGAAAACTGATGAAGCTGCCACCCACCTCTTGGTAGAGAGGCAATGGACTAGAAATCAGTTTTTTTAAAAGAGGGATTTTTTGGTGTCTAAACCTGTATTTTCAATAGTATGAAGAATTCCTTCATTGAATCAGACTGATAACTGGTCTATAGCACATAGCTGTAGGGAATTACCTTGAGAGGGTAAGTGACCTGGGACTCACAGCTAGCGTGTGAGAGGCAGACCTACATCCAAGTCTAACTAACTCCAAGGAAGGTCCTTAATCCACTACCCCACATAGTCTCTCTAAAATATGCAGATGGTGCTCTTATATTTGGTGTGCTTTGGGTCAGATACCCAAGTCCTTCTACTGCTTTCCCACTTTTTGCCACATGGCCACCCCTTCTGCTTACTCCTGGATGATGGTCCTCCCAGGATTTCAATATGGTCAAATCCTAATTTTCTATTTGAGGAACAATTTAAATCTAATCCAACAAACAAAATAAGCAATGTGTTTTGTTCTAATGGGGGAGATGCAAACCCTTGGGTCTGTGAAATAACTGGGGACAGTTTTGATTTGGCAGCCTAGAAGGCTGCTAAGCAGTTGGATATATGGTGAGTGAGAAACGACCCCTTTCAAGGGCTGAAGATTAAAGCTTAGAAGGGTGATGATTGAGGTTTGTCTAATGAGCTCTCAGAGGAGGGCCCCAGTTACTATCTCCCTCTTTGAGCTCCCTGTCACAGATGAGCCTTCTTACATTCCCATGGTATCCCTAGAGAAAAGTTGCTAATGGGAAATTCAGCATTATTTGGAATTCACTTGCTTCTTGAATGAAAAGTCTGGTCTCAGATGTGAATCCTGCTCTGGGAGGTTTCCTCTGTTTTCCTGGTGATTTCATTTTAAACATATTGTGGAAAAACAAAACAAGGTCATGTGCTAAATAATTGAAATGACCCATCTTGGCTCCCATAGAAAAAATGAGGAAGCACATCTCTCCTTGATTAGAGGGAGGCAGCAGGGAAAGACCATAAGTGCATTATGCTATACACACTGTCAGATGGTGGTACTCTCACTTGGCTTTGCTTGACTTTTTGTCTTTGTTTCAAGGGAATACTTTGATGAGAGGAGGATGGTATTGCTAGAAAAGTTGGGATGTTTAGAAAAGTGCATCAGTAAAACACTTTAAAAATGTTTGGCATGAAATGTGACTTTTCCAAGGTCACACAAAATGTGAGGAGATACAAGATTTATTCAGGATCACTGAAGGCTCAGTGGACATGACATCTGGCCCCTGATCCTATGACACATCCTTTCCCTACACTGGCTTTATATTCTTAACACCTTTAGTTCAGAGTTAACCTGAGTAATAGGAAGAAACTGCTTTTGCCTCAAGCTGGTCACAAGCCCCTGGACTGTGACAGGAGAAAGGGAGGACTTCTGATTCTTACCTCTTCTCTGCTGACCTCTAAAAGTCAAATCAATAAGCAGATTAAGCACCTCAATTCTAAGCACTATAAAAAGAGGCAGAAGGCAGTCCTTGCCCTCAAGAAGTTTATAATCTAATTGGGTAGACCACAAGCAAACAAATAAGTACAAATAAACTTTCTCTCTCTCTCCCTCCCTCCCCCTTTTTCTCTCTCTGTCTCTGTCTCTCTCTGTTTCTCTCTCTCTTTTTCCTTATCTCTCTCTCTCTCTCTCTCTCTCTCTCTCTCTCTCTCTCTCTCTCCCTCTCTCTCTCTCTCCCTATCTCTTTCTCTCACTCTCTATTTCTGTCTCTCTTCTCCCTCTCCTTTCTTCCTCTGTCTCCAGTCTCTCTCTTTCTGTGTCTCTGTCTTTGTTTCTTTCTGTGTATCTCTCTGGCTCAGTTTCTGTCTTTTTTCTCTCTCTGCCCCTCCTTTTTGTCTGTCTCTTTTTTCCTCTGCCTCTCTCTGTCTGTCTCTTTCTCTCTGTATATGTGTATATAAATTATATATGATCAATAGGAAATAATTAAGAGGGAAGGCACTAAAACTAAGAGGGGTAGGGAAAGGTTTCCTGTAAAAGATAGGATATTAGTTAAGATTTAAAGGAAGCCAGGGAAGTATATAGGCAGAGTTAAGGAGGGAGAGCATTCCAGCCTTCCTGGGGCGGGGGGTGGGGTGGGGGTGGGGGTCGGGGGGTGGGAGGCGTGCAGAGCCAGAGAAAATGCCTGGAGCAGAGAGGAAGCATCTTGTTTATGTAAGAGCCAGCGTAGTACCACTGCAAACAACCTGAACTAGTAACCTTCCTTCCTTCCTCCTATCACAGTCCAGGGGGCTTGTGACCAGCTTAAAGTCAGCTTCTGCCCATTCAGGTCATTTAAGGAGTCCAGGATCAAAGGACCTTGAAAATAGTTTAGTCCAATCACTTCATTTTACAGACAAGGAAATGAACTCTTGTCCAGCTCTAACATTCTAGAAGTTACTGGTAGTTCTTGGAAGCTATCACTGCTGTTGACATCTCCTCATTAAGTGAGGATCCTCAAGCTTATTAGAGAACCTCTTAATTAGCTGAAGGAAGAGAATAAGACCTTAGTTCATTCTGAGGAGTGAGCAAGATGTTTTACAAAATATGAGAAATTTTTGTTTTGTAAAAATATGAGAGCTTTATAAAAGAAAATTGCTGGATTGGGGAGGGAGGAGGAAGAATAGAACCAAGGGAGTAGCTGCTGCCTAAACAAATCAGCAAGGGTTCTAATATTCCATAGAACATGGAAGGGAGCCTTTGAGCAACAATTTGCTCCGAAAGGTCTCTGGCTACCTCCCACTCTCTGTCAGATAAAAGGATCCCCTTGAACCAAGCAAGTATAGGATACCCCTAAAAGAAAGATGCTGTCAATCCTGAGTGCCTCTCTCCAGACTCTCAGAGTTCAGAACTCGACCCTGATGGCACAGGCCACCCAACCTCTCAGGATCCTGGGTGGCCTTAGACAGGGAACAGCTTTAACGAGATCCAGAAACTCCCTATCACCTCAGCCCCTGACAGCTGAAGCAATAAATTATTGATAGCCAACTTCAGCAGAATGCCAGTCCAGGGAAGGGGCCAACCCACCAAGCCATGAAACCCAGAAGTACAGCTGTCAAAGCAGATAAGGAAGGTAGAATCCCAGAGTTGGGCAGGACCTGCCAGCTCAGCCAGTCTAAGGGCTGACTCCAACCCACTTAATGTCATCGAGCCTTCACACTGGGAGTTCTTAACTTGGGGTCCCTAAACTTGGGGTTAAAAAAATAGATACACTTTGATAACTGTATTTCCATATCATTGGGTTCCTTTGCAATCCTCTGTATTTTAAACATGATTCTGAGAAGGGGTCCATAGGCTTCACCAGACTGCCCAATGGGTCTGTGACACACACAAAAGGAGAGATCTCTTGTCTTTCATGCTATTGCTCCCCCTCACTAGCCCTTCTTCTCCTTTATATATTTTTTTTGTCTTCTTACCTGTGTGCTGTTTGATTTCCTCACAGTGCAATGCAAGCTTCTTGAAGGTGGGAACTGTTATCACTTGTGTCTTTGTGTCCCTAGAACCAAGTGTGGGGCCTGGCACAAAGTCAGTGATTATTTAAGGCTTGTTGAATTGAATGAGCATCTCACTACCAAACAAATTAGGAATCTCACTACCATACAGATCAGATCATTCTCATCTTGGTCAACTCCAGTGGTTAGGAAATTCTTCTTGCAGCATGACTCAGTAGAAAGGACATTGATCTAAGGAAGGGGGTGGGAGGGGAAGAGAAGTAAAGAAAGAGAGACAGAGTGAGCTGGGCTTTGGTCTCAGTTTTGTCACTATGTGACCTTGTGCAAATTACTTAGCCTTCCTGGGACTCAGTTTCCTCATCTGTAAAATGAATTAGTTGGACAAAATGACCTAATGACTCTTTCAATGCTGAGACTGTACAATTTCTCTATTGAACCAAAGCCCTGTCTCCCTGTAATCTCCATCCATTGGTCCTTGCTCTGTCTTCTGGGATAACACAGAATAAGTTCACTCTTTTTATCATGACAGTGCTTTAAATATTTAAGGGCAGCTATTACTTTCCCCATAAGTTTTCATGTCTGTAAGACAAACATTCTCACCTCCTGACATTTTTCATGTCATATATTTTTCTACATCAATAAGTCAATTCTATATTAATTGGTCATTACAAAGGCATTCTGCTAGGTACCAGGGATATAAAAACAAAAATGAAACAGCCCCTGCCCTCCAGGAATATGCCCTCCATATATATATATATGCCCTCCATATATATATATATATATATATATACACAATACTATATGTATATTCATATATGCACATATATCTATTGGGAGAGAAGACTATCCATTGAGGGCATCAGCAATGGCTTCCTTAAAAGAGGATGCTCAAGCCAAGTCTTGCATGAAAGGGATTCTGAGAGGCAAAGGTGAGCAGGCAGTGCATTCCAAGCATGGACAATAGCCATGCTGGTCACTATTCACAGAAACGCATCACACCAATGCTAGGGACCTCAGCTTCATTGTCTCCAAATTCCTCAGGTGCTTGCCATCAGTACAGCAAGTTAAAGGAGGCCAAGAAGGCTTCCTGGAGACTACTTATGATGGAAAAACAAGGTATATAAACTCAAGCAGGAAGAAGGTGGGGGAGGGATGTGGGCAGCTTAAGGACAATTTTGTTCTTCTCCCACAATTTGGGATTATAGGTTTAGAGGTGAAATTATACATTTAGAGGTGAAAAGGAACATAGAGCTCATCTAGGTTAATTCCTTCATTTTACAGATGAGGCAGGCAACTGAGACCTAAAGGAGAAGTAGTGACTTGCCCAAGGTAAGGTCATATTAGTAGAAAATGACAGCCCTGGTATTCAAACCCCTCCAAAGCAAGGGACAAGAGGACTTATGGAAGGAAAACACAAATTAAATTGTACTTGGAGGATGCCACTGAATCTGAGTTTTGGTACCATTTATTTTTTTGGATAATAACAACCCTTCACATTTGGGTTGTAATGAAAATAGAAATGATAATAGTAACTGACATTTATATCCTTCATTAGAGTTTGTTAGGCACTTTATATACATTATGTCATTTGAACATTTTATGAAGCACTTTCAAATACATTGTTGTCCTAGGGTAAAAATCCAGCCCCCTGACTTTAAAGTCAGCTTCCTCTACCTTCCCAGGCTCATTTTTTAAAAAATATAATATATTTTATTTCCCCACTCCCAGTTACATGTTAAAACAATTTTTACCATTTAAAACTTTGAGTTCCAAATTCCTCCCTCTCTCTCCTCCTGCCTCCCTGAGATGGCAAGTAATCAGATATAGGCTTATTTTGCATCATACTCCTCTTCAAGCCCCTCTACCTTCCAGCCAAACTGGCTACTGCCATTCTTAGAATGCTGGGATTCCATCCCTAGTGTCTGTGCCTTTGGAAAGTATCCCCTAAACTTGGAATACCCTCCCTCCACATCCCCTCCTCTTAGCATCACTGGTATTCTTCTAGGTCTAGTTCAGGGACCACTCACAGTGAGAAGCTTTCTTTGATCTCTCCTTCTCCCTACTATATGCTAATATCCCTCTTCAAATTACCTTTGAATTGCTTGTAAGAGGCAATGAGAACAGTGGGTAGAGAACTCCCTTGGAGTTAGGAAGACCTGTGTTCAAATCCTACCTTATCTAGATGAGAACCAGGCTATTTTCTCCCATCATATTTCTATTTGGCACCATCTTCTGTATCCCCTTTATGTATGGTTTCCATCATTAGACTATAAGTTCCTTGAGGGCAGGGACTTCATTTGTTTTTATAGGCATCCTCATTGCTTAGCATAGTTCCCTGTACACAGTAAGCACTTAATAAATGCTTTGTTTGTCTGCCTAGTATGTGTCTCTGACACATACTAGTTGTATGAGTATATACAAATCATTTAACACCTCAGTTCCTCAAGCAACTCTAAAACCATGATCCAGATGCCTTGCTAATCTGCATTAGTGGAGGGAGTTTCCTTACTGGAAGTTTCCCCACAGGTGCAGAACAACCAAAATAGATGCTACATCCTCCAGTAGAATGTTAGGTCATGGATTTCTCACATAAGATAAGGACCACATAGTTATTGTCTACATGTCCCTAATTCCTAGCATACTCAATGCTCCAGTAACTCCACAGAAAAGGAATTATTATTCCCCATCCCCTTTATCAGGAGAGGAAAAGAGATGCTAAGTGATTTTTCCTAGGTCACTTGGCTGGGATGTAACAGAGTCAAGACTAGAACTCATGCCATTTTTCATCTAGTGCAAAGGATTCTAAATTAGATAGTTATGGCTTAACTTTAAAGGGATGCATGATTAACCAATCTCACCCTTCTCATTAGAGCAAATTATGAGGTTTATCCCTAACATAACCATACCTAACCTTAATCTCCAACATTCACCCAAATCTACTGTCTCCCTCCACTGAACAGGTGACCACATACCCTCTTCTGAGCTAGGATTGTGCAGATGCCAGTGGGAAAATGCCCAGTTCCCTATCCTGTCCTCCCATCATCTTGTTGCTACAGCAGATGCTTGCCCCTTCGAGGATGGGCTCTAATTTAGGGCAGTGACTGGTCACTAAGAACTCCTTTCTCCTTTTCCATCTATGGTAGGACAGAGTCTCTCAGAGAAAGCAAGAATGTATTGGTTGTTTCGGATTGGATTGCCTCATTACCTTGTCTTCCCCCACCTCCCCCAACCCATCTCTCTTCCAAATTTTCCTATTACTATTGAGGGAAGCACTTTCCTTCCACTCACCCTGGTTCAGTAGCTTAGTATCATGGTACACTCTTCATTTTCCCTGACCCCTACATAACCAATCAGTTTTCAAATCTTTCCATTTCTACCTCTACAGCTCTCACATAGATCCCCTTCTCTCATTAATGAGGCAGCTTTCAGCCAACAAAATGTACCTTCTTTTGGGCAGAGTACCCTCAGGTAAAGAAAGGGAGAGGGAGAGGGAGAGGGAGAGAGAAAATGAAAGGAAAAGGGAGAGGGAGAGGGAGAGAGAAAATGAAAGGAAAAGGGAGAGGGAGAGGAGAAGGTGAGATTGGTGAACTTGCCCAGTCTTCCCTCACTCAAATCCAAGTCAATGGCAAGTCATGTCATCATTCCCTGATGCCATGATCCTCTTTGAAAATGAAGGACAAACAATCTGGGCCATCCCTTGATTCTTTTCTTAAAGAGGCCTATTCATATAATGGGCGTTACCCCACTCAAAGTGAGAACCTGAAAAGACTTTAGCCTAAAAGAGCCAGGGTCTCTCATTTCATCCTGGGCCATCTCCAGTCATCCTGATGAATGTCAGGCCACTGGACCCAGATGGCTCTGGAGGAGAAAGTGAGGCTGGTGACTGTGCAAAATTATGTCAACATTCCCTGATATCGTGGTCCTCTTTGAGAATGAAGGACAAATACAACCTCATGCAGCCACCACCCTAGTTCAGGTCCTTATCACCTCTCATCTGGACTATAGTAATAGCCTTTGGATTGTCTCCCTGCCTTACGTCTATCAAAAGTATTTTCCTAAAGCTCCATCCTGACCATGGTACTTTCCTACTCAATAAACTCTAGCAGCTCCCTACTGAACCCAGGATCAAATATTATTCATCTATATTTCATTCTTCTATGATTCCTATTTTTGTAAGTCGTATAATGTCTATAATTATTGCTACAGTCATACATTATACAGCATAAATGAGTAAACAGATAAGTATTGTCAATGGCTTGTTACTTAAAAATGTGGGTGTGCTAAATTTTTTTTAACCAATAGGAATATATAAGAAAAAGTTTAAAGGGCATTGGTCAAGTCTAATCAATGTTCTTTCTGCTATTCCATGTTTCCTTTGATGGTGTGGGGATTTGTCTGGGGGGGGTCAGAAGAAAGACTGCTTCATAAACTGGAAAGAAAACATGCTAGGCAGGGAGTCAGGAGATGTGAATTCTCACCCTGGTTTTGTCACTCATTCCTTGATCACAGTGGTAATGGAAAGGATTATCTTGGACTGTATTCATGGACTTTGGGGTCTGTCAATATCTTGGCTCTGGGCTAAGGAGCGGAGGCTCAGCTTTAAATCTTGTCTTGGTTCTTTGATCTTCTTAGCCTAGGCAACAAAACATTTGATGAAAAAGATGTCATTTTTTTCTGGAGGTCTTTAAATTATAGTGAAATGCTTGCCTTTGTGAACCAAAACAGCAGGGGAGTGGGAGTGGGAATGGGAAAAAAGAAATACCAGAAAGCTGCTTACAAACCATTTAATTTGGTTGTTGGGGAGAAAGAGAGGTTAAATCTAAGCTCGCTGGCAACTGATGGGGAAATCATTGGATGGGCTTGGAGTACTCAAGTGATTTTCCACTGATGCTGATGGAATAGGGAAGAAGATTTTTTGAATGTTCTCTCAAGGAGCATTAGTTACCTAGATACAAGCCTCACCTTGTTTGCTATTCTTTCCCCATTTATCTAGCTGAGGCTTTTGTACATGGAGCACTTAAAGAGAAACATCCCATGCACATCTTGACATGGCCACTGTCACCCACAGTAAAAATAGCTGCCCCTTGGGCTGGGATGGAGTCTAGAGATCTGTGAACACAACATGGTGGGGACATATGCTCATACCAGGCTGGACTTTTAAATCAAGTTTCAACTCATTATCTTTAATGACTCCAAGGTGTCTACAGCAAAACATCCAAAATTCTCATTCTGACCTTAGAAACCCTGCACCATCCAGCCAGACTCTACCTCCCTGCTTTGTCTCCCACTAAGCTCCCACTAGATTGGTCTATGTTCTGACTAGGCTAGTTTCTACCCTTTCCCCTGAATACACTGTGTTCTTTCTTGACTCCAGATTTGCTTGTGCTCTTTGCCTGGCCCAGAATGCCTTTCTTTCTCTCCGCTTATCCAAAAATCTTCAGTGTCTCCCTTATTAAATACGGAACAAAATTTAAATGCCTTTATTTGACATTCAAGGCTTTTTATAATCTGGCATTACTAGACCTCTCCAACCTTATCCCCTGTGATTTATGGTCCAATCAAAACAGACTACACTCAATTCCTGTGTTTTTGCCTCATTCCTTTGCTTCCACTCTTCCCTGTGCCTGGAGTATCTTCTCCCACCTCCCATTTGTTGCATTGGTAATGATACTTTAAATTCTAGCTCAATGGCCAACAATTCTAGTGAGCCTTTCCTGATCTCCTTGTTAATGACCTTACTCCCCATTTCCCACCCCTCCCCCAACCAATTATATTTTTATACCTTTCTATTCTATATTCCAAATTTATTAAAAATATATATTAATTAGCCAGCATTTATATTTTTCTCCCTCCCAACTTCCTTCAATTGGGGGAAAATCCTTATAAACAATCAAGCAAAACAAATTTCTGGATTATCCATGTCCAAAAATTATATATCAGATACTTTTATGTATTACAGTTCTTTGTATAGGTGTCAGATCTGTACTAGATTGGAAACTCTGTGAGGGCAGGAACTGTATCTTATCTACACTCCTTAGTCTACATATTGCACTTCCTTATAATACATATTTGTTGGATTATGACTTCAGAAAACTGATGAAGCATGCCACTCACCTCTTGGCAGAGAGGTGATAGACTAGATATGTAGAATGAGCCTTTGGATACAGCCAAAGTCTTGTTTTGTTTAACTTGAGTGTTTGTTAAAAGGGAGGCTAAGGTTCTATTTGATGAAGGGTGAGTTAGTAAGTATATGAAAAAAGAAAGAAAAGAGCAGCAATAAGATAGTTTTAAAATACAAAGAAAACCAGAAAAGGTCAGAAAGTGGGAAATGGGGACATTCCGTTACTAGCGTGCTTGTTAACTTGACTTAAAGATGAAGAAGCATAGTCTCTGAGAGGTGAATTAACTTAGCCCGTGTGAAGTCACCCAGCTGGTGAGAATGATGGGAATCTAGGTTTGCAGCCTTCGCTACTCTTTCTCCTACACTGGGCATAAACACCATTCTACCTTCTCCTGCAATCATCAGTCTTATTTTCCACTTACCTGAAGCCCAAAGAAAGCCATTACAGTGGAGTTAATTGTTCCCAAGATGCCCTCAGGATCAAAGGGCTGTGCTGTCTTGTAGAGTTCCTGCAACACAGGAGGGAACAATTCACATCTGGGATAGGAAAGCAATTGGTTTTTCAATGAAAGCTTCCTTGAGCTCCAATTTCTTTCCCCAGAACACACAAACCAGTGAGTCCATTAGCAAAGAGCTTCCCTCTCCGCCCACCCCCCCCCCCAGCATCAAAAAGAGGAGGCAGCTGCCCTCCCAAAGCAAGTCCCAGTTTCCTCATTTCCTCTGACAAAGGCTTTCAGCACAGCAGGATCCTAACTGGAAGATAACCTCTCTGCCCCCAGCAGAAGGCAGGGGCAACCACTAGCCCCAGTTCGGCCCAAGACAATCCATGATGAAGAAAAGCAAGTTGGCAGAGGGAGGAAGTTGGCATGAAAGTAGTCACCACTGGCACATTAATGCAAACAGGACTAAACTTCAGACCCACTCTTGAGGATACTGAATCAAGAGACCTTGACCTTGGGGTTTTTCTAGTAACTTCTCTGTCACTAGGCTTCTGTGGAAACTGCCCCAGCTGCATCCTCTACACACCCTGGCATTCAAGGGCCTCTCCATACGGTCTCATCTGACTTTTCCATTATATCCCATTACTTATATCCCATTACTCCTGCTATACCAAACCCCTTCTCCAGTCAGGCCAGGCTCCACATTATCCATCAAGCACCACCCACTGAATGCTCCCTCCAAGCCTTTGCTCCAATAGTACTATTTTTCTGCCTGAAATTCTATGCTCCACTCACTCCTCTCTACCTTCAAATCCTCTGACTCTTATGTCCCATTTGACTTTAGTCACTTAGATAAGACAGCCTCAGTTTCCTCATCAGTAAAATGAAAGGAGTAGAATTGAAGACCTCTGGGGCCCCTTCCAGTTCTGGAGCTCTGATTTCCTAACTGCTACAATCTCACCTCCACCATGGAGCCTACCCACAGGATTCCAGCCCACAGTGAACTCCCCTCCTCTGAATTCTGAAAAGTATCAATTATCTGCCCCACTTATATGGCATTTCACCATAGGCTGCTTTTCATCCTTTCATATATTATTGTTTAATAAAGCTATTTTACTTGTCATGTGCATCTTATAGAATCCATACCATAGAATGCCATTTTGCTAGATTATACTTTCCTTGAGAGCTACATGTTTTATGTTTCTCTGTATTCTTCACAGCACTAGCACTGGCAGAGACCTAGTAGGATCTCAATATTAGCAGGGTATTTTGTATGTATGGGGATTTTGAAAATTTATTTATAAGTAAATTGGAGCTCATTTGCGCCTAGAAAGTAAGTTAATTTAGGCAGCACAATTTTTTTAAACTTAATTTTTATATTTAGTTCCAAATCTTTTCCTACTGTCCACCCCTCTCCCATCTATTGTGATAGCAAGACACATGATGCCCATTATACATATGAAGTCACGTAAAACATATTTCTGAATTAGCCGTGTTCCTGGAGGAAAAAGCAGCATAAAACTAATAAAACATCTACTATGTTTAAGTTACTGTGAAAAATACAAAGATAAAGAATAACCTACAACTCCTGCCCTCAAGGTGCTTACAGTCTAGTAAGGGGAGATAAGTTGTATCCACACATTTTTAACATAAAATAAAATGTGAAACTGCAATAAGAGAGACATGACATGGTATGTAGGTTCAAAAGAATGAGGGGATCACTTCTTGTTTGTGTAATCAGGGAAGCTTTTGTTGGTTGGTGGCATCTGAGATGGGCCCTTAAGGAAATACAGGAATCAGACAGACAAAGCTCAGGGACAGAGGGAGCATCCTAGGTAAACATGTAAATGTGCATAGGGAGTAAAGTGGTGGAGATTATTCAGACGCTCATGGGCAGTCTGGTTTGACTTGAGCATAGGGGATCAGAAAGGGGCATAGGGGCAGTTAGGCATCACAGTTGGCAAAGTGCTAGGCCTGGAGTCATGAAGACCTAAGTTCAAACCCACCCTAAGACACTTACAGCCTGTGTGATCCTGGGCAAGTCACTCAAACTCTGTCTACCTCCCTTTCTTCATCTGTAAAATTGGGATAACATAGCTTCTCATATCTAGGGTTATTATGAGGATCAAACAAGATAATAACTATGAAGCACTTAGCACAGCACTTGACACAAAGTAAAGATTATATAAATGTTACCATTTATTATTATTACTAATCACATATATGACTTCATCTAATCCTCACAGCAACCTAGTAAAGTAGGCACTACAGTCATTATTATCCCCATTTAACTAAAGAAGAAACTGAAGCCCACAGAGACTTATCTGTGATGAGGAAAGATGTTTGGAGATCAAATCATAAAAAAAAATGCTTTTAATTTCAGGCTCAAGAATTGGAATTTTATTTTATAGTCAATGAGAATCCATTGGGTCACTGAGAGTAGCAAAGGGGAGGGGAGTGTGATGAGGCAATGTGATGAGTAGAGAGAGTGTTGGTCCTGGAGTAAGGAAGGCTTGGATTTGAAATCCACCACGGACTGTAATTGTAAGATTTTCAGCAGGTCACTCACCTCTTTGGACCTTGGTTTTCTTATCAGTAAAGTGAGGGAACTAAGCTCAGTGATCTCTAAGGCCCCTTCCCAAACTAGCTCTATTTTCCTGTGATCCCATGATCAGAGTGGAGCTTTAAACAAATTAATCTGGCAACAATGGGTCCAATGAATTAGAGAAGTAAGGAACTGAAGGGAGACCAGTAAGAAGACAATTGGTGGATTTCAAGTGAATGGGACTAAATTAAGGTAAGAGCAGAGAGAATGAAGAGAAATGACAGTAACTCCGAACAATAGCAGGGCACTGCTGGGGAGGTCAAGGTGGGAAGGCAGTGGACAGGAAGGAAGCAAGCTTGAGAGGAGCCTACCTGGAAGGCCACTAAGGAAAGGACGCCTGCCATCTGGCAACTTCCTAGTTTAAGGAATCTTTTTTGCTAACTCAGTGCTAAACTCAGGTGTCCCGATCACTGCTGTCCATTTCAGCACTCTAGTTTCTGTCTTGGCAACATCTCCTGATGTCATGCTAGATATCAATAACACTGCCATGAAATCTCCCTGTTAGCATTCTGATGCCACCTTGGCTGTGATATTGTCATAGAATTTCTCTTCCTTTATATCTACTGATATTTATTTAGTTTTCTGTATTCATTAACGCTGTTGGTGCTCTCTCCTATCCTTAATTCATGGGATCATAAGGCTGTTGGAGCTGAAAGGGGCCTTAAAGATCATCCAGTGCACCCTGCTCATTTTACAGATGAGAAAACTGAGGTGAAGCCCAGGGAGGTTAAGTGGTTTGGGCATGGTTATTCAGTGGCAAGTGATGGAGCAGAGATTTGAACCCAAGTACATAGATCCTACAGTTCTCTTTCTACTAAACTTAAGTCTGGCACCTTAATGATATAATAGATTCTGTTTCACTTTCTTTGAATGGACATTTGGAGGGTGGTCCTTCCAACACTAAGATCCTATGATTCAATTCTTATTCTTGCAAATTGCTCAACAACCATCTTACCAACTTTGTTTGGGGTTGTGTTTATTTGGGAGGGAGGGAAAGAGATCATAGAACTGAGAGCTGGAAGAGACCTTCAAAGCTTGATTTTAAGTGCTACTGTAGGGCTTCTTAACTTCTGAGTGTGTGTGTGTGTGTGTGTGTGTGGAGTGTCTACAATGTGTTGTGTGTATGTGTATGTGTGTTGTGTTATGTGTATGTATGTGTGTTGTGTGTGTGTATGTGTGTCGGTATGTATATATGATGGGCCCCTTTGTAAGTGTCTAGTGAAGCCCATGGACCCTTTCTCAGAATCATGTTTTTAATACATTTAATTAAAATAAAATGCACAGGATTACATAGAAGACCAATTATATTGAAATAAAAATGTAACTTTTTTCCATCCAAATTTATAGACCCTTAGAAATCTATGCAAAGGCCCCCTGATTAAAGACCTATGATATAGTCCAGCCCCCTTTACTCCAAATGAAGTATCTGAGGCCCTGAGAGGATAATTGACTTGTCTAAGGTCAATAGCAGGGCTAAGTTTCAAACTCATATTTGCCTCTAAACTCAAAGCTCTTAGGTATTTGGAGCCAAGTGAGGATCTCCTTCTCTCAGTGTGAAATTTCCCCATAGACTACATCTCTGACAATTACCTTGCAAGAAGGGAAACGATACAGATGATTTTCTCCCAGAATCCACTTGTCAATGTATGCTGCTGCTCCATCTGTACAGTTGAAGTATTTTCCATCATCTCTTATCCCTCCAGGGCCTGGGTAGCCTCTGCAGAGACCAAACATACAATTTACTCTTCCCTCTCTCAACATTTCCATCTCCAAAATGGGTAGACCCTTTCTTTCCAATGATCATGCCTCCTCTCTTTCTCTTTAAACTTCATTTTTCTAATGTGGACTGCCACATAACCTTTGCCATTCTTACCTATCTCAGCTCCAGAATGGACAAGGCTTCCAAACCAACTAACACTAATTTCCTCACAGATTCCCTGCCAATACCCATCTCTGCCTTTTCCCATGATGCATAGATTAAAGCATGTTAGAACTGAAAGGAGCTTTACAGATATCTGATCCAATGTCCTAACTTTACAGATGAGGAAACTGAGACTGATTGAGTATTCATGAACCATCTAATTGACATGGGGCTATATTATATAACTTACAGACAACCCCTCCAAGAATGTTTCTCTGATTAGCCCCATCTAATTAATTACTACCTAAATCTGAATCTCATCAGCACCTATTATAGATTTCGTTTATATCACTGGTATTAATTTACACTGATTATTATGTTTCTTAGTAGGTATTCTGGTCTTCACATGGTTGCACAATAATAATAATAACTGGTATTTTATATTGAATTTTTAAATTTTAAGATATTTTTCATGTATTTTCTCATTTCAACCTCATAATAACCCCCAGAGCTCGGTACTAGAGGTACTATTGTCTATATTTTATGGATGAAGAAAGAGAGGTTAAGTGGCTTGTCCACAGTAAACAGTAGGTACCAGATTGAAGCCAGGTCTTGCTGAATCCAAGTCCAGCTCACCACACACTGCTGTGCATCCTCTTCCTACAGCAAAGCAGCAGACTGAGCATTGCACCTGTGACCAAAAGACTTATGTCCACATCTCAACTTCACCACTAACTTGCTATACACCTCCAGCCATGCTCTACACCTCTTTGCACTTGCCGCCATGTTCTAATTTCATTTTTCCTCTGCCCTATGGCTTCTTCTCCCCTTGATGAATTTCTCCTGGAACCTCCATTTTTAGGAAGGACCCAGACTAACCATTCTTCTTTCTCCAGACTTTGACATCACGATCCTGCCTGGGGCACCCTTCCTCTTCTCCTTTAACTGCCTTTTATGTATTAACTTCCCCCATTAGAATATAAATTGCTTGGGAACTGAGGGGTGTCTTTCTCATGGCTTGATTTTGTATTTCAAGAATAAGCATTTTTAAAGTGCTTTTTCACTTGACTGACTTAATTGTGAGCAATCCTCTTAGCCTCAGTTTCCTTATCTGTAAAACCAGGAAATTAATACCTGCTCTACTTACCTTGTAGGGTTATTGAGGGATTAATTGAAATTGAATTATTAATGTAAAGCTCTTTGTAACTGAAAAGCACTGTAGAAATGGAATGGGTCATTAACTGCCTTTTTCATTTTTCCTACTCGACTGTAAATTCCCTGAGGTAGTGGGCCACACAATTCCTCTAGATTCAGCCCCCTTCCCAATAATATTGAACATTGTAAATTAATATTTTGTGAGCTGACTGATGGCTTTGATGAATTAGAAGTAATAATGATGATGCCCTCTTCTCTAATTAGTTCCCCTTCAAATAGCTACCAATAAACTCTAAGTAAAAGAGAGAAGAAAAAAAGTAGACAAAGGCAGATGGGTGCTGAAGATCTAGAGATGTGTGAGAGAGGCATCAGAAGTTAATAGGAAAATGGGATCAGGGAAAGAGAGGAGAAAGTAAGGTAATACCCCTCTCATGTCATTCTGATGTCAGGTCCAAGAGGGAAGAAAGTACTTTGTGTCTTAGATAAATTCCTCAGCTCTTGACATTGTGTGTATTCTGTAATATATCTACCAGAGCAGTTATGGATGCTGCTAGTTGGGAATAGAAGGAGATTGTGTTGAGAAGAAACTGAAGGGTGGTCAAGGTAGATGGCAGTGTGATTGGGTGAATTCAAGACTGGTTGAATGACTGAGCCCAAAAGAGTTGTCATTAGTGGGTCAATATCAACTAGGAGGGGCATTTCCATTGGAGTATCCTAGGGATTTTCCTTTGACTCTGTGCTATCCAAAACTTTTATCAGTGATCTGGGCAATATCAAAGGGGTAAATATTCATCAAATGAGCATGTGACACCAAGCTGAGAGAAAAACTAATGTGTTGGATTGGGTGACACAATCAGGATTCAAAAAGACGTGATAGACTAGAACAATGGCCAAAGTTGACAGCATGCTATAGGGATAGATGCTTATGATCTATGCTTACCCTTCAGGAAAAAAAATCAACTTTACATGGGGTAGGCATGGCTAGACAACTGTTCCTAAAGAAAAGATTTGGGTTTCGTGACAAAAAGACATCTTGAAATGTCAACAGCATGACATGTCAGCCCTCAAATTCAATGTTATCAAGAGAAAAATAGTATTCTGAAAGGTGAGAATTCTTCAGTACATTTCCATAATTAGTTCACATTTGGAATGGTGTGTTCAGATGGAATTGTCATATCTTGAGAAGGACATAGGCTAAAGGGTATCCCGAAGAAGACAACCAGGATGCTGAGATGATTAGAGACTTTGTCAAGAAATTAGACACAGGAGAAGAAAAGACTTTGGGTATAACATGATAGAAGTTTTCAAATAACTGAAGGTCAGTGATATGGAAGAATGATTAGATTTGTTCTGCTTGGCCCCACAGGGCAAAAAGAGGGATGGTGAGTGGATTTGACAGAGAGGCAGATTGAGGATCAATGTCAGGAAAAACTTCCTAAAGAGTAGAGCTAATCAACCCAGAATGCGCTATTTCAGGAGACAATGATTTCTCTCTTTTTGGAAATAGAGGCTAGATAATTGTGACTGGGACTGGGATGCCGTTGGGGCAATTTTTGGTTAGGCACAGGTTGCAATAGGTGTTATCTCTGAGGTTCCTTCCAGCTTTGAAATTCTGTGGGCTTCATCATCTTTCACCTGCATAGCCCAAAATCATTCTCCTGACTTCCAGTTTCCTCCCTCTCTGATCTGCCCTTCACCTAGCTCCCAAAATAATTTTCCTGAAAAAGTCTGTTACCTGCCCCAGAATCTGAAGTGACTCCCTCTAGAATAAAATACAGTTTGTATTTAATTACATTAAATTACATCATTTATAAATTACATTAGATACAATGCACATTCTGACTCCCATTTAAGTCTCCAGGTTTATCTCACCTTATTTCTAGTTCTGCCCTCCATGTTCTAGCCAAATTGGTCTCTTCGTTCCTTCTTATGTTCAGCATTCCATCTCTCCTACCTCTCTTCCTTTGCATAGGCTGTCCCCTATGCCTGGAATGCCCTCCCTTCTCACTTCTGTCTCTTAGACTCTCTACCTTCCTTCAAGGCTCAGCCTCCATGCTATTTCCCACACAAGGCCATTGCCGATATTTGCTGCTCCCATTCCCATCCCCACTATCCCTAACTCATTTCTGTGGTTAATGAAGAGCACTTTCCTATGTTGTATCCTCTGGGCAGAATGGAAGTTCCCTGAGGACAGGAATTGTTTTATTATATCTTTGAATCTTCAGCATCTAGCTTTGTGTCTTATATTTAAGTATAGGCATAAGGTCTGGAGCAGTGACTTCCTTGAAACAAGGAATATCCAGATGAGGAAAGCCCCTCTACTAATGCAGAATGATGCTTTCTCTGTAACCTGTCACTTTAGAGGACTACTGAGAGCACTGAGAAGTGGTGACTTGACTAAAATCACATAAGGAGTGTATGGCACAAACTGGATTAGAATCCAGGTCCTCCCAGACCAAGGCCAGCTCTTTATGACAATGCACTGCTTTGCACATAGTAGGAACCTAATAAATATTTGTTTAATTTAATAAGCCTGTTCTTTTTATGGTAGGGGGGAAGGCAGGGCAACTGGAGTTAAGTCACTTGCCCAAGGTCACCAACTAGTAAGTGTTAAGTGTCTGAGGTCAAATTTGAACTCAGGTCCTCCGGATTCCGGGGGCCCCTGCTCTATTCACTGTGCCACAGAGCTGCCCCTAGTAAGCCCATACACACACACACACACACACACACACACACACACACACACACACACTCCACATCCTCCATGCCTGGGTGCCTCTGTGGGGAGGATGCCAGGACAAGTCCCAAAGGGGTGGGAGCTGGGGCTTCTTAGAGAGACCCAGGTTCAGTCTAGGGAAGGGAAGAGGATGAGATGATGGAATGTTTTCCCTGGGACATTAAAGGGAGATGGAGGGGAGGCAATGTGAAAAACTGTTGCTGATATTGCTAATTGAGGCCTGCCATCTGTTTCCATGGCTTCCCCTCATTAAGGCGTTAGCTGAATACTATCTGTGCTGCTGATAAGCAGTTCCCAGATGATCTGTGTGTGTATGTGTGTGTGTGTGGGGGGGGGGGGGGCACAGACCACCTCAGTTTCTCTCCTCTGACTCTTAGAATCCCTAATTCCCTTCAAAGCTCAACTCAAGTGCCCCATGTAGGCTTTATGGGTACCCACAGTTCGTAATCTCCTCTACCCCAAAGTACCTTGTATTTACTTCTGGGAACTTTAAAAACTTACTTAACCACATCTTTATTTCTCCCAATAGAAAGTAAATTCCTTGAAGACAGGCACTGCTTGATTTTTTTTGTCTTTGAGACCCCCATGCAGAGCACAGTGTCTGGAGCACAGTAGGCATTTAAAACAAGCACTTGCTGATTTTTTCAGCTTTCCCAACGTGTTTATCTCCAGCAAACACAAAAAGCCGTGGTTCCCTAATTCGTCAGTCATTACCCTCAGAGATTATAACCCAAGATTAGAAAGGGAGGGGAAGGCTTCCTGGGGACGCACTTCATGCCTTTCCTCTTCTTTCCTAGGACCTCCTTGGGCCAGAATCATACAGATACCCCTCCTAGAAGACAGTATGCTATAGTGGAAAGGGTCCTGGATTTGGGCATCAGGGGACCTGAATTCAAATCCTCATTCTTTCACTTACCATCTGTATGATTTTGAGCAAGTCACTTAACTTTTATGGGACTCAGTTTCCTCCTCTGTAAAATGAGAGTAGTTAGATGACTCTCTCTTCCACTTCAGGTCTAAGTGCATGATCCTAAGAGCCTGCTCCCGTAAGTACTGGCATAGTTAAAAACATAAGCAAAGAGGCACCTATGCTCTTTAGCATTATTTGGGATGAAAAATATCCTTCATCCTTAATTTAGTGAAAAGAAATAAACACAGAGATCTCTTAGGATAAGAACAGGACTTTATTCTCTTCCCCGGGAGAAGAGGGCAGTCTTCCCCATGACTCATCATGGAGAAGAGGCAAGTTACAAAAGATAGTGCTGGAATTTATAACCTAACTTAGTCAAGACCCCTCCCCG
>CM053589.1:158867849-158901234 GCA_028646515.1 Pseudochirops corinnae
AAAAATAGATTAACTCAAATGACAAAAGAGGCCCAAAAAGCCAATGAGGAGAAGAATGCCTTTAAAAGTCGACTTTGCCAGATGGAGAAAGAATCTCAAAAGCACTCTGAAGAGAATAATTCTGTCAAAATTAGAGTGGAGCAAAAAATTCTATCATAACTCTTCTTGCTGGATCCTCTTATCCTAGTGGTGATTGGGAGGCCTGAACTGGGAGTCAGGAGGCCTGAATTCTATCCCCAGCTCTATCAGGAACTGGCTATGTGACACTGGCTAGGTAATGTACTCCTCTGCAAAATGAAGGTGGGAGTGGTTAGATGAAATCATTTCTCATGCCCCTCTAGCTCAGAAGGTTGGTGCCTGTACCCACCGATCTATTGTCTGGGCCTGTTTTCCCTCAAAATCTGTTTTGAATAATCCAATGTCTTATTTAATAGAGAGGGCAGACACAGAGATGCTCATTTTGGATTTGAGATAGAGAAAGACAAAATAAAGGAGGTTGCTCATTGCCACCTGATTACCCACCTATCCTCCCAACTCCAAGATTTCTTGAATTTCTTCAATCAAGCCATTAAAATCAGCACACCCACCTTTCCCCCCTCTTTCCACTCTCCATCCATCAAAGCTCTTGAGTATTTCAGGAAGCTGCCACGGGGAAGGCATCAGGGAGAAGTAAATCAGTGGAGCAGAAATGAAATTCCATACCCATCCCCCCATTTCATTACAAAGTTCACAATAGCAGCAGCAGAGATTGGGGCCCCTTGTCCTAGCAAATACAGCTGCTATTTCTGGATGGCAAAGGAGATCCGAGTCATGGACTACAGCAACCTGGATCCCCAGGGAAGGGGTGGGACAGGAGAAACGCTAAAAGGTGAAAAAAGGAGCTGGGCCCTGACCAGCTGTGGCAGTGGAGAGCACTCTCAACTAGGAAAGCACTAGAAATTTTGACCTGCGATGTCTTCCTTCTACGTGTGACAAGGAGTGTGGTATACTGAACTTGGAGCTAAAAATCCCAAATATGAGTCCCATTTCTACCACTTTCTGGTTGTGTGACTATAGGCAAGTCTCTGGACTTGTCTGATCTTTAGTCTTCCATCTGTAAGATGGGGGTACTGATTCAACCACTGCCCATCTAAGAATTGTTAAGAGGCTCAGATGAATTAATGTATATAAAATCCCTTTTGAATCAAAAGGTATATAGTCAATTTCATTATATAAACCTTAATTAAGACTCTCCAATGTGTGAAGCCCTGTTCTAGGTGCTGAGGATAAGAGATATAAAATGAAACAATTCCTGCTTTCAAGAAACTTCCCTTCCACTGAGGGGTTGGGGTGAGGAGAGGGGTGAATGCCACATGGAGCTTTTCCCAGAAGATGTGGTACATGTGCTGGCCCTGGAAGGCAAACAAAGATTCTGAGAGAAAAGACAAGAAGGGCCTGTATTCCATGCATGAGGAACAGCTCTTGCAAATGCTTGGAGAAGGGAGATGTTAGGAGAAGAATATTCCAGTTTGACTGGAACATATAGAGTTCATGAAAGGGAGTGGTATGAAATAAGGTTAGAAAGATAGGTGGAAGATAAGTTGTGGAGGGCCTTAAATGCCAGCCTGTATTACATACATACACACATGCATACATATATACACACACATACATACATATGTAATACAGCCTATGTACATATATATACATATACACATATACGTAGATAGATACAGACAGACAGATAGATATAGATATACACACATATACATATAGATTATACACATTATATATCTATATCTACCTATCTATTGTATTTTATTTTGGAGCAATGGGGGATGACTGGAGATTTTCCAACAAGGGCATAACATGCGTCTTAGGAAGATACTTTTTGGCAGCTGTGTGGGAGATGTTTCCGAGGAGGGGGAGACTGGAATGACAATGATCAGTGAGAGGGGTTGTGATAACTAGACCCAATGAGAGAGATGAGGACCTGAACTAGGATGGAGGCTATGTGTAGAAGTAAAAGGCGACAGATGGGAGAGATATTATGGAGGTAGAATTGAAAAGCTTTGGCAACTGGCTATGAGAGGGGGGATGGAGCTGATAAGTGGGAAGAGTCCAAAGTCATGAATCTGAGTGAATGGGAGGTTGGTGGTGCCCTCAACAGAAATACATAAGTTTGAAGAAAAGGTTTGTGCAAAGATAAGTAATTTTGGGGGGGAAATGTTGAGTTTGAGGTACCAAGGAGACATCGAGGAGGCAACTGGCGATACAGGACAGCTCATTCAGGCCTAGATCTATGGATTTGGAATCATTTTCATGGAGATGGTAATTTAACCCATGGGAGCTGAAGAAACCACCCAGGGAGAGAAGATGCAGGAAGAAAAGAGAAGAGGGCCCAGTGCAGGGACTTAGGGATGTTGAATTAGGGGATGGGAGAAGGGTGATGATCCAATAAATTAGTCTAGGAAGACGGGTAGTTAGGAGGAGGTCCCAAAGAGGGCATTATCCTGGGAAACAATTATGATTAATATAGGGAAATAGTAACAGCAAACAGTATATAAAGTTTTGAGGTTCACAAAGTATATGTTAACTCATTTGGTCCTTCCTGTGAGGTGGGTCTTATTCTCATCCCTATTTTACAGATGAGGAATCTGAGACAGAGAGGGTCCAGTGACTTGCCCAGGGTCGGGTGGTTAATAAGTATCTGAGGCAGGATTTTTCTGACTCCAATTACACTATCTACTATGCCACCTAACTAATTGGAATTACCCTCCCTATACGACAAATGGAGATAGAATAAAGTCAACAGCTCCAGGATTAAGAGTAGCTAGATCAGGATCTGAACGCAAAACTCTCCTGACACAGAGTTCAACTCTTTGCCTTGTAAGATGCTCCTTTTTCCAAAGCAGAAAAAAAAAATTGGATGAACTTGCTAATGCCCAGCCGAACCATTAGCCCAAGCTCTTTCAGTGCTGCCTGATATTCAGTGTTTAGCTGCTCAGCATCTATGGAATGTTTCTGGGATTCACCCATATGTCCCTGAGATTTCCATTTCCTTGGTAAATCATCTCTGTTTAAATGTACAGTCCTGTTTGCCACACCAGGACAGGAAGGAGCCTTTGTTTCAGAGTGAGTTTATCTTCCATTCTTCGGTGCAACCTTCCCTCCCCAATCCCCCCATCTTCCCAAGTCAGGAGCACAGGATGTGGCAGTGGAAGGAATCTTAGACATCTTCTAGCTCTAGGCTAATGCCTTTGTTCACAAACAAAGCCTGAGTCCCATAAAATGGAAGTTTTAGGCCTGAAGTTGTGAGAGTCAGAAACCAAACCAAGATCCTTGGACTCCAAGTTCCAAGCCTCTTTCCAATCTACCCTTTTCCCTGTAAGGATTAGGGTATAATTCTCAGGCATTGAGACAGTGGGAGGGAAAGGCTAGGGTCTGCAATGCATCTGCCTCTCCAGGGGAGAGAGACTCAGCTGCAAACCTTAGACATCTCAGCAGCCTCAGATCTCATCTGGACCCGCTCAGCTAGAAAGAGGGAAATTCAATAACCTAATTGCCTAAAATGTGGATAGGCAGGAGTTGAAAATTTTGCTCTAAATTCTGTACCCCCAAACTCACAAGGATGGCTGGGCTCCAACACCTACTCCTTTTTCCTCCATATACTTGAATTCTTATGAACTTAAGAGTGATTTATTCACAAGGGAAGAATACATATATAACAGACGACCAGCATATTCAGAGTAGTAAAATAAATTAAGTTGCCTTGTACATTTACAGAACCACTCTTGAGCTTAGTAAATCTACCTAGCTTTAAGCTCAATATTCCCCTGAAACTGTGATGACACTTGAGTCAGGCCCCTTGACTCCTGGCCATTAGCCATCTTTGAATCAAGAACTCTGAATTAGCTCACAAATATCCTTCCACTTGACCCAATTTGAGCCAAGTTGATTTACTTACCATTCCCCTAACTCAGTACCTCATCTCTTGCCTCCTTACCTTTGCACAGGCCATCTGCCGTATCCCAGAGGCACATCTTCTGGTTCACCTCTGAGAAGTCTCAGCTTCCAGTTTTGGCTCAGTTTATCTCCACACAAAAGCCTTTCCTAATCTTTTTCATTGTTACTGCTAGGTCCCCAGCTCAGATAATGAGTCCTGAGAGAAGTGGTTCCATTACTCAGACCAGCATGGCATATTTCCATTGCTGGAATCAATTATCATATTTTACATATAATTATAACTTCAGATAGTGTGATTTGACTAAGGAGACCATTTTACCATTCTTCGTACCGATCGGGTCCTAGCTACCTATTTATCTGATTACATATTGAACATGCTCAGTAACTTTAATTCTTTGAAATCAAGAACTGTTTTTGTTATATCCTTGAATGGGAGCCCTGCACAGTTAGCACTTGATAAATACTTCTTGGATTGGATTGGCTGGAATCAGTCTCTCCCCAATCAGAATGGTGGTTCTTCCTACCTTTCAAGTTGGCTTGGTTCCATGTAATTCTACTTCACATCCCCACTCCTGAAGAATATATTCTATTGGTAGGTTTAAAGTTTCATGTCACATATTCCTCCAATGGCTTTCTCCACTTGGTTGGGCCTTGGTGCTCCATCTACCTATTTGTGCCCAACATGTGGTAGAGCCTTCTGAGCTCATATTGGTCTGATGAGGCACAGTCAGAAACATTGTATGTTGTCCCCGACACAGTGATATTATTTTGGTACCCCTCAAGTACAAAGGACAACAACTACCTATTCTAGGCAGTCACTGAGTGACTCTTCTCCTGTGTCATCCACTCCCAACTCTTCCCCAAGGGAGGTATACATAGAATATGTGCTTAGCAAACCTACCTCACAGGATTCTTTTATAAATCTTAAAAGTGTTTTGTAAATGTGTATGTGTGATATTTATATCTATATCTACATATTATGGGGGGATAAAGCAACATTTTTTGTTGTTGTTGGTTGGTTTTACTTTTGGTTTTGTTTTATTTTTAACTGGACCCATGAGGAGTAGGAAGTTCCCACTGAGGAACTTTCTCTACCAATGTAGATCAGTACATTATCTTCAGCTTATAGTCTCAGAGAGATGCCTATAGCAGTTAAATTACTTTTCCAGGGTCACAGAGCCAGTATATGTCAGAAGCAGTACTTAAACCTAGATCTTCCTGAATCCAAGGCCAGTTCTCTCTCCGGTGTCAAACTGTCTTCTCTCATTAAACTAAGATTTAATACAATTTCCCATTACTTAACTCTGCCAAAAATTTTACCATAGCAACCCTTTCAGTCATAAGCAGCCCTTCTCACCATTACCTACCCCTTGCATGTGATAGAACCACGATGTCACCACAATGCTTAAATGACACCCAGTGATGCACACAATCACATTCTCCTATGATTTACCTGAATGCTTGAGTACTGTACACCAGGCTACAAATGAGGCACATTTATATGAAGGGTACCTAGCTGGCCTCCTCTCTTTCTCCCTCCTTGGGCCATTAAATACAAAGAGGTTTAACTTTGTGCAAACAACCTGGAGATGAAGATTGGGCTTCCTTTCAGTAGCACAATGTCCTAACTTGGTATCTATTATCCAAAAGACAGACTGTTTTATTATTTGAAAAGGTGCCATCTGTGATTTATGGCCTCATATTAGGCTCCTCGTAGTGAGATATTAGACTATCATCCTCTGTCAGGGACAATCTGAGAGAGAGAAACACGCCACATTCATCTTCTTCTCTATCTAGGACACTTCTTTCCATCTATTGGTTTTTGTTGCCATATCATTTCCTCATAATCAATTTGATTCAAAGGCTGTAATGGCTTAGGACTAGGTTCACTTGGAGTTTTCTCTGCCTGCTTCCAGATTGGCAGCAAGTATTGCATTTCACCTTTTTTCAGGAGAGACCAAACTGAGGTATGTTCTGACTAAAAAGAGCAGCCTGTACAAACAGAATGAAAGCCCCTAGGGAGGACTCAAAATGGCAGGGCCTTTTTTGGAAATGTTAAGGACGCCATCAATCCCAACTTATCCTGATCCTTTGTAGGTCCCAGAGATGGGAGTACTGGGTGCGAGAAATAGACATTATGACAAATATGGTGTGGTAGAAATAGAATTCAAGTTGGAATCAAGAGAACTGGAACTAGGTTCCAATACTACATGGATCATTATCTATGTGACTGTGGGCAAGTTAATTAAGTCCTCTGATTCTTAGTTTACTCATCTATAAAATGATGATAATGATGCTTGCACTCCCTATCTCACATGACTAATGAGAAGAAGGATTTGTAATATTTAAATCACAATATAAATATGAGTCATTATCATATTACATCTTCTGCTGCTGTTATCCAAAAGGTACCAGTCCAGTGAATACCATGCAATATCTATGGATTGAGCATAGCCTATATAGCAGCTTCAGCAGCTTCCTTGCTCTGATCAAACAAAGATGCTGGGGAGACCCCAATCTCTTGAGCCAGCCTGTCAAAGGCAAGTCTGCAATATTAGCCCCTTCTCCCAATGGTGGGGAGTTTGAATGACCAACTAGCCACCAATTCCCTAGCCATTCCCTCCAGCATGAATCAGCATTGGTTCTTGAACCTTGACCATGGTCAAGCTCTTCCCTCCCTCCTTCCCATAAGAACCTGATAAAATCTACCCTGTTTTACCTTTTATGGGGCACCTAATTCTGCCCGGTATCCCAATGAATCTTTCATATGTCCATTCTCCCTGTCCACTTCCCTTCACATTGTGAGTATTTCTCCTCAATAAAGCTTGTTTCCTTGCTTCATTCTCTCTCTGCTTACTTTTTTCTTGAGCTATATTTTGTCTTTGTGGTGCTTCACCACCCAGGGCTCTCACAAGCAATTGACCAGGACTGGCACTATGTTGGCAGCCACTCCTACCTCCCAAGCCATGTCTTAGACAATGTGGAATGCAATAGTTAGACTCATAGTAGGGTCTCATCCCTTCTTCTCAACACTAGGGCTATGTCTAGGAGTCAACCTCAAACCATGTACTCTATGATCCATTCCCTGGAAATACAAATGGCATATAAGGGAGATTACTGCCTGTTCTTGCACTGTACTTTACAATCTCAAATCTCACTCAAGCTATATGAAGATAGCCCATAACTGATTTGTATAGATGTTCTAGTTTCCACACTCTTGTTGACTTGACTCCTTCAGTCTGTTTCCTTCCTTTCCATCTTACAGAATCCCTAACTTCTAGACACTGATTATTTCAAAACTCCACTAAAACCCCACTAAAACTAAAAACCCCACTAAAGAGATGATACTGGACCCTGTCTAACTCTCCCAAGGTCAGACCAGCCCCAGAGCCAGGACTAGCATGGGGAAGCCCAGATTTTGTCCTAGGAGCTAACACCTGGGGAAGCATGCTACCTCCAACCCTCCCCTGGCATCATACTTTCTGAGGTCTGTAGCAATCAAGCATTCTTCCTTTCCCCAGTCCCACCTACACAAATTGCTACCAGGTTTACCAGTGGCACTGGCTACCATGGGGACTGCTTTCCCCACTGGCAAACTGAGCCCAAACCCTACCCATCCCTATCCTGTTTACTCTTTCCACTGTGTACTTTCAAACTCTCCTCCACTGTCAAGCTCACCTTCATGTTAATGTTTATAAAGGATTGTTGCTCTCAAGCTGGAGAAGACCTCAGAGGCCATCTCATCCAGTTGCCTCATTCTATACATGAGGACGTTGAGATTCAAGGTTCAGAGAGGCTAACAAGGTCATTCATATCCCAAGTGAGATCTGAACTCAAATCCCCTAATTCCTGAGTCACTTTTCACTTTACCCCAGGCTGGTACTCACTGAAGCTAGGCTTTCCCTTCACCTCTTGGCACCCTCTTCCATCCTATACTGCTCTCCTCACTGCTATCTCCCTGGGACACATAAGGTCAAGAGGGAGAGTCCCTTTCATATCCTCTCCCTGCCCCCATCACTTACCCATCACATCTCTTCCCTTAAAGTTCACTCTATCCTGTTCAACTCCTGGTTGCTGTTATTTGTGAACTTCAGACTCACTCTTCCTCTTCCCCTCACTCTTCAGTCATGTATATGGGCACATAAGGGAATAGCCGATTCAATAGAACTCAGCAAGTAACATTTGAGGGCCAGCTATATATACTATACTAGGCATTGTGGGAGATGCAAAGATAAGTGACACATAGACCCAGCCCTCAAAGGGTTGGTGGTGGGGTTAGGCAGCTACTAGGGAGGAAGGGGATGGGGATTGGGGAGTTGGCAAGTGCTCTGGTACAAAATTGGCCGTATTTTAGTTTTTCAGTGTGATTATATTGACTCAGTCCCAAAGAAAGCTCCTCTCCCAGCCCTGAGCACCCCCCAAAACCTTGGCATCTCTAAATCTAAATATCATTCCCTTCCTCCGCTTCTACTTCTTCCTCTGCTAACAATTGAAAGTGACCTAAAGGAGAGAGAGAGAAAAGGCCATTTCCCCAAGTCCTAAGAGAATAAGCAGATGGGTACAACTCCCTCCTCCAGCTTCCTCTCACAAAACATCTTTTTTTTTGCTTTAAATCCATCCAATTAGCTCTTGATTCTGAGAAACATCTGCTAATGCCAATTTCTTTTGCTGGATCTCTCTCTTTTTTGCCTTTGTTTTTCCCCAATTAACAGATTTGAAGGATTATCCTTCGGGAGCCTATAAAGACCCCGTACACCTTGAAGAGGTTTCTCATCTAGGCTGTTTTGCTGTTGAGTACCTTGAAGCCTATGGCACAACAGGCGGGAAGAGATTATAAGACTCTCTCACAAAGAGACAAATTACCATTATTCCCCTTTTCTGAAAGCCAGAGAGGGCTTTTTTGTACTGCAAAAGCTACCATCTAGCTAGCCATGGAAAGATGCCCTCCATGAAAATAGGCCAGTATCTGGGAGAGAGCAAAATAAGGATTTCTTTCCTAAGCGGGTTGGAGAAATTGGGTCTGCTGGAGAAAATGGGTTATCATCCTCAATCTACAGTGATTTATGAAGTCACCCCATCATCTTCATAAGCTCTGCTTTTTTATCAATAAAATCAATGAAAACAAATCTGAAAACAGGATGATTTGAAATCTCTGTTGGAAAACTCACCCATTTCAAAGTCCTCACTCTTCAAAGAGCTGCCTCTAAAAGGAATTAATGGCATTCGTGTCTGGGCAGCTGCCCTTGGGGAAATAAAAAGATATATGGGCCTCAGAATGAGCAGCCCACTTTACTGGGATCTCTCACTCACTCTCCTCTACCCACCCCTATGGAAAACAGGCAAACAACCTAAGTGGATTTGAGTGGGGGTTGGGATGGAAGCAGAATGCTGGGGGAGGGACCAATAGCATTCATGGAGGGATGGACACCCCTTCTTCACATAAACAAATAAGAGCTAACATTGGCATTTTATGAGCTGATCAGAGTAGGCCATCCTTTGGCTGTGATTCTAAAAGTTCTAGTTGTTATGCCCCAGCCATGCTCTCCACAACTATCAATCATCCACATTTCCACCATAGTGGATGGAGATGCTCAAATAATCGTGAAAAGGCTTCCAGTTCTCATCTGGTCTACATGTTAGCAAAGCAGTCACCTCAGGAACAAGACAGTCATTCTCAAATCTCTTTTTGCTACCTGTGAACTGAAGTACCTTTACAATATGTAAGCAGTCAGTGAGTCAATAAGAATTAGCAAGCACCTAATGTGTGTCAGGAACTGTCCTAAGTGGTGGGGATGGAAAGAGAGGCTAAAAACAGTCCATGCCTTTGAGGAACTCACAATCTAGTGGAAGGGCAAACAAATATGTACAAAGAAACTATGTATAGGATGCCCTTCTTTCTTGAAGAGGACCATGACATCAGGGAGATGATGACGTGACTTGCATTGAATTGGATATAAGTGAGGCAGGGCTGTGCAAAGTCACCAGCCTCACTTTCTCCTCCAGAGCCATCTGGGTTGAATGGCCAGATATAAATCATGATGACTGGAGATGGCCTAAGATATACTGGGAAACCTTGACCTTTTTTAAGCCAAGGTCTTTCCAAGTTCTCATTTTGAGTAAGGCAACATACAGGATAAATGGGAAATAACAGGTATGTGGGTTTCTGAGGTCATTTCTTCATTGATAGTAGAATGAAACCTGTTATAAAATGGAATATTATTATATCATTTGGATATAGCCACTGTGAAAGCATGAGCCTAATACTATGATAGGGACAGGAGGGTTAAGGCCTGGATCTGCGATTTCCTTAGTATAAGGAACTACCAGGTGAAAAAATACTTTCTATGATTGCAGGTAGGTACATCCTTTGCAATGTTTAGTCTTAGAAAAAAAGGATTCTTAACATTTTTTTGGCATAGACCATTTTGGTAGTCTAGTGAAGCCTATGGATCCTTCTCAGAATATTTTGTTGCCTTTGTTCACAACTGAAAGAAATACAAAAATTCAACTAGAAGTTAGTGAAAATGAAGCTGGTTTTTTTCTTATCTAAGTTTACCAACCTTAATCTTTCCCTGCTCCACCCCCATGCCCTGACCCCACATTAAGAATCTCCATCTTAGTGAGTTGTCTTAGTGAGTGGTTAAGTGAGTTGTCCAGAATCACATGGTCAGAATGTTAAGAGGTAGGATTTGAATCCAGATCTTCAGGGCTCCAGGGCCAGCTATAGTATCACACAGTAAATGACAGCAGGATACTCAACCATTGCTTGTGTGACATGACCAAGTCACTTCATGATGCTTGTTGCCTTTTACTAGACAAGCTCCAGCTTGACAATGTCTCTCACAAAATGTGGTCACTCCAAGTGATTACAACATACCTTCTAGTTCTAAAATTATATGATTCTAAGTGACTGATAAAAATATTTTTGAAAAGACCAGAGCCAAGGACTGAGTCCTGTGGCATACTACTCGTGACTTTTCAAGTTGCCATTAGTTCATTAATCAATAATCTGTAAGTCTAGGCATTCAATGAGTTATGAACCTACCTGAGCACATAACCATATTTTCCATCTTATCCATAGGATTTTATTAGAGACCTCATCGAACATTTTACTAAAATCCAGAAATACTCTATATCAAGACAATGGTGGTCCAGCTTGGAGACCTGTCAGGAAAGGAAATGAGATTAGTAAAGCATGATTTGTTCTTAGTTCACCGACACTTGCTCCAGGTTATCATCACTTTCCTTTCTAAGTATTTGCAAATTATCCAAGGACTAATCTAGATTAAAATTTTGTTAGGAAACATGGAATTGCTGAGTCAGAGAATCTAAGGTGGAAGAGATCCTAGAGCAGCAGCTGAATAAGAAACTATTCTACCACATACCTAAGTGGGCATCCAGCCTTTGTTTGGAGGGGGAACTCACTACATACAGTGGAAAGTCATTGTAGTTTTAGATAGCTCTATTGGTTAGGAAGTTTTTCCTTATGAAACTTGCCTCTTTGAAACATCAATCCATTACCCCTACTTGTACCCTATAGAGCCAAACATCTAATCCCATTTCCAATGAAAATCTCTCAAATATTTGAAGTGGGCTATAATGCTGTAATGCCAAGCAAAGGCAACTTCCAAGGTTCGGATTACCAGCATAGCAAACTCCATTTATTCAGTGACAGATTAAGGCAAAACACTCACAGAACAGAGAAAATCAAAATACCGTGTAACTCATTCATTTAGCAAGTAAGTTCTCAATTCAATTGCAAAGTGCCAAGGTCCAAGTATCCCACCCTTGGCCAGTACATTAGTCAATGTAGCCCATTCCTGGGCAGTACATTCATTTTAGTCTCTTGTCAAATGGAGATTAGTTTCTAATCATAAACAAAGTACATTCATTTGGTCAATCACAGAGCACAAAAAAGTCAAAGATTTCCCACCCCTGGATCACAACTGAATTACAATACCATCCATTAACACCAAGCACCTTCTGAAAAGGGGCAGGAGAGAGCACAAAAGGCCATCCACCCTTAAGCTACAACAAGGTTAAGATATCATCACAGCATTCAATGCTCAAGGAGGGCATTGACATGAGGTAAGTACTCAGCAATCCCTGTTCCTGGGGAGACAAAGCTCAAAAAAGCTACAATATACATTGCCAGTGTCCTCGTCAAGTCACTCTCTGACTGCAGAACAATCCCAGAACCCCTGAAAACATCAGCAAGGCCCTCTTCCAGGATTTCTGTAAATATACAACAAGAAAATCCTCCTTCGGGACTTCTGAACCAACAGCAAGGTGCCAGGGCCTCTACAACAGCAGCACTGTCCTTCACTACCAGGTGAATCTGGCAAAACAACATTAAAACAAACAGACAAAATACCGGCATCACAGCCATGCCTCCTCAGTTCTCAGAAGCTCCAGGTAGCAGTTCTCAAAAGTCCCGGGCAGCTTCAACTGGCCCTCAGCAGTCTCTCTCAGCAACTCTGGCCTCCTCTGCTTGGGCCTTCTCTCTGCTTGGCCTTCTCTTTAACTCCATGGCTCCTCCCAGTTCAGCCCTCTCTCTTCACGTCAACAAGTCCATCCCAAAAGTAGGATTCACAAGCTCTGGGTTTTAACACTCAACCCAAAAACCAAGCCAATACAGGGGGATCTTTAAATTCCATTACCATTACAAATGCCCCCCAAGAGGGATTAAGAGCAAGCGCTATGATATCTTAGTGGGTAGTAGAGTGCTAGGCCTCAAATTAGGAAGACCTGAATTCAAATTCTACCTCAGACACTAGCTGTGTGACCCTAGACAAATTACGTAGCCTCTCGGCTTTAGTTTTCTCACCTGGAAATGGAAATAATACTAATAATAGTATCTACCTCCCAGACTTGTGGCAAGAATAAAATGTCATATATTTTAAGTGTTTTACAAACCTTAAAGAGTTATATAAAAGTTAGCTATGGCAGGTGGGTGGTAAAGTGGATAGAGTCCCAGCCCTGGAGTAAGGAGGACCTGAATTCAAATCTGACCTCAGATACTTATTTACCATGTGACCCTGGGCAAGTCATTTAACCCTTTTTGCCTTAGTTTCTCATCTCTAAAAGGAGCTGGAGAAGGAAATGGCAAATCACTCGATTATTTTTGCCAAGAAAACCCCAAATGGGGTCAGAGAGAGTAAGACACAACTGAAATGATTCAACAACAACAAAATATTAGTTAATATTATCATTAATAGAATCCCATATCATAAAAGATATTTTAGTTGCCATATCACACCGTTGCTCAAATTAAATTTTAAGTACATTAAATCACCAATTCTTTTTCAGATGAACTGTCATATAACCACATCTCCTGCCCACATCATCTTTTACTTGTGTGATAGATTTTTGAGCCCAAGTATAAGGATTTACATTTATCCCCATTATATTTCATCTTATTAGATTCAGTGGAATATTTGAGTCTTTCTTGATCTATTGGGCTCCTGATTCTGTCATCAATATAGCAACTCTTCCTCCCAGCTTTATCATGTAAAATTAGATAAACTTGCCATGTATTTCTTCACCCAAATCATGTATTTAAAATTAAAACAACCATCAAACAGCACCAAGGACAGATCCCCTCAGCCACTCCAATAGAGACTTCCTCCTCCTCCCGAGTTGGCTTTGACTCATTAATGATTATTTTTCAGGTCCAGTCAATCAACCTGTTCCAAATCTATTTAACTGCTTTACTAACATCTGGGTAAACACATCTATAGTATTTCTCTGATCATCCAGTCAAAAGACCCTGTCAAAAACAAGGATGAGGTTAGTCTGGCAGGAGTGGGTTTTGATGGAGCCAGCCTGACTCTTTTTGATGAATATTTTCTTTTTCAGGTATTCACTAACTATCCCTTTAAAAATATATTGTAGAATTTTGCCAGGACTTAAGAAAAAGTCACGGATCTATAGTTGTTAGTAACTGTTCTCTTTTCTCTAAAAGATGCGAAGATAACACTTGCCCTTCTCCACTCCTATAGTCCCTTCCCCATTCTTGAATCTTTCAATGGTATTGATGGTGGTTTTAGAAATCACATCTGCCTGTCCTTTTAATACCTGAGGATATGGTTCATCTGGCCCTAGTGACTTGTACTCAGTTAGGGCAGCTGAATGCTTTCATGTTATTTCCTTTTTTATCTTGGGTATCATCTCCCCATTAGCCATTTCAGTTGTAGCCTTGCCTTTCCAATGTGAACATAATCCTCCTTGACAAAGAAAACAGAAGCAAAATAACAGTTAATCATATCTGCCTTCTCTGTCATCTTTTATCATCATCATCCCATCTACCACAAGCAGTGCTCCTAGCCCTTCTTTGATTCATTCATTCAATCACCTCCCCCCAAGCATGTATTGTCTAATGTGCACAAACCACTGTGCTAGGTGTCTGGGCTGCAATAAAATAATGGGGAAAAACCACTCACTGACATTAAGAAATCAACTTTTGACTGAAGGATAAAATATTTACACAGTGCACGATAATGTACAAGGTAATTTGAGAAAGGGACAAATGGCTAAAAATTAGAGACCAAGAAAGGCTTCCAGTAGGAGATGGTACTTTAGTTGAACCAGGAATGAAACCAAAGATTCTAAGAGATAAGAATGAGCAAAGAGTATATTTTAGTTATGAGACAGATTGTGAAAAGGCATGGGAAATCGAATGCAAATAAAGGGAACAGTGAGTAAAACAGTTCATTAGAACTTAAACATGTGTTTGAAGGAGTAATGTGAAATGCCTGGAGATATAGGCTAGAGTTAGACTTTAAAGGACTTTCATTAGCAACACTAAGAATTTATATAGTAACTATCCTAAGGACAATGAGAAGCCACTGAGGAATCTTGATCTATGGAAGGACATCCTCAACTTTCCCCCATTTTTTAAGGAACCTTTTTTGTGTCCTGAGCTTTTCTTGCCAGTCTCTGTTCATACTTAGTTTTAGTACAAAATAGTCACTTGAGCTATATTGATTTATGAATTAGTAAATAGCATTCTCCTCATAACTCCTATGGCTAGCTTCCTCTTTTCATTGACCAGGTCGAAGAGGATCACTGCCAGCTCAGCAGTTCTGATTCAGAGTACTCTTCAACTTTTCTCACAGAGTCTCAGTTTGGAATGGACCTCAAAGGTGACCTAGTCCAACTGGTACTCAAGGAAGAAGACCTCCTACAACATCTTGAGTTCAAATCCTACTTCTGCCATTTAATACTTATATGCCTATAGTGAGTCACTTAATCTCCCTGGGCCTCAGTTTCCTCATTTGTAAAATAAAGAGGTATGACTAGATGTTCCCTGAGGTTCCATCCAATTCTAGAACTGTTATCCTTGATCTCTAACAAATGACTATCCAGTTTTTATTGAAGACCTCAAATGAAGAGAACCTAATATCTTTTGGGGCAACTCATTCTACTTTGTTGTTGTTGTTCAGTCATTTCAGTCATGAGAGACTAGAATGGGAAGACCCATTAGGAAGCAGTTCTAATAGCCTAGACTGGTGTATTTAGTGCCTGTACTATGGTGGTCAGGGGAATAGTGAGGGATAAATTGGAGTGGGGGTGACTTGAGGTCCCCAGAAAGCTTTTTTCAGTAATCTAAATGTGACATGATAAAAGCCTACACTAGGATGGTATCATGTCAGAGAAGAGAAGGATCAGTATTTGAGAGATGTTGCAAAGGTGAAATCTACAGTTCTTGGTAACAGATTGGATATTGGAGGGGTAGGGAAGGACGTGGGTAAGAGAATATGAGAAAAGGTTGTGAGCTTGAGGAACTGGGAGGATAGGGTTGCCCTCTTCAGCAAAAGGGAAGGTAGGAAGGAAAAGGGTTTAGGGGGAAATATAATGACTTCTGTTTGGGACATATTGAGTTTAAGGTGTCTACTGGATATCCATCTTGAGATGTCTGAAAGGCAGTTGGAGATGTAAGATCAGAGGTCAGTGGAAAGGTTGGGGAAGGATAGGTAGATTTAAAACTCATCAGCATAGAAATGCTAATTAAATCCATGGAAGTTGAAATCACCAAGTGAAAGTTGTTAGAGAGAGTAGAGAAGAAGGCCTAGGACATAACCCTGAGGGTCACTTGTGGTTAAAGTGAATGATCTGGAGAAAAATCCAGAAAAGGAAACACAGGACTGATCAGATCGGTGGGAGGAAAACCAGGAGAGAGTGGTGTCCTAAAAACCTAGAGAGAAGAGAGTAGAATGGAGGAGAGAAGGCTCAACAGGGTCAATGACTGCAAAGAGATCAAAGAGAACAAGGAATGAGAAAAGGCCATTGAATTTGGCAACTAGGAGACTATTAGTTACTTTGGAGAGAGCAGCCGAATATAGAAGCATTAGTATTTCCCTTGTCCTGGGCACTGTGTTATGCTTCTTTTGATTCAGCTTAAGATTGGATTTTTTTTGGCCAACAAATCACATTGGGTGCTCATTTATCTTGTAGTCCACTAAACCCCTGTCCCATATTGGTATTTTTCAAACTGTCATCTAATCATGTATCTATCATCCTGTGCTTTTGACATTTGTTTTTTGAACCTAAATATAAAACTGCATTTGTCTGAGTAACATTTCGTCTTCTTAGATTCAACCCTACTTTCTACCAGTTGAGATCTTTTTTTGATCCTGGTTCTGTAATCCATTGAGCTAACTATACTTCCTGGCTTTCTGTAATCTGCAGATCTGATAACTAAACCATTTGTACCTTTATCCAGGCTGTTGCCAAAACTGTCACATGGTATAGGCCAAACACTAATCCCTTTTCACTCCACTAAAGGGCAAGTCTTCATCTTCAGGGTTGAGGTCCTTTAATTTACCTAAACTGGATGACAACAGGAACCCAAATTACTTTTTGGGTAAGTCCCTCTTGGTCTCAAGTTTCATTTGTGAAACTTGATATCTAAGGCCCTTCCAGTTCCAGAGTTTTTTGATTCTCTGAGTTTAGTTAACAATCCTAGGAATATCACTGACCAAGAAGTCTATAAGAAACTATAGGATTATTGCTGCAATTAGGAAGAATTTGAGCATTCCATTGTGGTTACAAAGAGATTTGTACAACCAAAGAACAAATGAAGGTAGAGTCAGTTGTAGACACGAATTAATTGATTAACTAAAATCACTCTGCTTGAAAGCCGCCTGTGGTAGGGGAGAGGTGTCACATGTATATTGGGGCTGTCTTGGCAACTGGCTACCTTCCTTGACTGAGGAAAGTAACACCTTCTCTGCACCTTGACCTGCATAGACTCGACTTTTTGTAGCAAAATCAGCCTATCAAGAAGTGCTACTTTTTTTCCTTTTAGTTCCCATTAACTTCATGTTCACTATCTCCATGTGACTGCATTCAGGCTGGTGGGTGAGCCCTGGGCAGGCAGGAGCTTACCTGGGACAGCCAGGAACAGGCAACAGGAAGGTCAGACACAACCAGAGCATCTCCAGACCAATGACGACGAGCCATTCCTGCCAGTAAAGAACAACATCTAGAAGAGCCCACCACGTGCCAACCTAAACAGATGGGAACAGTCAAAGAGACGAGAGGGATAGATGTTCTTTGGGCCACACAGTGATTGCACCAGGGGAATGATAGGAAAACAGACTTAAATTTGGAAGGGACCTTAAAGGTCATCTTGTTCAAACACTTTGTTTTATAGATGAAGACACTAAGGGGCTGAGAAATGACCCAAGTTGACAGAAGTTGCAATTGGCCAGTCCAGGATTTGCACTCACATCTTTGGACTCCAAATCCTGCTCACTTTATGCTGTGATTAATCATTCAATCAACATTTAAGAGGTGCTTACTTCTGGATCAAGTACTAGGCTAGAGGCTGGGGATATAAAAATAATGAGAAATACTTTCTGCTTCTTATTGAACTATGGTGAAATCACTGTAACTACCTGAAATTAAAAATGAAATGATAATGTAAGCTTCTTAAGGGCAGGGACTACTTCAAGCTTGACTTCAGATCCTCAGGTCTACTGAAGCACCTTGAGCAAGTGGAGCAGTGGATAGAGGGTCATAACCAGAGTCAGAAAGACCTGAGTTTGAACTCAACTTCAGATACTTAGTAGTTATGTGATATCTTGGATAAGTCACTTTATCTCAATTTCCTTATCTTTAAAATTGGAGTCATAGCAGCATCTCCCTCCCAGAGTTGTGAGGACCAAAGAAGATAATAATTATAAAGTTCTTAGTAATAGCAGTAGTAGTAGTAGTAGTAGTAGTAGTAGTTGTAGTCATAGCAGTAGTAATAGTAGTAGTAGTGGTAGTAGTAGAAGTAGTGGTAGTAGTAGAAGCAGCAGTAGTGGTGGTAGTAGTAGTAGTAGTAGTAGTAGTAGTAGTAGTAGTAGTAGTAGTAGGTATCTAATAGACACTTGTCAAATGAATAAGGGCTTTCTTCTTAGGTAGCAAGTTCCTCCTTTATTGGTGGTCTTAGTGTAAAAGTTAGATAATCATTTGGCACATTGCAGTAGGGATTCATTTTGGGGTTTGAGTTGAATGAGAGAGCCACTGAGTGCCCATACAGCTCTGAAATTCTTGCAATTGATGACTCGTAATTGTTTTCAAAATGGTTTGTTCACGAAAAAATGTATCAGTCCTTGAAAAAAAAAATTGCAGATAGAAATTGAGATTTTTTTAAAGTCCAAATTCCATTTCAGAAAATATATGTATCTGATATATATTTTAAGAATTGTTGAATACAAATGTCAGTTTGTCAAGACCCAGATAAATTACTGACTAGAAAGGGGAGAAATATTGCCCAGAAAGGAAAGAAAGGGTTTTGGGAAGAAAAAGGTAGGAAGGAAATGAAACAGAAGAGGAGGACAGGATGGCAAATAACAGAGGTATAGAGAGTACCAAGAAACCTTCTAATTGGAAAAAAAAAGTCCAGAAAAACCCAACAGTGCTGATATAGAAACACATCATTTGATTATAACATCCCTTTTTCTTCTGCAGAATGAGGAGGCAGACTTTTATAGCATTTTTAAAAGACTGAGGCTCTTCCTCCAGCCCAGACTGGAAGTACAAGAGCTGCTCACAAGCCTGACCCCACTACTAATTGGCATAAGAGTTTTGACCTGCTCCATTCCTGATCTGGGTCCATTCACTCCTCCTTAGGCAAACTGTCTTTATCCCCACTTCCAGGGATTTATCATACTGATGCTGGACTTGATGTAGAGTACCACTGCAGCTCAGAACTTCTGAGTTCAAGAGATCTGCCAGCCTCAGTTTCCCTGATAACTGGGATTATAGGAATGTACCACCATGCCCAAGAGCATTTCTGGAACACAAGATAACATGCATGTGTGTATAAATACAGGATGTGCATGTACATATGTATGTATGTTTATGAGTATGTATGTTGTATGTGTGTGTATATACATACATATACATGTATGTATATATGTATATGTCATCATTCCCATTAGAATATAAATTCCTAGAGTTCAGGGTCTGTTTCCTTGTTGGTTTTGTATCCCCAGAACCTAGCACAATGCCTGGCATTTCACATGGAGGTGATTAATGAATACTCATTGAATGATTGGTTGATTTAACAATCCAGGTAAAGATACAGCTGTGCTACTCACCTGGTACTTCTGGATATTTGTCACCCCAAAGGCAATCTGCATCAGAGCCACAGCAAAATAGGTGAAGTTGAGCCTCTGAAGGACTCCTGGGAGCCTCACCCAGCTCCAGGACACTGAAGGACAGAGGAGCAGACAGGAGTCAATGACATCCCAACTCGGCTATTTACCTACATGCTACCACAGTCGGGTCATATTACAAAGGTGATGTTCCTGACCTGAGAAAAGATGCACACACTCTTAGGTTGTGTCTGTAGTAGTGAGGATGGGGAAGGCAAAGACAGCCACACTTTCTTCCCCTCTCTTCCTTAGGACCAAAGTGGTATGTTTGTGAGCAAAGTATTTCTTTTATGAGGCATTAACTTGCTAAACTAAGAACTGAACCTTCCATACTCAGCAGCCTTCAAAACTGTCTTGACTTTCCTATCTCTACACCTTTGCTCACATCCTTCCTCCTCAATGGAATGCCCTTTGTGACAAAAAGTGTATCATTTATGAAATCTAGGAGATGTTATGTATTAAATTATTTTGTTTCTGGGAGTTGGCTGTAAGCGTAATACTATCTTACAGGATTTAGAACTGTAATAGACCTTAAGTAACATCCAATCCAGTCTCGTCACTCTGTAGAAGAGCAAATGAGGCCCAGAGAGTCTACACAACTTTGTACTTGCCCAAGGTCACAAATAATAAGTAAGAGATTAAGGGTTCAAACCCAGATCCTATGGCTCTGTAATGGTAATGGAATTTGAACCCCACAGTGGGATGGACTTGTTGACATGACAAAAGGGGGCTGAATTGGGAGGAGCTGGTACCATCTGTAGGGAGAGGCCCAAGCTGAGAGAGGCCAGAAGAACTTCTGGGAAGAGCATGATGAAGGCAGAGAGGGAGAGGGGGAGAGAAAGAGAGAGACAGAGAGAGACAGAGATAGAGAGAGAAATAGAGAGAGCTGCCAGGAACAAGGATGCTGAGAGAGAGAATTGCAGGGGTCCAGAGTTGCAGAGAGAGAGAACTGCCAGCCAAAGCTGCCCTGACTGCTGAGGGCTACTTGGAGCTGCCCAGGACTTGTGAGAACTGCCACCCGGAGCTGCTGAGAACTGAGGAGGCATGGCTGTGGTAACAGTATTTTGTTTGTTTTGATGTTATTTGTCAGACTCGTTTGTTGATAGAGGTCTCAGACCTTGTTGGACCTAGGCTGATTTCACAGGCAGAAGGTGAATTGAAGAGGATGCCTGCAATGTGCATGAATGTTGTGGTGTCTTTGTTAAGCTTTGTCTTCCCAGGAACAGAAACTGCTGAGAACTTCCCCTGGGTCAAGATGAAGGAAAGATTTCTCCTTGGTTATTGAATGCTGTGATCTAGTTGTGACCTTAGGGGTGGATGGACTTTGTGCTTTCCACTGCCCCTTGAGTGTGTGCTTGGTGGTAACTGATGATATTGTAATTCAGTTGTGATCCAGGAGAGGAAAACTTTTGGCCTTTGCTCTTTGTGACTGACCAAGTGAATGTACTTTGTTTATGATTGGAAACTAATCTCCAGCTGAGTAGAGAGAAGACTTTGTGATTGACTAAATGAATGTACTACCCAGAGGTGGAGTACTTTGACTTTGTACTTTGTGATTGAATTGAGGACTTACTAAATGATTCAGTTACACATGGTGAATGCTGTATTTTGATTTTCTGTGAATGTTTTGCCTTCATTTGTTACTGAATAAATAGAGTTTACTATGCTTATAATCAGAACCTTAGAGGATGTTCATGCTTAGTGTTACAGGCTCCAAATTGAAAACTCTTTCCACTGTACCAAACTACCTTTTGTGAGGTTATTTTTTCTGCTTCCATCTTTGGAAGGAGAAAGGAGTGGTTTCTAAGTGATTAAACAGAAATGTGTGGCTGCAAGCAAGAGTGACTCATGAACAATCAGAAAGGTTCTTGATTGGCTGAGAATGATCCTGGGATTCTAGACTATATGAATGATTTGGGTACAGAGTATCCAGGGCAAATCCTCATTGAAGTTAGAGTTAGTAAAATGAGGAAGAATGGAAAGATTCTGATGTGAGAGCTGGCAACCTTGATTTCAAACAGAATGAAGCTGGGTCGCTTGCTAGTTTTAGCGGTAGGGGCCCACTCATAGGGTGTAGACTGAAGATTTAACAGAGGAATTCTAGATTAGGATGGCTTTATAAATTGGGGCACTACTCAGTCTGCTCTGAGTAGTTTTCTTTTATATACGTTTCTGATTATTTTGCCTTTGTGTATTTTTTTAAAATTAAAATTACAACACTTTATTCCTTGTAAAATATATAACTCTGTTTAAACTTCCAATCACTTGCATATGATAAGGAAGAGGTGGATGCTGGGAGGGTTGTAGGTATATCTGATGACTGAATTTAGATATGGGGATCCCCACTCCATAGAAAGTGGAGTCTAAGTCCTCAGAAATTAAAAAAAAAAATCACTGCAATGGAAGGACAAATATTCAGTCAATTAACAAATATTTACGAAGTACTTTCCATGTGGCAGGTATTGTGCTAAGGCCCTGAGAATACAAGTGAATTACAAGTGAAAAGAAAGACAGTCCCTGTCTTAAAGGAATTTATATTGGGAGGGGGAGGCAAGGAACAACACATGAAATAAAACCAAAGGGGTTGGGGATGGAGAAGGGAAGAGAAGGGAGAAGAAAGAAGTCTGAGGAATAAAATGTGGATCCTGGGAAGCAATGAAAGAGTGAACCTGATTGGTCTGGGCATTTTCTTTAAAATGGAACTTCAAAAAGAAGTTCCAAAAGTGGACCAACCAATCAGAGGAAGGACTGTAGGGCTGGAGTGACCTTCTGGGGTGAGAAGATTCTTGTGGCATGGAAGAAAGAGAAGTGTGGAGAGTCAGGAGAGGAATGAAATAGTACCTGAAGGAAAGTAAGAAAAATTAGAGAAGAAAAGGCTAACATATATAAGTGTTAGGGCATTATGGGCATTGACTCATTTGGGCTTCACAATTCCTTCTATATTGTACTTTATTAGTTAGTACTATGGCATGGCCCATTTTAATTTATCAGTGGATCTTCAGTCTTATCAATGTGGGTCCTCACTACAACAGGGCAGTTCATGACTCATCTACACCTTCTCATCTTGTGTAGCTCTTCTTAATTCTCTAATATTTCCACGATCTCATTGGTGTGGACCAGGGATAGGGAACCTGTGGCCTCCGGCCCACAAGTTTGGATCCAGCCAAAGGGCCACACTTGAGGGCCTACAGGGCCACATGTGGCCAGGATTCTTGTAGCTGCAGATTCTTGTAGCAGCAACCACATTGGCATACCCGAGATAACTGCTAGTACAGGTTCTTAGATCTGCTTTACTAGGAAAGATAGCTGTTTAAGGAGTCATCAATCTTTTTAAATTACATTCACTATTTCAGGGGAAAAGTTAATACCCTGACCTTCAGAGAAAATACAAACAGAAAATGCATAGAAAATACAAGCAGAGAAATAAAGACAAACAGACAGGGCTTCTGTCTGAGAAATTAGCACAGATCAACAGACAGATTTAACTTTCTTACCAAAGCAATACATACATAGTTGCTGGAGAGAGAAGCGCCAACATCTGGGTTTTTCAAAGCAGGGAGTGGGGTGGGGGCTCCTTAACAGCTACCCAGAGTCTCATCTGGTCAAATCATAAGAACATTCTTCCAATGAGTGAACCCCACAGCAAAATGCTAACCTCAGAGTATTTATACCTTTTTTAGAGCCAGAAGGCATCACAACCCTTGTGACTCAGTGCCTAATCAGAAATTAACAAAAGGTGTGAAAGCTTTCCTGCAAGCAAGCTTTCCCTAAGCAAGCTTCCCTTAATGGACTCCACTTGAGGCCTGTTAATTGGTGGAGAAGATCTTATACCCCATTAACATTACAGTTTCCTACCCCTGGATTATGGACAGTCCCTCCAGAGGTTCAAACTTCACTTTGTCCGTGCCTTCTGATCTAATGTGACTCTTGTCTATTTCCTCCTATATATCTTCCACAGAGATGTACTCATCTTTTTGGGGGCCCACTTCCAAATCTCTTGATGTTGCCTGGATATTCATAAAGGATGTAGATTGTGCATTGGTTACACCTTATTTTGTTCCATACAATTGCATAGCTAGCCCACATTCTTTTCTCTTTTTACTCCTCTCTGATAATATCTTTTATGCTACTTTTCCCATGTAACTCTTTGCTAATACTACACTGGAGCCTACTCATGCATTACCATGTACTACTTGCTCCATTGCCATTTGGCAATAACTTACAACTTTATTTTTTTAGACTATGGACTTCCATGATTTGTAATTATCTTTTAATAAATCCTTCAGAGAAGACAAACCCAACAAGGGGGAGATCTCTATCTAAGCCTTCTGGTATTCCAAGAATACCAATGCTCAAATTGTCTTATCTATTATCCTTTTTCCTAGCAACATATGGGTTCCACTTTTTTTTCTGATCATTCATTTCCCGGATCACATCTAAGAAACAAGATACTCTGTGGGTGGCAAGGCCCTTTAAAATCTCTCATTTGCAGACAACATTGCCCTGATTACATCAAGCCTTGAAACACTGCAGAGTCTCCTGGAAAAGACTTGTAACCACTCAAAGCAGGTTGGCTTGACCATCCACAGAGGAAAGACCAAATGGATAAAAATTGTTTATTGCCCAGATTACAACATATTTTTGGATGGACAGCCTCTAGAGCTTGTGTATCAGTATGTCTATCAGGGGCAGAAAAGTTGGACATGAGGAATAGTGTAGGCTGATTACTTTAAAAAAAAAAATACTTTCATGACTTCAACTAAAAGCAAAGGCCCATTTTTTAAAATACCAACATTCTCCTAGTGGTGTTCAATGACAGAGACACAAAATATGATAGTCTATGGAGAACTGGGTGTCCAGATTACAATTTGAAATGCTGCAGTTCAGATTATGTTTACCAAATTTCACTTCATTGTCCTTTAGGTTACCAGAAATTTTAATTCTCTTGGGCAGTGTTATCTACACTTGACATTTAAGAAAGCTGAAAACACAGGGAGATTGAGTGATTTTAGCCAGAGTCACACAATTAACTTAGCATGGGCAGTAGAATTCGAACCCAGATGTTTACTGTTTCTACATCTGGGCACTTAGTAGAATGTGCAAGATTGTTGTAGGCTTGAGTAGGATTCCTTAAACTTCCCCTAACAATCTCCAGTTGTTAAAATCTTTCCCATCCAGGCCCATCTCAGATGCCAACAGCTCTGTAAAGTCCTGCTTGGTCCCACCCCAGCTACCAAGAGGGAAGTATCTTTCCTAACACTTTCCCATTGTCTTTCCCAACCCTTTTACAGCATAGTCTGCCTTGGATCACAGTGATTTCTGTACTTGTCTCGTCTTCCTACTAGACTGTATGATCCTTGAGGACAGAGGACAGAGGTCCTATTCATCTCAGAATTCCTGCCAGTATCTAATGCTTACCTTGAAGTTAGTAAATATTTACACATGTTTATTGAATAAATAATGAACATAGGAGCCAACACTGTGCTATAACCAACTGTGCAAAGTGAGGTAGAAAAGTCCTGAGCCTTCATTGTCTGATCTAAGACCTTTGAGAGAGGAAGCTGTTGAGAGTTAAAAAATACCTGTAGATTACATGTGAACTGACCTTTAAGGTTCACAAAGCAAGTTCCTATAAGGTAGGCAGTACCACTGCTAATATTCTCATCTACAAATGAGGAAAATGAGGCATAGAATTTTTAATTGACTTTTCCAAGGTCACCCAGTAAGTACTTGTCATGCCTAGGAATCAAAACTGGTCTCCCTCACATGCAGTTCTTTTTTCAGTCTGCCTCTCCAATGAAAGAAAGTGCTCAAATGGGAAAAAAAAAAAGGATGAATTTGAAATCAAGCTGGGCTATCACTGAATTTACAAATGGATCTTTCCCATCAACCTTCTCCACCTGAGCCTCATTATTTTCATATTCTTGTGCTGTTTGTATTATTGCCATTGCTCCACTGAGTCTTAGCATGCTCTCATGCTTTCATTGCATTTAACTTTTCCAGTCCCCCTTCTTCAAATGATCACTTAGGGCCTTCAAGTGTGGAGTTATTGGCTGAGAGAGCCAGAGGGTTCATCCTGGGGCCTTAGGTCCAGGGCCTCAGGGCTCCATCTTGATTATGTTCAACTCCAGTGGAAAGCGTCCCATCAGTACATTACTGCCATTCAGTCTTAATGCATTCTCTTTCATCTTTTGTTAGACAAGCAAAAAATAAAGGGGAAAGGGGACAGAGGGAGGAGCTGATGCTTTTTAAGAGCACTCTATTTACATGCCTCCCCTGCCCATCTTCCATTTGGCTTTTCCAGCTGTGTCTGGCATAGTGATGATGATGAAGAACTGAAGTCTAAAGCAGAGAAGAGGGAGCATTGTATAGCGAAGAGGATGAGACAAAGAAAAGACTCAGATCTCGTAACTCTGAACAAAGCATTTCAATCCTCCAGGTCTCAATTACCTCATCTATAAAACGAGAGAATTTAGATGATCTCCAAAGTGCCTTTTAGCTCATCTTCTGATCCCTTTTCTCTATTTTTAAAGTGCTGTCAATGACTATTTTTAATAGTTCAGTACATCGTGATCATTCTGTCTCCCATGTTGAATACTTCTTTCTGCCAAAAAAAAATGTATAAAGAAAATGTATCAAGCAAGCAACCACATTGGACATGTTCGCACAGCATTCTCTAGCTGCAGTTCCCCATCTCTCTCTTGGGAAGAGTAAATGTGTTTCATGAACAGCTCTTAGGACCAACATTAGCCCAAGTTAGGCTGCTTTTAAATGATGTTTTCATTTACTCTATTATAGTCATTGTGTATATTGTTCTCCTGGATCTCCTTACTTTGTTCTGTATTATTTCATAAAGTCTTATTAGGTTTCTCTGAATTCCTAATACTTGCCATCTCTTATGGTACAATAACTTTCCATTGTGCTCTTAATATTCATAGATGATGAAGAATACTACCCATCTCCTGATAGGTAATACAGAATTATACAGAATAAGACATGCGTTGGTGGATACAATGTGTAAATTTCTTTTGTTTAACTATGTTTACTTGTTACAAGGGTTTTATTCTCCCTCCCCAATGGGAGCAGGAAGAGAAACTAAATGATTGTTAATTGAAAAAATAAAAGTTTACAATTTTTAAAAATAATTTTATCTCATATAAATTAATTTTTAAGAAATTAAAATTAATTTTTTTAGAAAATAAAAATTTTAAATTCAAAAAATTTTCTCCTTTCATTCTATACTATCCCACTTAGTGATCTAATCTCAATCATGGGGTCAGAGATCACCTCTATGTGGTAGCATCTATATAGCCAGCTTAACTTCTTGCCTGTTAGTCCCAATATTACTTTGTTAGCCTTTTGGACATCTAAAAATAGATGTTGTATGGACATCTCCAACTCAACATGTTCAAAATAGAACTCAATCTTTCCATCCCAATTGTGAACTTCCCTATTACTCTTGGGAGTACCACTACCTTCTGAGATACCGAGGTTCACAATCTCAGCATTACCCTTACTCCTTACTCTCAATTACCTCATACATCCCATTGGCTGTCAAATCTTGTCATCTCTACCTTCCCCAAATCTTTTACATATGTTCCCTTCACACAGCCACTACCTTAGTCCAAGTTCTTATCACCTCTCATTTGGACCATTGCAATGTCATTCTAACTGGTCTTGCTGCCTCAAGCCTCTCTACATTCTGCTATATCCTCTACTCAGATGCCAAAGTGATTTTTCTAAAAGGTAGGTCTGACTACATCATCCCCATCAGTAAATTGCAATGGTTCCATATTACTTCCAAGATCAAACATGAAATTTTCCATTTGATATTTAAAACTCTTCATAACCTGTCCTCTTCCTACCTTTCCTTTTATACTTTATACTTCCTTATACTTAAACTTTTATACTTCCTACCTTTCCTACCTTTTATATGTTAGTCCCTTCTAGACATTCTATGACCTGGAAATCCTTACTTGTTGTTCCTTGTACAGGACACTCATTCTCCCATCTCCATGCCTTTGCATTGGTGGTTCCCCATGTCTGGTAGCTTTCTCTCCTCACCTCTGTACCTTCATTCCCCTGGCTTCCTTCAGGATGTAGCTTATAACTTAGCTTAAGCAAGAGACCATCTCCAATCAGGAGTTTTTATCCGGGGATACATGAACTTCTGTGTGTGTGTGTGTGTGTGTATACAGATACACATACATATATATGATCATATTTCAATATAATTAGTTTCTTTTGTAATCATATGGATTTTGTCTAATGCATTTAAAAATCATTATTTTGAGAAATGTTCATAGGCTTCAACAGCCTGACAAAAGGGCCTCTGACATAAAAAAGCTCAAGATCTCCAATACTACCTTCTAGTACCTTCCCCTCTCTGATTACCTTCCATCTACTCTTTATCTATCTTGAATGTATCCAAGTATTTGCATGTCATCTCTCCCATTAGAAAGTGAACTCCTTGAGGGTTGGGCTGCTTTTGCCTTTCTTTGCATCCCCATTGCTTGGCATAGGGCTTGGCACACTTAGTAAGCACTTAATAAATGCTTGTTGACTCCCAGAATTTGTTCAGCCATTCCCATATTGAGGAATATCCATTTTGTTTCCAATTCTTTACTAGCACAGAAAATGTCATGGGACTTTTGTTTCTGTCCTTGACCTCCTTGGCATATCTACCTAGTAGTGGAATCCTTGTGTCAAAGGTATAAATATCTTTTCTAGAATAATTCTGAATTGTTTTCCAGAATAGTTGGGGTAATTCACAACTCCACCAACAATGCATTGGTGTGCCTATCTTCTTCTAATCTTGGCAACATTAACTGTTTTTGTTATTTATCATCTCTACCACCTGAGGTCCCTTTTGACTCAGTAGTTTCTCTCTCTCTCTCTTTCTCTCTCTCTCTCTCTCTCTCTCTCTCTCTCTCTCTCTTTCTCTCTCTCTCCCTCTCTGATGGTCAGTCAATAAACATTTATTAAGTGACTATTATGTTCTAAAGTGCTAATTGCTAAGGATACAAAGAAGAAAGACAGTTCTGGCTCTCAAGAGTTCACAGTCACAAGGGGAAACAGCATACGAGCAACTATATTTCAGATATATAATATCTATTACATATAAAATATCTATTAATGTATTAAATTTATTATTAAGAAATAATGTAATTAATTAAATATATTATTAAGAAATAATATAATTAAAATAACTGATATTATATATGTGTATATATACATGTGTGTGTATGTATAAACTAGAATATACTGGGTTATATAGGGGCAGCTAGATGGTGCAGTTGATAGAGTACCCAGCCTGGAATAAGAAAGACATCTTCCTGAGTGCAAATCTGGCCTTACACAGTTATTAGCTGTGTGACCCTGGGCAAGTCACTTAACCCCATTTGCCTCAGTTTCCTCATCTGTAAAATGAGCTGGAGAAGGAAATGGCAAACCACTTTAGTGTCTCTGCCAAGAAAACCCCAAGTGGGGTCATGAAGAGATGGACATGACTAAAATGACTAAACAACAATGTGTGTGTATATATATCTATATTTTTATAGAAAGAGAGGGAGCTAGAAAGACAGAAAGAAATAGACAGAGACAGAGAGATAATAAATTAGAGATAATTACTAGGGAAGACACTAACATTTGAGGGGAACTGGAAAAGGCTCTTTGTAGAAGATGAATTTTACCTGTGATAGGAAAGTCAAGAGGCAAAGGTGAGGAAGGAGAGAATGGCAGGCATGGTGAATAGCAGTGAAAATGCATTGAGTTAGGAGATAGGATTGTTTTGTGTGAAGAATCACAATGAGGCCAGTATTACTGGATCATTGATGGTCAATAGCTTAATGTGATAGAACACATAGAAAATTGGCTCCTATGATCAAATTTAGATGAGTAGAGACCAACAAGGTACATAGTGTTAGATTTAGAGTCAGAAGAGCAATACGTGAATCTGAGCTCTGTCATTTGCTCTGACTTTCTATAATTCTATTACAGATAAGTAGAATGCATATAATAATAATTATGATGTTGATAATGATAAATAATTCCCATTTATGTGGTAGATTAAAGTTTGCAATGTGCTTTATATACATAAACTCATTTGAACCTTATAACAACTTTATAGACTGCAAACTAGTTTTAAGTATAATGACACCCATTTTGCAGATGAGAAAATTGAGGCTTATAAAGGTGAAGTAACTTTCCATAGTAATGTGGTTAATAAGTGTAAGAGGTGAGATTCAAACCCAAGTCTTTGGGGACTCCAAGTCTAGCACTTGAACTATAGTATGGTTGTCTGTATGCATGTAGATATAGAGTAGAACCATTATCAGGTTCTTGCCAAAGGACAATTCCTTACAAACTAACAAGATTGTTTTAGGTTTTTACTGAGTTAAGTTGTCTGGGGAGAACTCATGTATCCTAGAAGCTATTTATACCCATCTAGCTAGACTAGAGAATAGAATAGCATTCTAGTATACAGATCTGCAACATTAATTCTGCTGTATTTAATGGGTTAGGGGTTCAAGTCTGTGTCCTTGCCTGACCTCACTTCTTAAATCTTGCCCCTAGTGTCCCTTGTCAGGCATGAGCAGCCATTTTGTGGTAATGATGGTAACGATGAAGCACCCTTTCAGTTCCTGGATGGGTTTGGAAACAAAGAGAAAAAAACAAAACAAAAAACCAAGGTCCAGTTCAAAGCAATGGACCTGAAGAAATCAACCAGTCCTGGCCGAGGCATCTCAGAAACCTTTTATAACGTATAAACTTACCTGCTTTCCATCATATGAACAGATTCCTGTTAGATCCTACTGGGTTTAACCCCATGAGTACTGGATTGAGATCATATGATACATAGTAGATAGCTCCTTGGGTCATTACTCCAGGGAGTCTGTGAAAGTAGGAAAAGAGGATGGGAAGTCTGGCTTACCCATCCCAACAGACCTGGTTTATTCCATGGAATCCCCAGTGAACCTTCTCCCCTAGAGGCCTTGAAGACCCAAAAACCACACCAGACAAGCAACCACCCCCAACCAATCTGAAGCCCTTGGACAGCTTCTTTACCTTCTGTGGTCTGCAGAGGCTTAGCAGACCTTAATCCAATCCTAAATTAATATAAATAGATATTGTTATCTCTCCAAAACTTTAACCTCACTTCACCAGTTCTGTTAGTGGCCACAGATCAACTGATGTCCTATGATCAAAATGTAGATGTTCCCTCTGATTCAAATCCTACCTCACCCCTTATAGCCAAGCAGATTCAGTTTATTTGAACTGCCACAATCCCATGCAACTATCTGACTTGCCAGGCCTGTTAAGCGTATAGTTAATTTTTAAAAACCCACCATTTACAATCTAATTTATAATCTTGTGACAACCATTAGGGTTGAAACAAAAAGAGGAAAAGCATTGAGTTTCAACTCAAAAAGCCAATTTGCTTATTTACCTGCCTATTTGAGCATGGGAATGTAACCTCCTTTTCTACCTACCCTGCAGTTTTTTGGGCCCCTGGGGCCTTTAGGCTAAGTTGGAAATATCCCTGGAGAGAATATCAGAGCAGAGAAGAGGCCTAACCCATTTGTGCTTCCTGTTCTCCTGACTCCCTCTGAAAGTAAAACTTAATTACATAACTGTAAATACATACGCATTAGGTATGTTATATATACCCCCACACGTATGGCACTACATATTTTATGAGAATATCCTGCTGATGATGCTCATTGAAAAGACTTGCTTACAGTCAACACCATTTTTGAATACAAATTCTTGATGGATTTCATTAGCTTGAACAGGGTGGATCAATAAAAGCTCTGGAAGAGAGAATAGCCCTGTGAGAGACATTTGCTTACTGCTGACCAACCTTCCCTAAAAGTTTCAGTCTAAATAATAAAAACAAATAGTAGCTAGCAAATATATGATGCTCTAAACTTTGCAAAGCACTTTCCATATGCTCTCTCATTTGATCTTCATAACAACCCTGGGAGGTGCTACAATTATTTCCACTTTACAGATGATTAAACTGAGCCAGACAGAGGTCGAGTGACCTGTCCACGGTCACACGGTTAGTAAATGTTCGAGTCAGGATTTGAGACGAGATCCTTCTGGCTTCAGATCCAACACCTTGCCACCTAACTGGGTAGGACCTGAGGCACCCCATTGGGCGTGAGTCTCCAGAAGATCTATCCCAGATTCTGTTTAATCCCCTAGAAAGAAACTGCATCCCTCAAACATATTTTTGGAACTCCTAAAAACAATAACTACAGCAACAACAGCAGGAGGTTTGTGGAGTCTGGAATTATAAAAGACATTCTCCTCCAGGGTTCTCCCCAATATATACACAAATAAAGTTGAAGAAGAACAGAAGCTAAGTGAAGAGTACAAGATCATTGCCCTCCATCCTCCCAGTAACCATCTCTTTTGGGTACCTGCCATCTACAACATCAAAAATTCTTGCTTTGGAGCTGTTTTCATTTTCTTGTTTTGCCACAGCAGACCAGGATGTAAAAGCCAAATGAGCCTGTTTTCTTTGCTCTCTCTTCCTTGGAAGAGCAGATAACGGAATCCAAGAGCCAGTAAAAAAAAAAAATGAAGAAATACTGTAATACCTCCACTGACTTCCCAAAACATCCCTAATCCCTAGACGATTCTCCATGAGTTTGTGGAAACCAGACACCAGACAACAGCCTGGTAATGGTGAGGAGGGGGTCATTCTGATAAGCCCTTTGTTTCTAAAAGTCTCCAGATCTGATTATTGTCACTAAAAGTATTGCTATATTTTACTAAACTGAATTAGGAAGCCATTTTTGATGGAAACAGCAAAGTGCTAATAGCTGGTCGTTATGACACTTTCAGCAAAGACGCCACAGTCTGACAGACAGCAACTGGCTTGAATTTTCTGGTAAGTGGCTAAGTGCTGACCCTCACTGACTGGAGAGTCCAAGAAGGAGGTGAGAATAAAAAAATCATTACTGAGGATCATGCTATATGTCATCCTCTGAATATAAATATAAACATCATCATTATCCTACTAGCCACCAGAAATTTCAGGAGTGTTACATTTAAGGAGCCTGGATTTATTGATCAATGCAAATTATGCAAGAAAATGGCGGGAAAATGCAATATATGATAGGATCATAGATTTAGGGATGAAAGGGGCCTTCTAAGTCTCTCATTTTACAGATGAAGAACTGAGGCCCAGAGGGGGTCAGTGGCTTACCCAAAGCCACACGAGTAAATGGAATATCACCATAGACTGCAAACACTTAGAACCTAGCAAATACCTCGTTGAGAAAAATCACTTCATAGACAGAACTATGCACCAGAAGTTTGATATTCTTCATAAATAAACAGATGATAAACCTTTGAAATGAAAATATACATCCCAAAATATATTTGAAAACTCAACACAAACTGGGTTGGAACCAAAACATTTTTACAAGCAAAAGAAAGGTTCGGCATAACCCAGATATAACAATGATCCACAAAAATGTGAGAACAATGTTTTTAGTAGATGTAACCATGCCAAAGACTCATAACATCCAAGCTACACGGAATGAAAAGCTCTCAAAACATACAGATGTAACAGAAGACATCAAAGTGACATAAGAACAACCTGAAGGATAAAACCCCATCATCTTGTCTGTAACTGATATTGGCCTCTAGCATACCTAGGGCGGCTACTAGCACAGGTTCTTAGATCTGCTTTTCTAAAGGAAAGCAACTCAAAATGGGTTAACAATCTTACTTTAATCAAGCATATCATTTAACTAGTTCAGGGGGGAAAGTCA
>CM053589.1:158901734-158917774 GCA_028646515.1 Pseudochirops corinnae
CTGTAAGATAGGTGCTATCATTACCCCCATTTTACAGATGAGGAAACAAAGAGGTAAGGGACCATCTCTACATAGAGGTAGATGGCATAGTGGATGTAGTGCTGGACTTGGAGTCAGGAAGATCTGAGTTCAAATCCCTCCTCAGACACTTACTAGCAGTATAATCCTGGGCAAGTCTCTTAACCTCCATATACCTCAGTTTCCTTATCTGTAAAATGGGGATAATAATAATAGCACCTGGTTCCCAGAATTTTTGTGAAAATTAAATCAGACAATATTTGCAAAGCACTGCAAACCTTAAAATGCTACAGAAATGCCAGCTATTGTTATTATTACTAGACAGACATAGAGACATCCTAGGATATTTTCTGGGGATGTCAAATTGAGAAATCAATCAATCCATAAACCTTGATTAAGCACTTACTGTGTTTCAGGCAGTATGCTAAGAGCTGAGATACAAATAGAGGCAAAAGGGAGTTCCTGCCTTCAAGAAGGTTACATTCTAATAGAAGAGCTAAAATGTGAACAAATATATACAAAGCAAACTGTGTGCAGGATAAACAGGGAAATAATTAACAGAGGAAAAGCATTGGAATTAAGAGGGATGGGGAAAGGCTTCTTATAGAAGAAAGGATTTTTTTTTAGCTAGAGAGGTCAGTAATTGGAGACGGAGAGAGCATTCCTGGCATGGAAGGACGGCCAGGGAGATTTCTTGCAGCCAAGAGATAAAAGTATCTTCTTGTTTGTGGGACAGCTAGGACAGTGCCATTGTATGAGTGACTTTTTTCCCCACTCTCTTCCACTGAGACCTCTTCTAGTTAGCAATATGGAGGGTGGTGATGGTCTGGTTTTTTGTTCTACGGAAGGTAGAACTGGAGGTGGCGGCATGACCCTGAACCAGAAATAATTTTGGTTAGGTAGAATTTGATTCAGTCCATCAAATATTTGCAGAGTTCCTATTACATAAGAAACCTGGTGGCTAGGCATGGTGAAGTATACTACAGTAAGAAAAGGCTCTCTGCCCTAAGGTGTTTATAACCTCATGGGGAAGACAAAATACTAATAGCTCTAGTACAAAGTACCGTGTTCAATATATGTGAAGTACAGAATGCTCTCAGGATTTGGGAGGGAGGCAGAAAGGACAAAGTCAGGGGAGTGAAAGTGGAAGCAGGGCATCTAGTGAGGTGCTCAAAGTGTAAGAATACCCTACTTCACCAAAAGTCAGTCTTTCAACAACTTCAACCCTCTGGATCATGGCTCTGCAAACAGAAATCATCAGGATCTGAAATATTTGTCCCAGAACTGACAACCTGATCTTATAGTCCATGATAGATTGGAAGAAGGAAATGAGAAAGTTGGTATAGGGATGCTGTCAGACAAAGCCTGCTACCTGCAGAAGAAAGGTACCCAATCAAATTGTAATCATATTGAGGATAGGCACTGTTTTTTGTATTTCTTCATGTTTCTCAGAATACCTTGAACATGACTAGGCAGATAGAAAGTACTGAAACAGTGTGTGTTGATTCATTGGGCAAGACAACTTTAGGAAGTCTACTTTTCCCCTGTTCTAACTGTGAAACTGTGGACAGAATCCTTTATCCAGAAAATAATTGATGGAGAGGTGACCTTAGTAGAATCAGTTCCATCTGGCAGGTTGGGGACTATTCTTCTTGCTATTTTAATTTTACTATTGTCACAGAACCTTAACAAGATAGATGCAGCCCTCTCTTCTTTTCTTCCTGTAGAGAAGCACAGGTCACTTCCCAGCTCTGCTGCTCAGCCTCCAAATGTCTCCGTCCCCTTAAAGATGGCTCTGGTAGCTGGAAGCCTGGTAAAAACTGAGAAATGCTCCTTATCAGCAGTTGAAAAGTCAATACATCATTCCTATATTCATGGGTACTGGAGCAAAATGATAATAAAAAAAGATATTTTGTGCTGATTTTTATCTTTTTTTTTTACATGTTGTACCCCACCCCCTTGCAGATAATAGAGCCCTGAATCATAGTCTGAGACATAAGTGGAGCCAAGCTGATTTATGAATGGTAAAGAGATAAGAACAAACCTTGATTTTCAGAGAGGCAACTGAAATGGCCACTGCCCAGGAAATCAAAGAGAAAGGTCAAGACTCAGAAGTCGAATGAGAATCAAGGCTCCTCTAAGGCAGAGGTCCCATGTTTTATTTTAGGAATTTATAAAGTTTAATATATGGATTTCCTAGAAAAAAAGATTGAGTTCATTCTAATACTTGACCACCCAAAATAAGGCAAAGAACTTGGAAGGATGAGGAAAATGGAGACCTATATTAGAGATTCAAGTTAGATGTGAACAATGTCATATTTACATAATCATAACTGATACTTCTATAACCCATTTGCAAAACACTTTACTTATGCTGTCTCACTTGATCTTACTATTAGTCTTATTTTATAGATGACAGAACTGAGGCTCATGAAGGTCAAAGTGATCTGTCCGTGGTCCCAATAACTAGTGAAGGTTAAAGGCAAGATTTGAGCAGCCTACTGCTTTTTCCCCTACTCCACAATGAGTGTTAGAGTTAGAAGGAACCTTAAATATTGTCTAGACCAGGGGTTCTCAACTTTTTTTTTTTCAGTGTCATGGACTGCCTTGTCAATTCAGTGGAACTGGAATCATATTTTTAAATGCACAGGATAAAATACATAGAAATGCAGAGGAAATCAATTATGTGTAAATGCAGTTGTCAAAATAATGTTTTTTAAAAGTTCATGGACTCCATGAAATCAGCCCATACACTCAAGTTTAGAACTTCTGAGCAAGAAAGACAGGTCCCTTTATCTTAAAAGTGTGGACACCAAAGTCTAGACTTGTTCAAGGTCACAAAACCGGTTCATGTCAAAGCTGGAATTAGAAGTTCTTTCTCCAAAGCCAGAGTTCTTTCCATCACACTCTAATTTTTCCCCAAGCTGTCAGTTTTCTTCAATTATTCCTTGGGCAACTTCCATTTGACATTCACCTCATGGAATTTCATGTAGGCAGCCATTATTTCAGATGACCCTTTTGAAAGTCCTGACACTTTCTAACTTATTTGTTCCAATTCAAACCTATAATTTCATCAATGTGGGAAACTTCTGATGGGAAATCTCTTTTCACTGATACAGATCAGCAACTCACCTGTATTGTGGAAGAGAGAGGAGCAGTACAATTTTCTTTTCTTGACATGATTTATTCAATTTTAGGATAAGCCTCTATTTCAGTATAAATGGACAGTCATGTCTAACTTCTATGTGTTGGGCCTCTTCTTGCCTCATACTTGTACAAGGGCAACCAAAGGTCTCAGGCCGACAATAGTCTCCTAGCCTAGTCTTTATCCCCTCCCTTGAAATACCACAAGCTGTCCCTAAGACCAGTGACTGACTAGTTGTGAACTTGACATGACTATGTGTTTTCTGTATACTTGTTTTCACATATTCATGTAGTCCATATGCAAAAGTCCATTAACCCGACAGATGCTGCTAGGCAGCTAGGTGGTACAGGTAGGTGGAGTGTTAGATCTGGAGTCAGGAAGACCTCAGTTCAAATCTGGCCTCAGCTCTTATTAGCTGTATGTGACCCTGGGTGAGTCACTTTACCTTTATCTGTCTTGGTTTTCTCATCTGTAAAATGAGGATAATACTATCACCTATTGCCCAATATTGTTGTGAGGAGACAAGGAGATAATATTTGCAAAGAGCTTAGCAGAGTTCCTGGCACATAGTAGGTGCTGTATAAACTCTTGCTTCCTTCCTTCCCTTCTCTGTAAGCCAAATAGTTCCTCTTCCTTGCCTCGATTTGTAACCATAGACCAAATAAAGCCTTTTAGTGACTTGTATTCTAAATTGTAAATAGTAAGATTTCTTGTTATGGCACTGTTACCTGGGGACCCTGAGCAGTTAAGTGACTTGTCTAGGGTAACACAACCAATATATGCTAGGGGCAGGACTGGAACCCTCTATCTGTCACTCTGCCTCTGACCTTACTACCATTCAGAAATCAGTCTGACTCCATTTGCACCTCCAAGATTACTACAAAATGTTCTATTTTCTGCAAGGATTGGTAGGAAATGTGTGTAATTGGAAGAGGAAAGGCATTAGCACATGTACAACATATCAAACACAAAATAAAACCTCTGTTTTTATGTATAACATGGGCCAGAAGTTGCATGAGCTTTCTTTCTGGAAGTGTTCGTGTAATTATGTGATTCTCCAGCTCCTTCTGTCCCACTACATCCTTTGCCCATTTCTTGGGACTCTTTTTCAGAGGATAATTGTGTTTAGGAGAAATTGTTCCAGTAGGAAGACAGTATGCCTGGACTAATGGATAAAGTGTACGTGCATATTAAGAGCTTTGGGGACGGGGGGTGCTGAGCACAGTGTGTTCTCCTTTGAAAAAAGGACTCATCCTATCAAGACAGCGCTATTTCATAATCCATTATTTGCCAATTTTAGAACATGGCTGTCTAGAAAGAGATGGGCTGGTCAGTCCAGAGAGAAGAGGTTTTGGAAAGAATTAAAAATAGCAATGTGTTGTTAACTTAATAGGAGCTAACTTTTTTCCTTCCTTCCTTCCTTCCTTCCTTCCTTCCTTCCTTCCTTCCTTCCTTCCTTCCTTCCTTTTACCTTTCCTTCCTTCCTTCTTTCCTCCCTTCCCTCCATTTCCTCCCTCCCTCCCTCCTTCCTTTCTTCTGACTGATTTTAAGTTGATAGACCTTTCCAAGTTGGTTAGGCTGGTCCTCAGATGACAGATAATCCATTGTTAGGACCATCCTTGAAGCCTTTTCAGCTTGGAGAAAGTTTATAGAGTTCATATTCTACTGGTAGAGTCCTTAAGACCCCAGTGTTACTGTCAACATTCTCACCTCCTCCCTTCACAGGGCATTGAATATTTTCACCATGAAGAAATAATTGCGGAAGCACCAGCACAGGAACAGGTTTTTTTTTTGGGGGGGGGGAACTTCCCATTTCTAGAAGAAGTGTGGCACCATGGACAGAATGCTGGATTTGAGTCTGAGTCCTGATTTAAGAATTATTATTGGGGCAGCTAGTTGGCACAGTGAATAGAGAGCACTGCTCCTGGAGTCAGGAGGACCTGAGTCCAAATCCAGCCTCAGACATTTGACACACTTACTGGCTGTGTGACCTTGGGCAAGTCACTTAACCCCAATTGCCTTGCCTTCCCCCCTCAACCCCTCCCAAAAAGGAATTATTATTTCCACAGTAATGTTTAGCTTACAAGTCTGTGTTCCTCGGAACCCATCACCATACAGGGCATAACTAGAGTTCAGGTGCTCCCCCTACCCTTTTGTGTTTTGTTTCTTTGAGAAATCTAGAAATTTGTACTGTCTCTTCCTTGTCCCAGAGAGTAGGAACTCTTAGTTCTTACTCTTAGTCAAGAATTGAAATGAATGGTATTTTCCTAACAGGGGCCAAAGGACAGACAAAAGCCCTCCAGGAATAAGGCAACAGAGTAGTTTGAGAGAATTAAGTCACGTGACCCATCTATTTGGAAGGGACCCAGGCTGCAGAGTTTGGAAGAACTTTGGTGCTTTTCCATCACTAAGGAAGCTGATGACTGTTCCTCCCCATTAATCAATAACAAAGAGAGAGGAGAGACACTTCCTAGTCTGTCACTGCACTAAAGGATGATTTTTTTTCCCCTCCACAAGCCAGCAAATTAATTAATGCCATCTATTTTCCTGATTCTGACCAAAGGTTGTCAGATTCCCTTAGCCCACTTATTGATCTGTAATATAACCTTCCATTTCCTGCACGGGCTATTATGTGAAATAAAATTCGTAATGGTTGCTCTCCTGAGTAGCTGTGCACCTGTGCACTCAGCAGTGACTGGCAAGCTCCTCTTGGAAGGGCCCGGGGGGGGGGGGGGCCCTTGTTTAATTAGCATTCCCAAATCAGGGCCCATATTATTATTTACAATAGACCTCTCTTGCTCCAAAGTGGCCTTCTCTCCCATGTCACAGTCCTAAAGCATATTACAGTTCTAAGTCCAGTAGAGTCGCATGCCTCTCAGTGCCTGCTTCTCCTGCCCTGGGTGAGGGAGCATTTCTTTAGGAGCAGTAATGAAGGGCAGTCTGTAAGGCAAAACTAATTAATCTCTTCTGCCTCCATTGAATTTATCTGATGCTAGAAGCAATGCACCATGTGCTCCAAAGCAAATGAAAGCAGACCCAGAACTGATGTTTCTGATCTCAACAACAAGGGCAAAATTATCAATTTCCGGCCTTGGGAGCTCTCACTGGTTTCTCCAGTTCATTATGGGACAGGCATTTTATTTATGCAAATTTGGATGGGCCAAGGTTATGTTTCTTTCCTAATCAAACCTATGAGACTTGAGTAGCTGAGCCTAGATCCACAACAGTATCATGTGAAAAGGGGATACAAAAGATGTCACTAGGCTGGAGCTATGGGTCAAGTTACACAAGATAACAGAGTAGTCTTACTAGAAAGAGCAGAGGATTTGGAGGCAAGTTGCCTGGGTTTAAGTTCTAGTCCTGTTACTTAATAGTTAGGTGCTCTTGGGCAAAGGACATAACCTTTTTAACGCTTTGTTTCCCAGTCTATAATGTAAGGAAATTAGAAGATGACCTCTAAGCTTGCTTACAACTCTTAATCTATGGTCTAGGACATCATAGATATCATGAGAATTTAACAGAAGAGGGATTCTCTCTGGAAGATGAGGTCTCCTAGATGCTACTATTTGTAGATGATATTGTACTAATTGCATTGTGAAGCTTCTGCAATGAAATCCATAATCACTTTAAAGAGTTTAGCCTAACTATCCACACAAGAAAAACCAAGTAGATGGAGACTGCCTATTGTTTAGAGTATTATATACAATTGGCATAATATCCTATAGACATACCTCTATCCTATACACATCAGTACGTGTATCTTAGACCAGGTGTTCCCAAACTTATTTGGCCTACCATCCCCTTTTCAAAAAAAAAAAAATACTCAGTGACTCCCTGGAAATCTACTTTCTTTAATTCTTTAATGGTTCTTTTTTTAATTTGCATCATTTCAAAAAAATATATATAATTTTTTTTTAAAAAATAATGCATCTTAAATTTAATGATTTATTGTAAATTTGTGGGGTTTTTCCTGCATTGAAATTTTGATGATACAATATTGTGTCATGTAACCATATAATATCATATTGTAAATAAGTCATTACATGCACATATTCCTGTTAATGTATGCTGGCCTTCCCAACAATGTGTGACACACTCACCTACCAACACTTGCTTGTTAAGACCTATTGACAGACTTGACCATTGATCTGTTATAATTTGCATTTTATGTGTTTATTTGGAAAATAATGTGATCACTATGACTTTAACTCTGTTATACAACTGATGGAATGTGTAGAAGTGGTTTTTCAAAATTTTCTTATCTTCTTTTTCCTTATGATTCCATCTCCCCCTTATTTTTATTCAATGCCCTCCCATTGTATCTGAGGCTACTCCCACCCACCGGATTATTCCAGCACACCCCAGGGGACAGTACTGCCCACGTTGGGAACTGATGTGACAGAAATAGAAGGTTGGCCCAGAATTAAACAGGAGGAAGAGAATTGCATTTGCACATGGTTTTTTAAAAAGGCCCAAAGCTTATTAGCAGAAATAACTAGGTGGTACCATGGAGAGTGCTAGTCTTGGAGGAAAGATGACCTGAGTTCAAATTCTGTCTTACTCTTCTTAACTGTGTGAGCCTGAGCAGGTCACTTAACCTCTTTCAACCTCATTTTCCTCATCTGTAAAGTGGGAATAATAATAGCATCTATCTCCCATCTATCTCCTTATGAGAATCAAATGAGATACCATATGTAAAACAAACTTTAAAGTGTGACGTAATGCTAGCTATCATCATCATTATTATTAACAGCAATAAGCTTCCATTGGATCCTGGAAGCACACTTTCAGTGAGCAATGGGTGGGGCACTGGACCTAGAGTCAGAAAGACCTGAATTCAAATCTGTCCTCAGATACTTTACTAGCTGCATTACCCTGGGCAAGTCACTCAATCTCTGTCAAAGTAACTTGCCTCCATTTCCCCAAGTATAAAATAAGGATAATAGTAGCACCTACCTCCTAGGGTTGTTTTGAGGATCAAACAAGATAATAATTGTAAAGCACCTTGTACAGTGTCTGCCACATAGTAGGAGCTTAATAAATGATTCATTCTTTCCTTCTTTCCTTCCTTCAATGATATTTACCCATGAATCATAGAAAACCAGAGTCTCTGAAGAAATTAAATTTTAGCTCATCCAAAATGGCAATGGAAGGATAGATAGTGAATATAAGTAGGTTATAACATATTACCAACAGGGCATTAATCATATTGGATGGACTCCCATCCAAAGGCTTATGGGAAGATATGGACCAGAATCCCATAGACTGAGAAGGCATTGATGGGTTGACATCTGCAGCACAGGACGGAGTAGCTACTTTGATAAAAATCATTTAACTTTCAATGAGAATCAATAACTGGAAGTTATAAAGAGATAGATTTCAACTCAATATTATGAAGAACTTTGCTATAATTTCATCTGCACAAAAATGGAATAGGTGCCTTACGACCATTAGAACTGTTCAAGAGAAGATTGGATAGTCACTTGTTGGAAATATTGAAGAGTGGAATCATGTCCCAGTAGAAGGCTGAGCTCATCCACTCTAGGCTACCACCAGGCTCTAGGGTGGGTTACTTTGTCCAGCACTTTCTGCATTTACTAGTAACTCTTGCTTCAAGTTAATGCAGTTGCTGGAAGGTGACTTGGAGACTTCTTTCTGAAGCTGAGAATGAATTTATGCAGACCATGAGACAAAGTCAAAGGAAAAGAACATATCAGAGTCTTCAATGAAATTGTGTACTAGTCAAAAACAAGTAGGGTTTTCATGAACTTGATAACTTAAGACTTTAATTCAGAGAAGAAAGAAGATGAATTCCAACTGCCAAGAAAGTACCATTGAATTCCATGGTTAGATTGGCTTTAGTGTCTTACCTAAGGGGCCTGAGGATAGGGACAAGGGTTATTGATTGTCTCTTCTTAGTTCCCAGTCACCTGTCTTGAGTTCTCTCTCCTTTGAAAAGAGAAGGAGATGTCCAATTCAAGTCTTTAGTGGGTACCAACCATGAACCCAGAATCATGATAAAAAAGGTCACTTACTTTAGAAGGCAGTATTTATATAGATAGGCAATTAAGAAATAGTAGAAAATAAATTCTATTTAAGTTACAGGATGTTTGGAGAGCAAATGGTGAGATCACTTGAATTTATGGAGCTTCAAGGAGGAGATGTAACTTGAATTAAGTAGCATTGGTATGGCTGGAGAAGAAAGTTGGGAGTTTTCCAGACTGGAAGAAGACAATGAAATATTTGGGGGGAAATGGCCAGGTCCATCTGATAGCCTAAACAGTCATCAGTCATCATGGAAAACCCATTAACTGGTTCCACTGTCCATGGGTAAAACACAAAGTGCCAAGTGCCAAGTGTCAGATTGGAGACTCTAAGGAGTCTGAGCTGGGCTTCTGACCTTAACCTTCATTCCCTCAGCTGCAATGTGAGAACTGTGATGATGTTCCTTTTTCCTTTTTGGAAGCAGGGAAATGCTTTCTGGATAGTTCTAGAACTGGCCTGGCCATAGAATTTCAAACAGAGGGGAAGAAAACCAATGTTCTAGCTCTGGCTGGGCCACCTATCTTCCTGTGAGACCATTTCCTCATCTGTTTCATTCTTGGAAAATTTGCTCAAGAATAAGAAATGTGGTCTAGGTTGTTTTTAGGGAGTGGTGGGGTTCCTGCTCTTTGGAAAGGAAATCAAAAAACTAGGTGGTCACTTGTTGAGTGTGTTGTAGTGGGGATTCTTTTGGGAATGTAGGTTGGCCCAACAGATGACCACTGTGGTCCCTGAGATTCTGTAATTATGTGATATATGAAATCAACAAGTTGAACTCAAGGGTTCTTAACCTGGGGGTCTGTGAGATTTTTAAACAACTATTTTGATAACTATATTTCAGTATAATTGTTTTCCTTTGGAATTCTATGGATTTTATTTTTTACATTTAAAAACATTGTTCTGGGAAGAGATCAATAGGCTTTACCAGACACTACAAATGGATCCAGGACACATACAAAAAGGTTAAGTACCCCTGGGCACTGGAAGACTAAGGTTCCTTCTAGCACAGCCGTTAAATAAGGAAATTGGACTAGATTATATTTAAAGTGCCTTCCAGCATTAAAATTCTGTTTAATTTTATGTGAGGGGCAGTGTGGTAGAATGGATAGAGCCCTTGATTTGCTGTTAGGAAGAAGAAGGTTTGTAATTCTGCCTCAGATAGTTACTGGCTGTGTGACTCTGGGCAAGTCAACACACTATTCTGGGCATCTTTTCCCTCATCTGTAAAATAAAGGGGGTAGAACTCAATGGCCTCCAAGGTCCCTTCTGTTTCTAAACCTAGGCTCCTATGGGTTCTGCAAACACTTACTAAGAGTTTTCACACTGTTTTCTTGGTTCTGCAGCTTGTCATTGACACTCATGGTTTTTGTTAACTCCGGTGGAGGTGGCTAATGGTTCTTTGAACATGCTCCATGGAATGGTATTGTATAGAATCTCTTTCGCCTTAACTTTAGCCTGAGCCTTTTAAGCAAATCAGCAATGTAATTATTGATCTCCAAGAGAAAAGGAATTAATATGGACTCCCATATCCTCTGTAGGTAAGAGTATTTAACAATGAACTCTGCTTAAACTTCATAAAAGCCTCTTCAGCAAATCAGCAGAAAAATATTGATCTTAAAATAAGTATGTGAATGCTAATTGTATTTGGGCTTTCCACTGGAGAACCATTATATTATTTAGCCAGGGTTCTCTCTTTAATTTTATGGTCTTACTGTTGTCTACCCGGGCAGTTTTCTCTCTGTTTCAGCAAGGCCTGTAACTGCCTGATTTTGCTGACTTTTCCTTTTCCTAGAGTCCAGCATATTGACTCTGGAGAGAACTGTAGGGGCTTTTAAGATCATGTTACCCGAGCCCTTGCCCACGTAAAATAGTAATGGCACAGCCTCGCCAAGGGGATTTCTGTTAAATGGATCAGGAAGACATACCTGCCTGGCACCTGTACTTAGACTGGCCAATCAATCCATGGCCCTCTTGACAGTCTGCACTTTAATTACCAGCAAGGTTCAGGCTCTGGAAATCCCAGGTGACTGAACAGGAGCTGGTGCTACCAGAAGCAGAGAGGCACATGGGAGTGGGATACTCTGTTCCTGCCTGATGTCTTTATTCTGTGTGAACATCAATTCATACCAGAAAACCAATAACAGGGACTGTCTCATGTCTCTGTCGATACTGCTGGCACTCTGGGCATTGGTATTCCCTGGGGTTAGGATAACTGCCTTCTCTCCTTTGTCTGCTTATTAGAAAAAGGACAGGATTCCTCCAGCAAGGTCCATTGCCTTTCACAAAAGCAATGTGCTTTCAGTGGCTAAGGTTGTTATTAAAAAACAAGCAACGTTTGAATACCTTTCTGTCTCTGGGCTAGTGAGCCTTGCCATTGGTCTTTTGTAGTTGACTTTGCAAAGTGAATCTAGTGCCAAAGCATATGGAGTCCAGCATTTAAGGATTGGGGAAGGAGAAAGGAAATTCCCAATCTCTATCTCATTCCCATTTTCCTTTGGTCCTGATATACTTCCCAAAACAGTTTACCCAAGTTTCACCACTTTCCTTTCTCATTGTTTTCATTACAGGTCTTACAGTTGCTGACCTGGTCATGCCATGGTAAGTAAAAGAGAGACTCTTGATCTGAGTTGGGGGCTGCCTGGATAGGTGCTATGTCACAAATGACTCCTCCTTGACTCTGCTTCCTTGGTTTGAAATATTTCCAAAGGAAAATCATACTCACTGTGATAAAGTAGAAAGAATATTGGACTGGGATTCAGAAGATCTAGGTTCTAATCTTGATAATGCTACTAATGTGTGTGACTGTAACTGAGTCTTTTGCTTTCTCTGGGCCCCATTTGCTTTATCTGTCAAATGAGGGGAGTGAGATAGAAGACCTCCAAGGTCTCTTCCAGCTCTGCTGTTCTTTAATCTTGTACTTGGAATGTGCCACCTCTTTATTTCTTTTTTGGAGGGGGGAAGGCAGGGCAACTAAGTGACTTGCCCAAGGTCATACAACTAGTAAGTGTTACATGTTTGAGGTTGGATTTGAACTCAGGTCCTCCTGACTCCAGGGCTGGTGCTCTATTCACTGGTGTGCCACCTAGCTGCCCCACACCTCTTTATTTTTACCTCCTAATACCCTTAACTTTCTTCTGAAGTAGATGTCACCTCATACAACAGTCCTTTCCTGTGCCACCTCTGACAGGATATCCTTTATTATATCCCCAGTTCTTAGAATTTTTTCTCTTGAAAATATACTTGGCATGACTTCACATATACTTTATATTTATTTGAAGATCAGTTTCATTTTTGTCTTTGTGTCTTCAGCACTTAGCACTACACCCAGCACATAGTGAACACTTAATAAATGTTCATTAAATGAAATTGAATCAACTTAATATTCTATCATCATATAATAAATGGACAACTCCTTCCTCAATAATCTACATAATAATAAGAACAAGCATTTATTTGGCACTTTCAGGTTTGCAGAGCACTTTGCTAGTGTTATTTTATTCTCAAAACAATCCTGGGAAGGTGTTGCTATTATATCCCAATTTTACAGATGAGGAAACTAAGGATAAGTGACTTGTCCAAGGTCATGCAGCTTTTAAGTGTTTAAAACGTAGGGGTCTTGGTTCTGCATTCAGAACTATGCCCGTTGTTCCACCCAGATGCCTCTATGTATATAGACAAACCTCGTCAGAGGAATATAGAATGTCAGAGCTAGAAGGGACCCTGGACATCATTTAGTCCAATCTCTTCGTTGAACAGTTTGAGGAAATGGGATTTATGTTGAGATTCACTATTTAAATCCTGCAAGGAATTGTTTTGCTTCATTAGATTATGAGTTCCTTGAGAGCAAGGACTATACTTTCCTTTCTTCTTTGATGTTTTGTTCAGTGCATGGCGCATAGAAAGAACTTAAAAGCTTGTTGACTTGACTTTAGAGGTTCAGAATTGAGAGACAACTGAAAGACAAAGGTGTATTGTATGATATCCAGTGCAACCTGTTCCCATGTGGCTCTGACATCTCCCTTTAAAGTTCTCAAAAACAGCAAGAGCATATGAAATGAACAGTTCTCACATTTGGGCAGAATTGTTTTTTTTTTTTTAATGTAACATTTTTTTAAAGATGCAGCACCTTTGATGTAGGTGGGTCTCTTAAGGAGATGTCTCCACAAATAGTGAAACTTACCAAGGAGAGAAGCTATCTTTCTTATATTACATTGCTATTCAACAGCTGTTGAATGAGGATATTATGCTGGGTATGGTAGAGAATCAAGAATTTGAGTATGTAAAGTACATGTTGTACCTTTATTCACAGCTTGGAGTGTGTGTATCAGGATGAGGCAAGATACTGTTCTACTTTTCTTTAGGAGCAGCATGGGGTAATGGAAAGAAAATTGTCCTTAGACTGAGTCTGAAGACCTTGATTTAACTTCTCTCAACCTTAGTGTTATCTGTAAAATGGGGAGAATAATATCTAGACTCTAGGTCCTATAGTAAAACAAAACAAATTTACATAGCATTAGATCAAAAAGTCATATACGTACATACATAGATATATGTTTATATATAAATATACTTACATATATATGCAGGTGAGAGGGAGAGGGGGAGAGAAAGAAACAGATACACACATACACATGGATGGAATGAGAGACTAGACCCTATGATTTCATTAGGAGAGAGAATTCCCAGGTGAGGAAACTCCCTCTACCAATGCAGGTCAGTAACCTCAGGCAAGTGACCTAAACCTGTTTGCCTCAGCTTCCCCATTTGTAAAATGAGATGGAGAAGGAAATGGCAAACCAGTCCACTATGCTTGCCAAGAAAACCTCAAATGGGTTCACGAAGAGTCATACACAACTGAAAAACTACTCAACAACAACATTCTCTGAAACTCATCATCTTAGAGATTTGCTTCAAACTCTGAGAATGTGAATGACTTGTCCAGGGTCTCACAGGCAGCATGTTTTTGAAGCAGGACTCAAACATAAGTCATCATGGCTTTGAGAATCTTTAGAATTATCTCATTAATTAATATTCCACTCTGCTGCCTTTCTAGCAGTATATATACAAAATACGTACACACTGATTTGGGGGATAAACTAGCAAGGCTACGTTTTTCCCTAAAAAAAAAAATATTTCATGAATAAATGTCTTTATTCATTCATTAATTGACTGGTTTAATTTAACATCCATTGTGACGGGTCAGGGGATAGAATAGTAGAGAGTTAGAGATACAGTCTGCCTCTTCATTTGACAGGTCAGGAAAATAAGGCTCAGAATGGTGTTGTATAGAAGAGATAATGATAATTTTAATATTGAAGTAAGGAGAAATCATTCCTAGCTTTAAACAGGGAATAATTTCTAACCTTAGTTATTGGAGACAACAATGAGTAAGACTGTCAAATTGCTCACCAATGTCTAGCCCAGAACTCTCAGATTCCAGAGACGTGGGTGAAGCATTGAAGTGCTTACTTTGGATGCTATGGTTCCTTCTCAGTTTAAGAGGCTGAGGCAAGTGATTGGGATGGATTGCCACGATGTCAGGCCTCATAATTTGAGAACATTGGCAGCAGCATCCAGTAGGGAGAAACCATCTCAGCTCTCAATAGCTTTTCCCTTTGAATTAACACGATCTCATGTTTAGAGGGTAGTTTAGTTAATGAAGTTAGAGGGTATTTCAACCCTGAAAACAGAGCTGTTTATCACCAAATGATGGGCCCTGGGGCAGTGGAACTGCTCACTGAGGGCCAAATGAGATAAGTGTGTCTGGTGTTTGCCCAAAGTGGACATTAGGAAATACTCAGAGGCTGCCCTGATCTACAGATATTTTTTTTCTGTCATGTGTATTCATCTAGAACAGTGGTTTCTAAGCTCCTGAGGAGTTATTGCAAGGGCCCATCTCATTAAATGGCTGAGAATAATAAATAAACAAGCATTCCTCTTATAAACTCAATAAACAATGTCTCCCACATATGAAAAATGCTATTTTTCAAATGCATATAGATCCTTTCATTTGAAAAATAGAAATTCACTTAAAAGCATTGCTACATTTCTTGTAGCTTTTTATCATTATGTATTTTCTTGATCAATGGATATACATGCAACTACTAATGCTGGGATCTATGACGTTTTATACATTAAAAAGGAGTCATGCTGGAACAGGTTTGAAAACCCTGATTTAGGCAGAATAAGAATAATGACTGGCATTTATATAGGTTACTGAGGTTTACAAAGTGCTTTATATAAGTGGTAGCAGCTGATCTTTACAACAATGCTGAGAGGCAGTTGTAATTATTAGCTTCATTTACAGAAGAGGAAAGAGGGTTTCAGAGAGGTTAAATGTCTGGTCATGTAAAGAAGTATCTGAAGCAGGATTCAGACCCAAATCTTCCCTGTTCCAATTCCTTTCTGTATCTGCAGAATAAATCCACACTGCTAAGATTGACAGCAAACTCACAGTCAGAACAATTTTAAGGAGCAAAAGGAGAATGCCCTGGTCCTTTGGTTAGCAAGTCCCAGAAGGAAAGGTCCCTAGGTGTCTCAAGGTAAGGGAAAGGATTGGCAGTGACCATCATAATCCTTCTAAACGAAGGATGCAAAAATAAAGGGAGAAGTCACTTGTGTTAATTTTGAGTGTAGGAGCAGCCTCCAGAAATCACCAGTGGCAAGGAATAGACAAGACTGAAGCTCAGTTGCTTGGAGGACAGATCTAGGAGGCACCAGCTGAATTTAGATGCTGAGCTGAGTATGGTAACATGGCAGATAAAACAAGGCAGTTCTCTCAGGCTGCATTAAGAGAAGTATAGTATCCAGAAGGTAGAAGTGGAGGTCCACTGGA
>CM053589.1:158918274-158950100 GCA_028646515.1 Pseudochirops corinnae
ACCCAGCAAAATTGAGTATATTGTTTCAGGGGAAAATATAGTCATTAAATAAGGTGGAGAACTTTCAAGCATTCTTGCTGAAAAAAAAAACAGAACTGAATACAAAATTTGACATTCAAATACAAGAAGCATGAGAAGGCAAACACAGAAAAGATATCATAAGGAACTTATTGAAGTTGAACTATTTACGTGCCAACATGGAAAAATGATAATTGTAACTTATGAAACTTTTCTCAGTATGAGGATAGGTGAAGGGAATATAAATGTATATATATGTATACATACATATATGTCTATATAGGAGGGTATATATATATGTGTATGAATACATATGAGTGTGTGTATATACATGTACATAGACGATACAGGATCAATTGAATAGGAAGGGATGATATTTTAAAAGGTGAAATTGAGAGGTGAGAGAGAAATAGAATGAGAGGAGACAGGGAGAGACAGAATGGGGTTAATCATCTCATACAGAAGAGGAAAAGAATAACTGTTACAATGGAGGGGAAGAACAAGATGGCAAAAGGGAATGGGTCAACCTTACTCTCACTGAATTTGGCTTAGGGAAGGAATGACATACACTCTAAATTGGGTATCTTGCCCTACAGGAGAGTAGGGGGGATGGGGATGAGAGGGGGGATGATGGAAGGGAGGGTTGTTAGAAGCACACACTTCTGTAAAGGAACAGGGACAAAGTAGAGAATAGAATGGGGCAGGACAGGATAGGAAGGAGGGAAATATAGTCAGTCTTTCACAATATGTCCACTGTGGGGATGTTCTGCGTAACTACACATGTACAGCCTGTATTGAATTGCTTGTCTTTCCAGTGGGGGGTGGGTGACAAGGGAGGAAGGGAAAGAATCTAGAATTTAAAGTTCTATAATCAAATGTTAAAAATGTGTGTGTGTGCGTGCATGTGTGTGTGTGTATGAATTAATTACATGCAACTGGGAATTAAGATATACAGGCACTGGGGTAGGGAGATCTATCTTGCCCTACCAGAAAGTCAGAGAGGTGATGGGTGAGGACAAAGTAGAGAACAGATTAAGGGATGGGATATACAGTGGGATCACTGTTTTGGGGTGGTGGGTAGGGGAAAGATGGGGAGAGAATTTACAACTCAAAATCTCATGGAAATGAATGATGTAAACTAAAAAATAAACAAAAATTATAGAAAAAAAAGAAAAAGAAAAAAAAAGAAACTTCCCCTTTAATGACCCTACTTGCTGCCATTATAGTTGGGTAGAAAGTAGGGAGAGGAACCAAGGGACCATCCAGGGCTTTCCTGCATCATCCAGAAATATCTAAAGCAACCTAAGTCCTTCCACTTTGAACAAGTCATTGGAAATGGTCATGGTCAAGTCTATCACCAGGTATTCTCCAAGGGATGGTTGTTACACATCCATCATCTCCCTATAGCAGTTTGTCTTCCCTATTCAACTCATTATTAGTGTCTACTATATGCCAGACTTTTTCCTAGGTGCTAGGGAAACAAAGAAAAAAATTGAATACTCCCTGTCCTCAAAGAGCTTACATTCTTTGGGGATGGCACAACATGTACAGAAGTAAATAAATACAAAGGACTACAAAGCAATTCCAAGAGGGAGAGAGGACTCATAAGTGAGGAGAATCTGGAAAAACCTAGTGTGATAAGTTTGTATGATTTGGAGAAAACCAAGGATTCTTAGAGGTGGATAGATGGAAGTGAGCAGGGAGTATATTCCAGGCATGGGAACCAGTTTGTATAAAGGCATGAAAATAAGAGGTGGAATGTTGAGTGCAAGGACAGCTAGCAGACCAATTGGACTGGAGTGGAGAATGAATGAACGGGAATAATAAGCCATAAGACTAGAAAGGTAGGTTGGTAGGCAAATTGTGGAGGGCTTTAAATGCCAGAATGAGGAGTTTTAGACACTGAATTATACTCTTTTGCATAGCTCTGTAATGATCACCTTTCAAACTACCAATGATGTTTGGACCCTCCTGACAAGTTGGACATTCCCTTGTTACTCAAAATCTTCTTTCTCCTGATCCCGTGCCCTTGCATAAGCTATCTCTCATACCTACAGTGTACTCCCTCCTCATATTTACCTCTTACAATCCCTACTTTCCTTCAAATCACAGCCCAAATGTCACCTTTCTTCAAGAACCTTTCCTGATTTTCACTCCATCCACAAGCTGCTAGCTGTTTCCCAGCAAAATTGTATTATTTTTATTTTATATGAACTTAAATGTGTACATATTGTCTCCTCCAAAAGAATAAGTTTCTTGAGGGCAAGAACTGTTTGAATTTTGTCTTGCATCCCTATCCCCAACACCTTACACATTACCTGGAATAGAAAGATAGGGACTACACCTGTGATATCATTGGCAGAGCAAATTACCTAGTAAGGAAAGTCCCTCTACCATGCAAGTTGACACCTTCTCTCAACTTATACAGAGTTACCTAGAATATTGAGAAAATTAAGTGACTTATTCAGAGTCCCATAGCCAGTATATGTCAGAGGTGAGATTTGAACCCAAGTTTTTCTGCACCTGACATAGCTCTCCATCTAATATGTTGCCTCTCATCTGGCACATGTTAAGTGCTGAATAAATGCTTGTTGATTGATTGACCTGTGGAATTACATGAGGAGAGGAGGGACACGCTCCAATCTTCCTGGAAACTCGACTTAGTGTCCCAGCGTCACGGAAATTATCCTGGACTACTTTAGTTCTTTCAATGAATTGTCCCCTCCAGAGAGGAGAACTTCTTTCACACAGTTCATCCAGGTTCTTGGTAGAAGATTTCACTCATGTGTGAACTCTAAAGGCATAAACTGTCATGCCCATGATGCATCCTGTGCTCATCCTACCCTATTAGGATCCGTAGATTTCTTCAGAGCTCAGATTAAGTGCTACCTCCTACCTGAAACCTTTCTTGCAAACCTCACCTCTCTCCAGTTGTTAGTGACCAATTGTTGGTGCCCTCCCTGAAAAAAAATTGGTTTTACCTTGTACATATGTTTGTATTGATATTTGTTCTGTGTAAATTATGTCCTCCTGCTTCCTTACCCATCCAATATAAGGGACTGTTTCATTTTTGTCTTTGGCTCCTAACAGAGCATTATGCACTTTGGTCTGAACCTATGATTGTTTCATAAATCCAGGGCATCAGATACATCTCACTCCACTATCAGGGTCACTCCAGATACATCCACCAAGATCACGAGCAAATTCAAACTAGAATGTTAGCTGCTTACAAAGGACCCACATGATCAAAAGAGCCTGAGTTCAAAGGATCATAGATTTAGATGTGGACATATATTTCAGAGGCTATCTAGTTTATCCCCCTCCTTCTACAGATGAGGAAACTGAAACTCAAGAGGAAGTGATTTGTCCATGACGATAAAACTAGAAAGTAGTACCACTAGAAATGGAACTCTGGTCCCCTGATTCCAAATGCAGCACTTTCACCACTGTACCACCCTACCTCTCACTACTTAATTTTATCATTAACTTTCTATGTGGTCAGATCAAAGAGATATATATATATATGTATATATATATTTATAACAGCTTTTTTGTGATGGCAAAGAATTGAAAATTGGGGGGATGCCCATCTTTTGGGGAATGGCTAAATTAATTGCGGCATGTGATTGTTATGGAGTGTGCTACAAGAGATGATGAGGGAATGGTTTCAGGAAAAAAAAAACATGATGAGACCTATATGAACTGATGCAAAGTGAAGTGTGAAGAACCAGATCATTGTGCAAAGTAACAGCAATACTGTAATGATGATCAGCTGTAAAAGACTTGGCTATGCTGACAATACAATGATTCAATACAATTCCAAAGGACTCGTGATGAAAAAATGCTATCCATCTCCAGAGAGAGAACTGATGAACTTTGAATGTAAAATGAAGTATAATTTTCTCACTTTATTTTTCTTGCTTTTTTGAAATATGGAATTACAGTTAATGTAGAAATATATTTAGCATAATTTCACATGTAAAAATTGCTATGTGGTCTTGAATACATTTCATGTCTCTGTGCTTCAGTTTTTGCATCTGTCAAATAAGGATACTAATACTTGCCTTACCTATGCAAGGGTGAGGCACTCTATTTCATCACCTAGTTGCCCTGCATCTCCATCCTACAGGTGATGAAACTGATCCTCAGAGAAATTGTATGATTTGATCAAGGACAGATATCCAGGTAGTGAGAGAGATGAGACCCAGATACAAGTTTACTAAAGAGTCACTGCTCTTTCCATTCTCCTGTGCTTTCAGATCTAAAATTCCATCATTCTGTGTCCTTTGAATACATTTTCCCCACAATAATCAAAAGGTCAAAGCTTTACCTCACCATCTCAATTCCTGGCATCATCAAAGTAATAATGAAAATTAAGAATAAATCTCAAGCTGCCTAACAAAAATCTCCTGTTCTATGACTCCCAATTTCCAAAAAGTTCATCCTTCAAGTCCTCTGCTCTGTTTTAATAGTAATGACTTACATTTATTAAGTGCCTTCCAGCTATATGCATTATGTCATTTTTGTCCTTGGAACAATTCTATAGGGTTGGCAATGCAGAGGATGTCCTCAGGAGGTCTCTGGTCAAGGTAAACTATTTTTCTAACTCTCACTTGATCAAGGAATTCAGTGATGTGAACTGTTCTGTGTCCAGGAAGCACAGGGCAGGAACCTGACAGTCAAGGAACTCCTCATCCTTGCTAAGAGGACTCAGCCAAGAATTCTTATTGTTCCTACTCTAGAATCTCCTTAGCTCCTCCTCTTGTTGATGCCAATTTGAGTCCTGGCTTGGTTAACCCAAGCACACCTCACCACTCTGCCACAGCCACCATCTGCTGCCATCTCTGGGAGCACATGATTCCTTGGAAGGGCCACAAGACCACAGAAGCTTCCTCCCAGAAAACCAGAGCTGGAAAGAGAACAATAGGTTTTTCTCCACCTCAACACAAGTATTCTCCATCAGTTCTTTCTTTAAAAGGTCAAGTCCAAGGGGAGGTGCTAGATGTGCATGCTCATAGCATGACTAGTTATAACTCAATCATTCATAATGTGATATCAGTGGGCCAAAGGAAAGGCAAGCTTGCATCTTATTGGAGAGACATGGCCAATGCCAGAGCAAAGTCTCAAATGTGGTATCAATAGGAATGTTTATACCTTGCATGGGAAGACATTTTCAACACTAGAACAAAGGGCTTCTCCTTTAACACTTTTCAACCATGTTAATGAGTCTTTAATCTTCATCAGGCATCTCCTGATCACAGTCTCTATATTAGCACAATTATCTTTGTACCTATTTTACAGAAGAGAAAGTTGTGATTCACAGAATCCTATGACTTATGGAAGGTCATATGGGTCTTAAGTGACAGAGCAAGGATATCGTAACTATCATCAATATTGCCATTATTGTCACTAGCATTTATGTAGTGGTTTTAAGTTGGTAAAGTGCTTTATATATACTATCTCATTTGATCTTCACAATAATTCTCTGAGGTAGGTTATTATTATTCCCTATTGGAGATGAGGAAACTGAGACCAAGAGAGGTTAAGTGACTTATGCAGGGTCATACAACTATAGTGAGTGACACAGGATTCAAACTCAAGTCTTCATGAATCCAAGTCCAATCAATGCCTTCTGCTTCCAAGTCCTGTTATCTTTCTACTACAGCATACCTCATTATGTTTCAATTAGGTTTTAAGTCCACTGACACAAAATGCTAAGCATTTAAAGGAACACCACCAGAAAGGTCCTAAGCAGAAGGATAGTTCATATCAAATATTGGCTACTTAGGGAAGATACACCAAGGCCAAATCAAACCCTGCAAGAGAGATAAACATATTTGAAAGACGGAAGAAGCTTGCTTTTAGCTGACTAGTAATTAAAGCTAAGCTGTTGGTTTTCAAGAGAAGGAAAAGGCAAAAGCACCTGAAATTTATCACAGTTAAAGTGCTCCTTGAAAATGCAGCAGTAAACAGTATGCATTAGGGGTTCAGGGAGCCAGGGCAGGAATTGTGCTGAATACACAATTCTTTATCCTGTAAAAGCCCCAAGGTGATTCCCTGGACTCCAAAATTTCCTCCCATTTTGGTAGCAGGAAGCCTACTGCTCCTTAGGGAAGCCTAGAGTATTGATGGCAAGAGTGATCCAAGATCCAGGAGATATGGCTGCTAAGTCATCTGATAGAAAATGGCTGGTCCCTGAGGCTGGTAGTGGCATTGAAATGAGAAGATTACTTTTGCCCAGTCTGCATGACGGGATGACAGGGTCAAGGAAGCAGTCTCCACAAGGCTGGAATGCACTCTCTCTTCACCTCCACCTCTTGGAATTCCTGGTTTTCACCAAGAGTTAGCTCAAGAACCACCTTGTGCATGAGGCTTTTTCTGCAACCTCCAGATGCTAGGTCCTTCTGCTCCAAGGTTATCTTGTATTTGTTTTGTATATAATTATATCTATGTGTATTGTCTTTTCTATGGAATGTAAGGTCTTTGAGGACAGGGAATTTCATTCTTGTCCTGTATTCCTAGCACCCTGGACAGTGCCAGGCATCTCTGCTTAGAAATACTTGATGACTAGTAATGTAATAGAAAGAATGCTGAACTTGGAAGTTTATTCCTAGTGGGGATCTGGGGTTGAGTCCCATTTCTGACATTTACCAGTCATCATAGGCAAGTGGCTTAATCTCTCTGAGCTTCAATTTTCTTATTTGTGAAATGGGGATAATTATGATGGTATTATATATTTCTCCGACTTGTGGAAATCAAATGAGAAAAATTTATGTAAGAGTAGTTTGGCATCCTTAAAACACTGTATGTAAGATAGCTATTAAGATTGATTTGTGCAACACTCCTAGGTAGAACAGAAAAATCATTGTACTCAAAGACAAGAGATCACTAACAAAAGTCAGGCAAGCAACTAACAAGCTAAGGGTTATTGCTCTGCATTTTACCTACCCCATACCACAAATTGAGTCTCAGAGTAGTAATATTCATGCAGTATTGGCTCCTGTATCTTTAATCAGCTTCAAAGACACCACTTTTTGGTACACTGACCTGTTCAGAAGTACTGTCTCCCTCCACCAAGTGTTGCATAGAGATAAATGGCTCCCCAAAGAAAGCATACTCAATCAAAAGAACATAGAGTACACAGATCCCCAACTATAAGCAGAACAGAGTGACTTTGAAAGAATGAGCAAGAGCTAGATACTAAAGCATCTAACTGGTTTTTCCTAGGTGAAGAGTCCTGTTGATCGTTCGTTCATTGCATCAACAATCAGAGTAATGCTCTCAAAAATCCCTGGGTAAACTGAAGAAGTGGGCTAATGCAGGCATGATTGGTGATGACTTAACTCTAGCAACACAGCCTTGATTGCAGAAGACCAATAATGAAGAATGCTACTCACCTCCTGACAGAGTGGTGATAGACTAAATATGCAAAATGAGACACATTTTTTTTTCACATGACTGATGTGGTCATTTGTTTTGCTTGGCTGTGTATATTTGTTACAAGAGTTTTATGGGGGGTAGAAGGTGAGAGGGAGAGAAAATAAATGCTAATCTATAAAACAATTAATTTTTATAAAAAGATATGATTGGCGAGTCTTGTACTCCCCATGGAGTTCTTATAGTAGCTGCACAGGCTACTAGATGGGTGAAATTATACCTAATTTCTTGCAGCTGGCAAGTGAGGGGGATGGAAAAGACATACAGCTATTATAAGCATGTGCCATTTTTAGCCTACTAAAGAGAAGTCCTAAGTCCTACACAAAAAAGCATGTGGACCTGGGACAGCACTTGGCTTCTGAAACAGTGTGGCCGTGTGTCACTCTATCTAGTTATAAAATTAGGGAGTTGGATTTCATGATCATTAAGATTCCTTTAGCCAGGCATGGTAGCACATACCTATAATACCTACTACTGGATGAGGCTGAAGACAGTGATCTGTTGATTCAGGGAGTTCTGAGCTACAGGAGTGCTGAAGCAGATGGTAAAATTCCTCAAGGTCACAAAACTATTGGAAGAGTAAAAACTGAAACCTAAGTCTTCTAACTATGCCTAGTGTCATGCTTTTTTCATTATACTATCTTTAAATGAAAAAATTTTCCCCCAAACAGGCAAGTATAAAGATCAATAAAATCCATAAAATGAGATCTAGCTGTGAATGAACAGAGAGCAGTAAGAAGGTAAGGAGAGTGTTGTGATCAATTTTCCAAGTTTAGGGAGTACGTTGACAAGCATGAGTGTGTCTGGATGAAAACCAAGATGATGAGGGTCTCTAGACCATGCCATCTGAGGATCAATGGAAGGAAATGGAGATGTTTAACCTGAAGAAGAGGAGATTTGTGGGGAAGGGGGCAGGGAATGATAGCTGTCTTTCAAAATTGAAATTGTTGGTACCTAGACCAGAGGACCAGAAGCAGTGAGTGGAACCTGAAAAGAGGAAGATTCTGGATCAGTGTAAGGAAAACTTTCCTGATAATTAGAATTATCCAAAAGTGACAAGTGCTGCCTCAGGTGATAGTGAATTCCTCATCAATGGTGATCTTCAAGTGTAGGTTAGGTATTCACTTGCCAGAGATGCTATAGAGTCAGGATGATGGATTTAAGATGAAGAAAAAAGATCTCAACAGACTAGAAGAATGAACCAAATCTAAGGAGATGAAATCTAGTAAGAAAACATGTAAAGTCTTAATACTTGTATTCAAAAGAATCAAAAGTACTAAGGAGAGAAATATGAATTAAACAATTGTTCTTTTAAAAATCTTTTTTTTTTAAGTGGACTCAGCAGTATGAGGCCAGCTAACAAATACTTATTAAGCACCTACCATGTACCAGGCACCAAGCTAAGTGTTGGGTATACAAAGAGAGGCAAAAACATGATCCCTACCCTCAAGAAACTCATATTCTAATGGGGAAGACAACCGTGCAGGTAATTATGTACATGAATGTTACATACTTTATTTTTTTTAGGTCATAGAATCTTTTTTTTAATTATGTAAAATATTTCTATATTAGTCATTTTATATAAGAAGACTTGAATATAAGAAAAAATGAAAGTAAAAAATAGCATGCTTCAGTCTGTATTCAAACCATATCAGTTCTTTCTCTGGAGGCAGATAGCGTGTTTCATCATTAGTCCTTTGGGATTTCTTGGATCATTGTATTGCTGAGAATTCCTAAGTCATTCACAGTTTTTCATCAAACAATATTGCTCTTACTGTGTAAAATATTCCCCTAGTTCTTCCCCCTTCACTATGTATCAGTTCACGTAAGTCTTTCCAGATTTTTCTGAAATCACTTTGCTTGTCATTTCTTATAGCACAATAATATTACATTACAATAATATAGCACAGCTTGTTTACCTATTCCCCAATTGATGGGCATCTCTTTGATTTCCAATTCTTAGCCACTACAAAAAAAAAAGGTGCTAGGAATGTTTTTGTTAGATACTTTATAAACAATCTCAGGGAGAAATCACTTGTTAGCATGGGGTGGAGTTCAGGAGGGGAAACTGAGAAGGGCTGTAGAATGTACTCTTGGGTTTCACTGAGAGAGGCAAGGCTTTCAGGAATAGGAGGTGATGGTTGTACTTGTTCTGCCCTCATCAGATTTCATTTAGAAAACTGTGTTCAATTCTAGACCCCCAATTTAAGAAGGATGTTGATAAGTTGGATAGTGCTCCAGGAGAGCGATTGAGATGGTGAAGGACTTGTGAGCTATGTCATTTGAGGATCAGATGGAGGCATATTTAGCCTGAAGAAGAGAGAACCAAATAGGGACATGAAACTGTGACTGTCGTGTGGAGGGAAGGGTTAGATCTGTTCAATTTGGCCCCAGAGGGCAGAACAATGGGTAGAGGTGAAAAGAATTCAAGTCAGGATCATTGTGAGGAAAAACCTTCTTAACAACTAAAACTGTTCCAGAGAGCAATAGGCTGCCTCTAGAAGGGAGAGGTTCTCCCTCCTTGGAAATCTTAAAGCAAAGGCTTGAAAAGTGTGTTAAGTAGAGATTACTTGCATGTAAGGCTTAGACTAAATTGTCCTTCGGGTCCTTTCCAACTCTCAAATTTTGTGATCTAGAGGCTATCCTTATTTAGATACAGGTTAGAATAGGTGACCATTGAGGTTGCTCCGGACTCTGAGATAGTGTGATTGAGTGTGAAAGTTGGGTGTAGGGTGCTGCTCAAAAGAGGCAACTCTCTGCCTCCTTATAAGACATCTATGTGATTGGAAAGGTTCAGGGAAGGTCCTCTCCTCCTTAGTTCCTAGCTTTCAGTGTCCCCATACTGCTGTCTGCCTGCCTATGACCCCCACCCAAATCTACCTTCTGAAGGACAGTGCTCCTGCTCCAAATTGTCTCACACCCCCTGTTGTATACCTAGCTTAACTTCAAATAGCTATCAAACTGGAAAGTAACATAAATACCTTAACTCAGGTGGAGGGGTTAAAAGCTGTTGACCAGTCTTAAAATGTCCCTTCTTAGGGATGTTTGACTTTTAATGACTTTAAATTTCTAATGGAATTGACACATAGGCAAACTAGGGTGAGAGTGGTAATTGGGGGAGGAGAGGAGTCTTCCTAGAGCCTCTCAAATAATAATAATAACAACAACAATTTATATTTCTATGTTTTATGTTTTAAATTTGTAAAACACTTTGCCTGGCTTATCTCATTTAATCACAGTACACAAGGCGCTACCTACTTTGCTATGTGCATAAGGTAAATAAGTTAAGTGCTGAATATTCCATCCCAAGCTGAAGGATAGGAGATAATCCTGAGGCAGTGCCTAATAGTGTAAAAAGCATTCCATTTGGAATTAGAAAGCTCTGATGCTAGGCCCAGCTTGGGGTCCTCTGGCTCTCAGTATCATTTTAAAAATGAGAATAGTCATATCTGCCCTTCTTTCCTAAGAAGAATAAATGAGATGGTGGATAGTAACCACAACACACTATTTAAAGGTAAGGCAGCATCATAACTATTTTTTAAAGCACAGATTATTTTTCTTAAGAGTCTGTGCCATGGGCCACCAGCTATGAATAGAAAGAAGGATTCTGTGCCTCGGTATTTCCCTAAGCACCTGAACATTTTCTCTAGTTCAGGCTTTCTCCTCAATTAGAAACAGGGCCCCAGTGTGGCAGCTGGCCCAGCCCTGGGTCTGATTTCTCATTTCCACCTTATGAACATCTCCTCATCTCTAATGGCTCCTCTCAGGTCAGCCTACCCTCAAGCTGCCACTGTTATTGCTAAGGGAAAGTTTGCTGGGCAAAATTTAGCCTGGCAGGGATGGAATAAGAGAGGAAAGGGGGTGGCCTGCTCAAGAGATCAGGGAAAATGAATGGGAATCCCTCCTCCATATCAGTCCAGAGTAGAGTTCACTTGCTCTATCACATGCTAATCGGCCACAACGGTGCTATGATTACTTCTGTTGTTGAGATGCTGGCTTATTGGTGGCAAGTGTGGTTAAGAGTTTTTAAAAGAAGTGTTCTGATATTCTATGTGCTGTTCTCCTCTTCTGCTGTATGACCAGGCCCTTTCTCCGAACAAGTATGGACTGCAAACAAGGTCAATGCTGTGAGATTCACTCATTCATTCAACAAACATTAAGCATTAACTTTGCTGTTAACAGACAATTGAGAGACAGAATGATACAGTGGATACAGAGCCAGCTTCAGAGACCTGAAGACATGAGTTCAAATCCCACCCCTAACATATACTAATGGAATGAAACTGGGCAAGTCTCTTAGCCTTTCAGTGCCCCCACAGCACTTTAAGCCATCAAAAATAATTTATTAAATGTCTGTAATATGCCAGACAAAGGGGATAGAAAGACAAAAATGGAACCATTTCTGCTCTCAAGGACCTTACAGGGCATGGACAAGACATACATGCATACAAACAAATACAAGCAAAATAAACAAAGACCATAAGGTGCTGAACAGGGGCTAAGCAACATTGGTAGAAGGCGTCTCCTCCCCCAGGATTCCCTACACGAATGAAATCATAGGTCTGAAGGAATAAAAACTAGACAGAGACCCTGAGCTAGGCACGAGGGAAGGTGGGGGATAAAAGATCATCAAAATTGGTATCTGCCCTTCTAGAGTTTACAGCATAACCTGTGGCCCAGAACCAAAGTTCTAGGTGAACTGGGTTCAGTCTTAAGGGATTCTCAGAAATCACCCTCTTTGGCTCATGTCCCCACACGATCTTTTTCCTAGGAGCATCACAAATTGACTCTTGTCTGGGTCAGTCTTGTTCTTTCTCTTCTATCTCTCTTTTCTTTCTTTTTCTTCTCTTTCCCTCCATATATATTATATACATATACACGTATATATGTGTGTATTCATATGTATGTATATGCTTTATATATATGTATCTGTTTATGTGTATGTGTGTACATGTATATATATGAATTTGTACATATACACTCATCCATATGCATATGCGTGAAGTACAAAGGTATAGGTCACATATTAATCAGCAATGCTGTGTGACCTAGGAAATAAGTAGCTATGAATTTAATCCATCTAGGGTATCTCAGTGATATTGGGCACAAGGTTCTATATGTCTGTTGTTCTGTCCCCTCCCCTCACGCCAGGACACAAGTTCCTCAAAGGCAGGGACTATTTCATTTTCGTCATCATATGCCTAGCTTCTACCAAAGTGCCTTGACTATTGGACTGGACCTGTGATTGCTTGTTGAACTAATTAATCCTGGCTACAAGATGGATCCAGTTCTAATACCAAGGACATATCAACACACACCAAGTAGAAAGGCAAAGCAGGGCAAAAGTATAGATTAAGTACCTACTATGTGCCAGTCATTTGCTAATTACAAGGATACAAATACATGCAAAAATAAAGTCTGTTCCTACCTTCAGGGAGTTTACATTCTAATGAAGGAAATCAACATGTAAAAAAGAGCAAAAAACAGAGTGAGGGGCATGGAGGAAAAGTCTGGAGACTCAGAGGCAGAGCTGGGAAAGGAACACAAATGGCTATCCTTGATGCTTCCTCAAAATGAACTTTATGGAAGAAGCCCAGCAATGGGAGAAAGAGCTGCAAGAATGTTCCAGGATAATATCTAGTGGACTGCAGCACCAAGATGAGTCTAAGTTATCTGGTTCCTAAGGCAAGACTCTAGCTCTGTGCTTTTCTGTCTTCAGCAGGATAGAGAGATGGAGGAAAGGGTAAGACCATATTCCCAGAAGTAAGAAGGAATAGAATGGGGTGGAGTGAGGTGGCAAGTAGGAGGGGTGGGGAGGGTACACAGAGTTGAGGGACCAGTAGGGAGAGCAGACTGACTAAAACAGAAGGTACATTTGGGGGAGTGTTAGGAGATGATATTGGAGAGGAAGGGAAAATGGCAGATTATAGGGAGTATTAAATATCAGAATAAGGATTCTAGACTTTATTCTGTTACCTGTAAGGAACCACTGTTGATTCATGTCTACATGATGAATACCAAGCTTTTAAGAAGGTTAGTCTAAACTTTTTCCTTCCTTTTTCTGCCTCTAAAAAAAATCATGACTTGCTCCAGTTTAATGCCCATAGAAGACATCATAATACGATAGAAAAAGATTCAATGTTTCTAGATTCAGAGAACCTGGGTTCAAATTCTCCTTACTACTCACATGATCTTGGGGAAACCACTTCATCTCTGTGAGTCTCTTTCCCCATCTGTAAATGGAATGGATTGGATTAATTGACCTCTGAGGTCCCTTCTGTCTCTGGACCTATGATCCTCTGACCATCCCCTTCTCCCCAAAATACACAAGAGCAGGCACACACACAGCTGACCTTGTCACCCTGTTTTCCTCCCTTCACTGAGTCCTTTGGAGGCTGCACTAATAATCCTGAATTAAAATGGCTTTCTACTTCATTGAGTTGGACAGCTGCCTGCAGAGAAGTCAGCCTGCTCTCTCATTAATCACCAGCTGTGGCTGCAGTGCCGCAAAGGTACATGACGCAACAGGAGGGACTGTTGGGGAGGGAGTGGCCAGGCAGCCACTGGCCCACTAAGGCCGAAATAGAGCAGCGGGACTTCAGCTCCACAACCACCCCTCACCCCACCTCCCCGTCCTTCTTTTGTCTGCTATCCCTCTGGGAGCCATCTTCAACTAACTGCCTTATCCCTCCTCTCCTCCCTTTCTCCTCATCAAGCTGGAGAGGATTTGATTGCTGCATTCCAATAAATATTACAACTGTATTAATTTAGATGGGGCAATTAACACGTAGATCTGACACTTTTACTGCTTCCCTTTCACTAGCCCCTAGGGATTGGGGACTGACAGGGACCCTCTTTCCTCTGACAAATATTCAACTGTGGTAAGGACTCATCTCCCAAGAACACAGGGTGTTGCCTGTCAGTCCCCATTACGGATCTATATATACTCTTCAGAAATGCAAGTTACTCCCCATCCTATAATGTCTAGTTCTTCCCACTCTTCAATGGGCTCTAGATTAGCAAATTAACTTCTGTCCCTACAAGATCCAACAGAATCATAGCAATTGAGAATTGGAAGGGACTTCAGTGGCTATGTATCTAGTCCAATCTATATAGATGAAGAATTGTCATTCTAACATAATAAACATCTGCTTGAACACTCAAGACTTCCCCACTCCTTCTAAAGACAACCTGGTTTCTCTGCTTCTTCTACAGGAAAATTTGCCTCTCTTAACTTTGAACATCCAGTCCAAAGGGACATAGGCACAAATTTCCCCTGCCTAATATCTTGACAATGTCAATCAGTGGTAAAAAGTACCAGAATATAATTGTAGCACAAGAAGCAACAGATGCAAAGAACACAGAGAAACTTAGGAAGACATATATAAACTGATGCCAAGTGAAATCAATAGAACCAAGAAAACAGTCTGCACAATGACTGCAATAATGGAAAATAGCATTGAAAAGCATCAGAACTCTGATCTAGGTCTGACTCATTATTCTGATATTTAAATTCAGAGGACTGTTAGTAAAGTATCTGTCACTCCTCTAGCAGAAAGGTGGTGGATAATAGCTACAGAATGAGGCATAGGATATCAGATATGGCCAGTGAGTTGGTTTGTTTGGTTTAACTATAAATTCCATTAAAATGGAGGTTTCTTCTGGTAGTGGGTGTGGGCAGGATATTAGGAAGTAATAGTCATTTTGAAAAAACATCTTTTTTTGCAGAGAAAGAGTGCTTTCCATTTCATGCTTTGCCACTTATTAAGGACATTGGGCAAGTCTTTCAGCTATTCTAGATGATAGCTTCCTCACCAGTAAAATGAGGACATTGAACCAGATGACCTGTGAGATCTCTTCCAGCTCTAAATCTATGATTCCATGTTCCCACATGGGGGATATTGCCCTTAAGACGTAAATCTCACTGATCCATTGTGGAGTGTCTTGCAATCACTTTGCCCCACAGACCCATGGTCCATCAATCACTTGATCCCATCCTGGAAACATGAGTCCCAATTTGACCAAAGCTTCTACAGAGTGACTTCTAAGGAAGAGGCTGCTTCTGTCTTTTTCCAGCTCTATGACCCTGCTAGATAAATAAATAAATAAAGCATCCAATCACAGAGATTTTCATGAGGTCTCCTTTCCCTCATCACTGTCACAGAGATGTATTTAGGGGTTGTTGATTAAACTGTAAGATCAACTGTGCAGGTAGCTTATTTGAAGGAGTGGTAGGTAGGTGATAGGAAATGTCTGATGTCAACATTTATGAAGCATCTACTATGTACTAAGCACTGTGTTAAGTGCTGGGGATACAAAGAAAAGCAAAAACAGCCCTTGCCTCCAAGGACTTCTCAGTCCTTGAGAGAATACAAAAACCTATGTACATATAAAAGAGACATATACAGGGTAAATTTTGATCTCTGAGGGAAGGCGCTAAGGGAGTGGAAAGGGCCAGGAAGATACTAGGAAAGGGCTCTGACAGAATGTGGAATTTGAGTTGAGTTTTGAAGGAAGCTAGGGCATTCAGGAGGTGGATACAAGAAGGGAAAGCATTCCAGGAATGGGGGACAAGCATAGAGTCAGGAAATGGAATGTCTCATTGGAGGAATGAATACATGGAGGGGAGCAAAGTGTAAGAAAACTAGAGAGGTAAGAAAGGGTCAGGTTGAGGGGGCTTTGAAAGGCAACAGAGGGTTTCCTATTGGATTCTGATGGTTATAAGGAGTCACTGAAGTTTACTGAATGTTCGAGAGGATGAACTGGACAGATCTGCCATTTAAGGGGATCATTTTGGCAGCTGAGTAGATGATAGACCTAAGTGGGGAGAGACTTGAAGGAAGTGAGTGGCTATGCTTCATTTATTCAACAGGCATTAAACATGTACTATATGTAAGGCGTTGTCTAGACAAAGATACAATTGGGCACATGAAGACAAAATGAAAACAGTCTCTCCCTTCAAGGAGGTTATATTCTACTGGGAGAAAAGGGAGAGGCAGATGAAACCCTTAAGGGATTAAAATGACTGAATCCTAAAGACATCAAAGTAGCCGAGAAAAGCAAAGAATCCTGATCCAAAGAAACACCCATTCCTTTGTTTGAATAAGAGTCTCGAGATGTCTGCTGGAATGCTAGGAGTTCCAGGAGAAAGCCTTCTCCATCAGTTTTCAGGTCGATGAGTTTCAAATTGTTGTTGGAGGAATGGGACTGTGTGTGTCTGCCAGCCACAAACCTGAAGCCTTTGCTGGCAATACAATTACCAGGGCTGGGAATAGGCACTGCACTGATTGAATCAACTGGAAAAGGGAGTTAAATGAAATCAGTTTTACACTCATCGAACCTGATCATCACCCTGTGCCCCAGACACTGAACATAGGATTTTGTTTGAGACTCTGCTATGGACAGAATGGCCCCTAGAAACTATTATTACTTTAAGTGTACATGTATCATGCAGTATATTGTTTTGTTTAATCTTGTAAAAGAGGCAAAGGACCATTATGACCCCATTAATTTTTTTGTTATTGATGAAATTGAGGCCCAGAATAATTGAGACCTTCTTTAGAATATATGCCAATTGTTTTTTATATCACACGCATTCAAGAATGTATCCTTCTCCTTTCTCCTGTTCTCCTACTTAATATGCTTGCCTTTGTAATATTTTAAAAGAAAAAAAGCAGTTCAGCAAAATCAACTAATTCATTGACCAAATCTGGCAGTGCATCCAATATTCCATAGCCATAGTTCACCGCCTTTGCAATGAGGTTAAGTGACTTACAATGGTGCATGGCTAATAAGTAGTGGAGCTGGACAGAACTGTCACTGGGAATTCTTGTACCTGGGGCAATTTAACAAGTGAGATGAGGGCTGGCAGCAAAAAGCACTGTCCAACCATGGGTGTAGTCTCACCAGAGAGGAAGAGCTTAATTTCTAAGAAAGTCCTGTCTATGCCCCATAAAGATTAGGGAGAAGGTAGAATCAAGGATCAAGGTGGGCAGTGAGGTGGCACAGTATATAAAGTGCCTGGCCTGGAATCAGGAGGACTTCTCTTTGTGAGTTCAATCTGGCCTCAGACACTTACTAGCTATGTGGCCCTGAGCAAGTCACTTAACCCTGTTTTCTTCTGTTCCTCATCTGTAAAATAAGCTGGAGAAGAAAGTGGCAAACCACTCCGGTATCTTTGCCAATAAAACCCCAAATGGGGTCATGAAGAGTCAGATATGATTGAAAAATGACCAAAAAAACAACAAGAAAAAGAAAGGCCATCACCATGATGGGACCCTGGGGATGGTAGCCCAAGGGCAAAAGCACCACTGAGGTACAGGACAGTAGAGAACCATGAGCTGAGGCTTGGGAATAGCTATCACTGTGAGCAGAAAATGTACCCCTTTGAGGAAGAAACATGTCCCTTTGGGTACTTGCACTCTGAGGCACAGTTAGTGCTAATCTTTCCCCTGTGCTGAGATAATAACATATAGCTTCTGACTCTGACTTAGTGTAATACATTATACAACCCAGTTCTTCAATTCAAAGACAGTTGAGCCTGTTTCCTGTTTTCTGGGATGCCCTTTCCCAGTTTCTCCATCTCAAATTCCTTTTTGAACCTAGTGAAAAGGAGCCCTATCGAATACTACTGTTGTGGACTTGACATGGCAACACACAACCACTGGAGTTTTCCAACTTGCAGAATGCCCTTCGTTTCTTCAGGTCTTGCTCCTGCCAACTTCCAAAAAAGAAGCTTTTTCCCTGATGCTGGACTTTGTTGCACCAATAATCAGTGTCCATAATTCAAAGCTTTTACTGGGCCGTCAACCCGGACACCAAGTGACAGAATGCTTTATGGTCAACACCATTGCACTCTGCATTTCTAACGTGGAGAAAACACATCATAAAATGCTATTTAAAAGGGACAATAAATAGTACCTCCATCCCCTGCTGACACCTAATACATCTTGACATTCTCTGGGCTTCTATTGCTGGTCCTGCCCATTCTCTTCAACCTAGCTGTCTTCCCAGCCTCACCCCTGTCTCAAGGTTAGGAAGAACTTGTAGTGATGGCTCTGCTCAATGTGGGAAAAGAGATTTAAAGAAAAGATCATGAGTCCTTACCCTACTCCAAACCCAAACCATATGCCATATTCCCTGTCTTACTATAATAAACACTGCCTAATTCTATTTTGTAATCTCCCTTCTGATTCTACATTCTCTGTAACTCTGTGAAGAAAACTGTGGGAAGGACTGCTGTCAGTACACACTTGACTCTCTATTATTCATGATAATAAGATATTGATATGTCAAGGACCATAGAAAAAGATATCTAGAACTAGAAGGGACCTCAGAGGCCATGTAGCCCAACATTCTCATTTTACAGCTGAGGAAACTGAGGATCGGGGAGATTAAAGGGTCTGTCAAAGGGCACACAGGTAGCCATTATCAAAGTAGGGCTTTAAACCTAAGATGTTTGACTCCAGAGTCAATGCTTTTTTCACCATGCCATGTTGAAGGATCTCAGATTTTATCAGTGTAAAAACTCCCTTCTCCAACCCAGCTACAATTTAGTGGATAAGTCTTTGTTAAAATTTTATTTATTTTATTCTGAACTTAAGAAATAAAACAAGCATTTTCATAACATAGTAGAATAGAAAGAAAAAGAAGATTGCACATGAAAGCATGAATCTATTATGTATAACTTGCTATTTCTTTTAAATATATGATAAAGTTATCATGTAAGCTTCTTTTTTCCATTTTTTCTTCTTCAAATCCATACACATATGCATATATATATAACATATATATATGCATATATATGTAAAATGCTTTTATTTATTAATTCTTTGTCTGGATGCAGATAACGTCTTCCTTCTTGCTTGAATCTCAGAAGAGTTAAGTGATTCACCGATGGTCACATCATTTAGGTAAGTGTCAGAGGTAGGTTTTGAACTCAGGCCTTCCTGACGCCAAGTCCAATACTCTATCTTATATGTCACACTGTCTCTAGAACAGTAGTGATTAAAATTATCTGAAACTTCCCCGCTTGCAAAAAGGAGGGTCTAAACAAAATTAGGGCAGCTAGGTGGCCCAGTGGATAGAGTGCTGGACACAGAGTCAGGAAGACTCATTTTCCTGAGTTCAAATCTGACCTCAGAAATTTAGTAGCTGTGTGACCCTAGGCAAGTCACTTCACTCTGTTTGCCTCAGTTTCCTCATCTGTAAAATGATCTGGAGAATGAAATGACATATCACTCCATTATCTTTACCAAGAAAACCCCAAATGGGCTCTAGAAGAGTCAGACATGATTGAAAAAAAACTAGACAACAAAAGCAAAATTATTCCCTGTGATGAGGTCCTCTAAAAGCTCCTTTTCACAGATGATATCATACTAATTATATCAAACCAGTGAACACTACTCACTTTCCTACATCATCTATGTGGCAATGCAAAAAGGATTGACCTAAATGTTCATAGTGGGAATGAATGGAGACAAATGTATATTTCCCAGGTTACGATATCCATCTTCTGATAGAGTTACAGATGAATCATGAGCCAGGTCCAGAACTGAATAGGAGGAAGAAGGAGATGAAGTTAGAAACTGTTTTGTCTTCAATGATTCCAAACTGCTAATGGTTTCAAAAGTCCATTTATTTAATATAGATATTCTCTCAATGATGCTATCTGACTGTGACTCAGAGCACTGAATGATCTCAGAAGAATTAAAACAACAAACGACCCCAAAGGACAATGGAAGGTTGCATGGTAGGTATAAGCAGAGGGAGGTGGTAGCTTATTGTCGACAATGATTCACTTCAGAGAAGAAAATTGAAATATGTTTTCAGTGATGTACATACCTGTAAAAGGAGACAAGTCAGTAATGGAGTAGTGAGTAGCAGAGACAAGAAACAGACAGATTAAATTAGGCCCCCAAGATACCAAAAGAACAAGAGGAAAATATTCCATGAGTTAGTTTGTTCCTCTGCAGAGGCTTTAAGGGAGAACATGCATGAGAACTGTATAGGATGAATGAAGAAGGAGATGGGACAATCAGTATTATTGAAGGAGTATCCATGCTGGTGAAATCACAGCTCTTTCAAGATATCAAAATTCCCATGGATCACCAGCAAAATTTATAATAGTATAATGGAAAATTATTGCACCCTAAGAAAGGACAACGATGACAGGTACCAAGAAACTTGAGAAGACATATATGAACTGATGCAGAGTACACAAGTGCACAAAGTATGCATATTTGAAATGTTTGTTGAATTGAATTGAGCATCACAAAATGTGGAACTGTCTTAATAAACAAAAAATGACAAGTTACCAGTGTGGGAGTCATTTGCAAATCAAGTGTCTGTGTGTATTGGCTAATTAGAATAAAAGTAAAATCAACACCAAACATGAGAGAATAAAGACAACAAGTCAGTGTAGGCAATTATAGTGAATCCAACTGACCCCATTCAAACCAATTATTGATGTTAAAATGGAAAATGGATGAAGAAAAATAAATTGACACTGATTATCACCATTTTCTACAGAAATTTAACTGATATAGATAAATTATCATAATGAAGAGGCCAAAATAGCCCCAAATCCTCATTGCCAAGCAGATAAATATGCTAACTTTAGATATGTAAACAAGTGTGCAGAAAATATGCCATGAAACTCTTGCCAGTTCTTCCCAACAGGACTTGTACATAGAGCTATAAAGACAACAAATAGAGGGAAATGTAGCATACTCAGCAGCACTTGTATAATCTGTTTTCTAGCACCATTTGACAATATAACTATAACATAATGTTACTAAATCAGGAAGTGGAAATGGCACTTAAGGTAATGAAGTCAGAAAGAACAGCTGGACCAGATCAAGTACATAAAGGAAAAAAAATAACCAACAGCTATGTTGAAGGTGATATGATTTTTGAAAGCAATGAGGAGTTAATTTACATGACATCTGAAAGAAAAGAGACTACGTATCTGGAAAATTGCAGGTGATATTAGCTAGTACTTCTTATTATTATTATAAAAAAGGCAAATGAAGGGACGTCAGTAACAACCAACCATGTGTCTATATAAAATCTAGGTGGTGCAATGGATGGAGTGCTGTACTAATAGGAAGACCTGAGTTCAAATGTGGTGTCAGATATTTACTAGCTGTGTGAGCTTGAGCAAGTCACTTAACCTCTGTCTTCTCTAGTTTCCTCTCTGCAAAATGACAATAATAGTAACTCCTACTTCACATGATTATGGTGAGGGTAAAATAAAATAATATTTATAAATCTTTACAAACTTTAAAGTACTACCGAAATGCTAGTTATTATTATTTTATACATATCAATGTCATGGGTATACTTGATGAAAATGTGAGAAGAAACTAGGAAGACTTTCATAAATAACAGTAGCCACACTTCACAGTCTTACAATTAAATGAAATGTATCTACAAGTTCTCCTTTGGTTTATTGTTTATAATTATATATATTTTATATTTATGTTTATAATTATATGTGCATATAATTTTAATTATGTTTATAATTATAATATAGCCTTTAAAAACTCTTCAACAATGTTTCTCCAATATACGTTAACATAAAAAAATCTTTGACAGATGAAATGACAAAATCAATAATTAATAGTTAAAAACATTTATTAAATATCTACTGTGTGTTAGGCATTATACTGAGAGCTAGGGCTATAAGGAAGGAAAAGAAAGATAGTCCCTGACCTCAAGGAGTTTACAATCTAAAAAGGAGGGGATAAAAAGAGTTGCCTAGGATGCCAAAAGATTAAGTGATTTGCTCAGGATGATAAACCAGTTTGTCAGTGGTAGGACTTGAACACAGGTCTTCTGATTCTTCATTAAGGCAGTGCCTATGTCAAAGATATCATACAACAAAGGCAGGATCATAAGAGATGAGTTGATCATAGATTCAGAGCAAGGGATAAAAGATGTCGACCCCTAGTGCTGTACTGGTATTTAGTGTGCTTAAAAGCATTAGAGAAGGGTCTCCCATGTCTTGGGAGGCTTCCCCCATAAAGGATTTATGGTAGAACATGAACAAAGATTTCAGAATATGATCGAGTATGAATGAGTTGCAGTATGTAGCATTAGAGAAGGCATCTACATCATTGAGATCATAGAAGTTACTGTAGTGTATCAGTGACAAGGATAATAGCAGGTACCATATAGCTCTTTAAAGTTTGATGCTCACGAAAATCTGGTAAGGCAGATATTGTTATTATGCTAATTTTACAAATAAGAAAACTGAGATGGCAAGGCCTTACAATTAAATGAAAGGTGTCTACAAGTTCTCCTTGGGCTTCTTGTTTATAATTACAAAATAAGAAGGCAAAACATAACCTCCAAAACTCTTTTCCAACAATGCGTCTCCAATATACACGTTAACATAAAAAAATCCTTGACAGATGAAATGACAAAGTTGGCAACTGATAGTTAATAAACATTCATTTTATTTTATTTTTTGCTTTTTTTTGGAGGGAGGAGAGTAGTGCAATTGGAGTTAAGTGACTTGCCCAAGGTCACACAGCTAGTTTTTGTGTTAAGTGTCTGAGATCAGATCTGAACTCTGGTCCTCCTGACTCCAGAGTCAGTGCTCTATTCACTGCACCACCTAGCCACTCCTTAATAAACGTTTATTAAACATCTATGCTAGACATTGTACTAAGAGCAAGGGATATAAATAAGGGAAAGAATGACCTCAAGAAGCTTACAATCTAAAAAGTAGAGGGGTGGGATATAGAGAGTTGGCTAGGACACCAAGAGGCGAAGTGATTTGCCCAGCACTACACTGATAGTAATGTGTACTAGGAAGAATTCAAACTCAATTTTTCTTGACTTCAAATCCAGCACTCCAAATCTCTCCTTTATATTACCCAGCTGTCCTTTAGGAGTGTTGTCATCAAAACTGAATATACATAGGCAGATGGAACTGAAGTTTTCCAGGCTAAGGCAACCCCACTGTATTCTCAGAAAGAGCGGGGATCTGAAGGCTAGAGAGAGGAAAGAGCCTGGGAAAGCTAGACAGGTGGAGGTAGAGACAAGAACAGAAATGAAATAGAAGAATGTTTTGGGTTTAGGTGCATTATGGCAACAAACAAACAATAATAACTTGTATCTCTAGCTTTTGAGTCCAAAATTCAGGCATTTTTAGAATAGAACCAGAAAACACTGTACTATACAGGCCCTTCTCCTCCCCCACCTTTCTTCAGGCTCTAGGCATCAGTTGTTTTCCTGATGTCCTGTGAAGGAGCTGGAAAGTTTATCGGGATAAATAGAATAAGAAAAGAACTGAAATATCCTTGTGTTTTCATTCTGTTTCCTCCCTTTTCCCCTTTCTACCCTATTATGTATGATGTATGTCATGTACGAATATGTGCCATATGTCAGATGTGTATGTATATGTGTGATATGTCAAAGACACATCTGGGCACTTTTGATCAGAGCTTAACTAGGGTAGTGCAAACAGAATTTTCTCCAGGGTGAACAACATTTAGGGGGCACATCTCTTGCTCCCAGCAATCTTTCTCCTCTTGGGGTCCTCTGCCAGCCCTGCAGAATAACACAATCACCATCCTTGATTCCTCCCCTACCATCGATCTCTCTAACAGTGGCTGCAAGTGTGTCCCAGTATCTCTCTCCCCACAGGGACTTGCTCCTGAGGAGGTTCCCCCTACCAACTTTTCTTGAAGCCCTTACATTCACACTTTCCCTAGATGTCAAAAGTGTTATTAGCCTTGGCTCTTCTTTGTGTTGTTGCCTATTTAGCAGTACAAACCAAAAGTTATTGCTTTCACAATGAGAAACCCCAAGTCCAAAGGGGAGTTTCCAAAAGAACATGAGTGCCTCCATTCATCTTAATTCCACTCTGCAGGTGGCAAAGGAGGCAACATAATCTGACTCGATTACACTATTCTGATGCCACTCACCATCCTCGTAACTCTGTATCTCCCCATACCCATTTACTCTAAATTCAAGTCACCTTCTCTGAAATCACTATCATTTATTAAGCCTAACACTTCTGCACTATCTAATGAGAATAAAATTTTCTTTATCTTCAAACCTCCCTGTCCCAGTCCTCTCAACCATTTCTCATACCCTCCCACCATCCACCCCCATTTTTAAGGCATGTAGCTCTCCCCATCCATCTTGTCTGCCAGCAGAAGGGGATAACCTGCAGCTGAATTACAGAAAGTGTATTCCCCCAGTGGGATTTGAGATAAGACGGACTGCATTAACCCCAAGATTCATTTCCCAGCCAGGAATTCTCCCTCTATGTTTTAAGGCGATCACAGGAAGCAGACCGAGGTAATGGTCAGGACAATCCATCAATCGCACTTTCAGCAGCAGCTGTCAGAAAGAAGAAAACAAGTCACTCCGAGGCAGTAGGAAAGACTTCAGCAAGAAGGCATCCATTTCTTCCTTTCAGTATGTTGGTATCTCCCATTTGATATATGGTGTAACATAGACCTCAGCCATCAAGACATCTGGAAATTCTTCATCTGCCCAAGATTTATCCCTAGTGAGAATTTTAATCAATACATGCAATTCACTGAACCCATCTGTACAGTCAGGCTAGGAAAAAAAAAAACCTCCAGCTCTACTTCATTACACACAGAAATAAAAGTTTCACCATCACTACTGCTACTTGATAAAGCCAACAAAAGGAAAATGCCCAATTATTTAAGGTCTTTAAATATGGGGCATCTGTCCCCAGTATTTCCTTTTTCTTTTCTTTCCTTTTTTTATGGAGGCAGTCAGGGTTAAGTGACTTGGCCAGGATCACATAGCTAGTAAGAATCTGAGGGCAGATTTGAATTTAGGTCCTCCTGACTCCAGAGCTACCTCCCCAGTATTTTCTTTTAATGGTAATTGGTCATCCAAGTTGCATAAGTGGGGTCATGTTTATACAGCAGAACTCCATTCTGATGCTTGTAATAATACAAGAGAGAAATAATATTTGTATTACTAACTTTCTGTGTTCTATTGAGGGAGAGGCACCATATACCACAACACGTACAGGGGATGAGATACACATACGGAATCCCAGAGTTGGAACTTACCTGAGAGACTTATCTAGTCCAAGCACTACATCTCCAATCTGAAGACCTGGGTTCAAATCCTACCTCTTTCATTTACTATCTGATTGACTTTGGGCTAGTTATTTAAACTCTCCAAGTCTCACTTTCCTTATCTTTAAAATGAAGAGGGTAGACCAGATTTATCTGGGTAACTAGATAGTTTAGGTCTTCTCTATCACTAGGTCCATGTTCCTTTTAAGAACCCAGTGCCAAAGAGATGAAAAAAAATGAGAAGACTCAAAATTGAACCTGGCCCCCTCCTACTTTCTAACATCTTTTCCCCCACTACCCTTCCTCCTCTATGTACTCTATTCTCCAGTGATGACCTTCTTGTTGTTCTTCAAACAAGACACCCGATTTCTGTACACTGGGCATTTTCACTGGTTGTCCTTCATGCCTAGAATTCTCTCCCTCTTCATCTCTATGTCTTGGCTTACTTAAAGTCCCAGCTAGAATCCCCCCTTCCATCAGAAATCTTTCCCAAGCCCCCCTTAATGCTAGCATCTTGCTTTATCTTGTCTATATCTTGTTTGTATGTTGAGTCCTTGTTGTCTCTTCCATATTTTAAGCTCCTTGAGGACTGGGTCTTTTCCTTTCTTTGCATCCCTAGCACAAAGCAAAATGTCTAGCATGTAGTAGATGCTTAATAAATGTTTTTTATCTGACTGATGGACTAACCACATCCATGAACCAGATGGGTCCTGTTAAATGGAGTTTATCAAGTAATTTTTTTTATTCATTTAAAAAATTTTGATTTACTTGTCTTTACTTGTCTTATGTCTCTGAAATACAAATGATACAATAATCAAAAGAATTTTAGTGTTGGAAGAAGCCTTCTAGTGTGCTCCTAATTCAACTGCCTCCTTTTAGGATTGACTTCTTCCATTTGTAGAGAATTCTAAGTTGTTTTTTTTTTTTTCAAAATCCTTATATATTTATTTTCTCATTTATTCCTCATGGATCCTTAGGACAAAGTCCTTAAGACACTGATAGAATAGAGGTTCTTTTCCCCTTTTGACAGATGGAGATCACATCTCAATCCCAAAGAGGAAGAACACTGAAAAAATTAGAGCCAGTCCATGGGAGGGCAACCAAGTAAAGGGCATTGGGGACCATGCCAGCTGAGAAGCTGTTGAAAGAACTGGGGATGCTTAGCCCAGAGAAAAGCAGACCAAGGAGGGAACACGAGAGATGTCTGCAAGTTTTTGGAGGGCTCTCCTGTGGAACAAGAATTAGATTTGTTAAATCTGGTTCCAGGAAGCTTCAGAACTTGCATCAGCAGGTAGATTTCAGCTTGATATATGGAACACAGGCTTAAGCATTAGAGCTGTCCAAAAGTTCAATGACTGTTTTGGAAGATGGGTTGTGGGTTCTCCATTACTGGAAGTCTTGCCCAAAAACAAAAGTGATCACTTGTCAGCAATGTTGTTAAGGAGCAATCATTCAAGCAAAAATTTAGACCAGCATTCCACAGATGTCTCTTTCCACTCTCAGATTCTCAGAAGTGATTTTCCAAGATCACACAACTAATTAGTGGCAGAACTAAGGCTAGACTAATTCTCATGCCCTGTTCCATGCTTTGTACACTATACCATTACATTACATAGAGCTTCATTTAAAAACAGAACATTTTGTTGACAGATTTTTTACACAGCTATTACTCCCCAACAGAATTTCTCCCTTTAACAAAGAAATACAATTAAGCAAAAGAGACACATTTATCATGCCTAATAACCTACACCTCATTGTTCAGCCATAGCCCATCACCTCTCTATCAAGAAAAAGCTTTGTTTTAGCAACAGCCCCCTGAAACTTATTGTATTACATTGCTCTGAGTTCTGATGGTTTTTAGCACTGTTTGCCCTGACTCTACTGTGATCATTGTGTACATTGTTCTCTTGGTTCTATTTGGTTCACTCTGCATCTCTTCAAACAAGTCTTCCCAAATGTCTTTGAATTCCTTATATTTTTCATTTCTTATGGTATGATAATATTCCATTAAGTTCATATAATACAATATTCTCAGTTATCCTTCCCAAATGATGAGCACCCTCTTTGTTTACAGTGTGGGGTTGTGGGGGCAGACTTGATAACACAAAGAACACTGCTGTGAATTCTAGCCATGATTTTGAACTTGACTTATGAAATGGCAATCTGGAGGGTGATTTGGGAGTAAACCAACCACCATTTTGCACGATTGACTTTCCTTGCTTTCAATCTTTTAATATCAAGAATTGCTTATTCCAGTCTTGCTGGTTGTGATGTTTTGCAAGTTGAAAATCCAAGTTAAGACAAGTGGTTGAGAGCCCCAGACCCTCCTCAAGGACCAATTACAAAAATTGTTTTGATTAATAAAGATGATGGGGGAGATTCCCTGGATATTTCCAAGTCTTTTCTTATAATAGAAATGAAACAAAGATCAGTTTTACTTTGAATCACCTGTCACCTGGATTAAAGACTTAGCCAGTTCTCTACCCATCTTCCAATAAATGGGACTCTATCATGAGCCACAATGCTAATCACCTTCTGCATTGTCATGCTCCCTTGCAAGCTGGTGAAATGTAATTAAGCAATTGTAATTGAATATAGTCCATGATGCCAGTCACACAGGAGATGAGTCTGGCCAGTGATCCAGTGACATAAACTTGTCATTCTCTATTACTGTTCATCTTCCTAAGTGAAAGGGACAGGCAATTTGGCTCTCCCACTCTACACCAAAAAGAGGGGACCTGCCTCCAGGCAGCAAGTGAACATTTCTGTCGTGGGGAAAATATTGACTTCCTGGGGCTCTTCCAAGTCTTAATCCAGTGCCTGGCACATAGTAGGCACTTTAAAAATAAATATTGATTAATTGATTCCAGCAGAGGTTGTGGGAGGTAACAATATTCCTATTCTTTTCAACGGACATGTCAGAAGACATGAGTTAGCGAAAGAGACAGCCATCTTATGACCCTTATCCCGCCTTCTTCTTGAAGGATTTCCTGACTACATCATTGTGCAGGGGCCTGGAGATGAAATGGAATGTCTTGATCTCAGGATTCATTTCCTTCCTTCTGTACTTTAAGGTGATCATAGGAAAGAGACCTCTCTTATCTCTGAGCCCATCAAAGCACTGAATTTCACCATGGACTCCAGTATAAGTTATATGGTGGGGTTTTGGGGGTGGGGGTGGGGACTTTTATACACACATGTATGCAAAGATGTGACTTAGAGGCAATTATTAAATTTTCAGTGTATTTACACCTCAAATATTGGCAAATTCTATAAATGAGGGTTTGATTTATTGCTTTATAGATTATCTAGGCTTAAGAAGGTGTTAATAACACTGATTAAAGTTAAAAGTGTGTTGTTCCTGAAGTTTTTCTCCAAGAGTCAGTTGTTAATAAACATTCACCAGCACACTCCCCAGCCAGAGAATAAGCCCCTTGAGGGGAGATACCAATGCCTCTTTCTTCTAACTATGTTGACGAGGGTGATATATTTAAACTCTCTGAGCTTCAGTTTTCTTCTCCATAAAAGAACTGTATAAATAACTGTAGCACCCACCTCACAGGGTTGCTATAAGGCTCCAGGGTGATGATGTACATAAACAGTACAAACCTTAAGACCTTAGTATCAACATAGCACATCTATATCCATCTATCCATTTATCTATCTATCTATCTATCTATCTATCCATCTATCCATCTATCCATCATCTATCTATCCATCTATCTATCCATCTATCCATCTATCTATCCATCTATCCATCCATCTATCCATCTATCCATCCATCTTTCTATCCACCTATCTATCTGCCAATTTTTATTATTACATAATTATATACCCCCACAGGAATTAGGATGGGGTTCATCATTCATTAGGGAATCAATAAATATTTGTTGGATAATTGATGTGGAACCAACCTCTCCCTTCTTTCTTACTCTTTATTAGTTTCCTAGTGCTAATTTCTAACTCATTGTGGCTTCTATATTTCTCATCTCACATTTGGCAATGTATATTCTCATTCTCTTCTTCTTCCCTCTTTTTCTTTCCCATTCCCCTTCTCTCTCTCCCTCTCCTCTGCCTCTTTCTTCTCTCTCTCCACCCTCCATCTCTCTTTCTCTCTCTCTTTTTGTCTCCTTCTGTCTCTGTTTCTCCCCCTCCATCTGTCTTTCTCCCTCTGTGTCTCTTTCTGTCTCTGTCTCCTCTTTTCTGCCTCTCTGTCTCTTTCTCTCTATATAGCTGTCTCTATATATAGTCTCTTTCACTCTGTGTGTGTCTCTCTGCTTCTGTCTGTCTGTTTCTTGCCCCTCATCTCTGTCTTTTCCCCCCTCTCTCTCTCCTTCTCTGTCTCTCTATCTCTTTGTCTCTTTCTCTCTCTCTCTCTCTGTTTTTCTCCTCTATCTCTGTCTGTCTCTCTCTATCTTTCTGTCTCAGTCTCTCTTTCTGTCTCTCTTTCTCTGTGTGTGTGTCTTTCTCTCTCATTTAGCAGAACATCTTCCTTAACCAGACAGTGATGAAATGACCCCAGACAGCAATGAAACATCCCAGAAGCAGTTTCATTTTCAGGGATTTTTATTTACCCTGAGTTTTCCTCTCTTGGAAGCTGCCCCAGTGCTGATGTGTGGGAAGCGATTTCAAGGTGCCTGTGGACACAGGATCTCTCCCCAAAGGGTCTCTGAGGGCTTGGGAAACTAGCATCTGTCACTCCTCACACTGCGTTCCAAGGGATTAGGGAATGTGTGCAGGGACTGTAAAGGGAAAGCTTCACATGGGGAATGCTGAAAGCTGAAAAAATGCCATGTCCCAGTAATAAGTCATCACACCATGTGGTCAACAGAGCCATGGAACAGTGGGGGAATGGAGAACTCTACTGTTTCACACCACCATAATACTGAGATTAAGAATAGCAATCCCCTTGGAGGTCCATGTGAATTTCTTTTGGGTCTTTCATACCAAAGGGGCACCCACAATTTCTCCCAAGGCTACCTACCACTTTAAGGACAATTCAGATTTAGTTTTTAATTCATTTGTCTCTAAAACAAGCAAGATGATTTTAAAAAAGAAAACAAATTCACAAAACTTTTCAAAGAGGCCCAGAGCTCCCCAAATAAGATTTAATCTCAATCTCTCTCTCCTTCTCCCTCCCATCCCTGTCTCTCTCTCTCGTTAGTGAGGGTTTCTAGGACAGCTGACAAATCTTATCCTATCATTGTTGATGTTGTTGAGTTGCTTCAGTCATGTCTGACTTTTCATGACCCCATTTGAGATTTTATTGGCAAAGATGCTGGAATGGTTTGTGATTTCCTTCTTCAGAAACCTTATCCAATGGACTTTCAAGGCCATAATTATCTCAGACGAGTTATCTGGACTCATTTCACAAATAAAGCAAATAGCCTAAAACTACTTAAAAAGAAAAAGGGAAAAATGAACAACTATGGATTAGCCGAATTTTAGGCTAACTACAAGGAATCCGCATTTTAGGGCTGCAAAGAGCCAGCATTTCTCTTAACAATATTTGTAAATGATTCAGTAATATAACACATGTAACCCTCCAGTCTAGATCCTCAAGTGTGGCCCTTTAACGGAATCCAAACTTCACAGATTTTTTTCTGTTTGATTTGAAGTTTGGATTCAGTCAAAAGACTGCACTTGATGGCCTTAGAGGGCCACATACGGCCTTGAGGCTGAAGGTTCCCCACCCCTGACTTAGGCTATCTCAAAGAAACAAATCTGACTTCTAAGGCAGCACACTGGTAAATATTTAATATACTAGACTATGCCATGCCATCCCATCCCATATCATATGAAACTATACTATACTATAATTATGGTTTAAAACAAAACCTTTGTCTTTTTATTTTAAAGGTGTGGACTTTTAGTGATTTTATTTTTTTTAATTTTTTTAATTTTTAGTTTTCAATATTCATTTCCACAAGATTTTGAGTTATAATTTTTTCTCCCCATCTTTCCCCTACCCCCCACCCCCAAAATAGCAAGCCTACTGAATAGCCCTTACCCCAATCTGTTCACTCTTGTATCCTCCCCCTTCACCCCCCTAACTTTCTAGTAAGGGCAAGATGGGTTTCTATACCCCAGTACCTGTGTATCTTATGTCCCAGTTGCATATAAAAAGCAAATTTTTAAACATTTGTTTTTAAAACCTTGAGTTCCAGATTTTTTTCCCCTTCTTCCCTCCTCACCCACCCCCACTGGGAAGATAAGCACTTCAATATAGATCGTACATGTGTAGTTACCCAAATCATTTCCATAGTAGTTATATCGTGAAAGACTAACTAT
>CM053589.1:158950600-158978990 GCA_028646515.1 Pseudochirops corinnae
TCCCCCCCCCCCTTATCCCCTACTCTGCTATTTTCCTGTAAGGTAAGATACCCAATTAAGTGTGTATGTTATTCCCTCCTTAGGCCAAATTCAATGAGGATCAGGTTGTCCCATTCCTTTTCACCTTCCTACTCTTCCCCTCCATTGTAACAGTTTTCTCTTGCTTCTTTTATATGAGATAATTTACCCTAATCTGTTGTTCCATTTCTTCTTCTCCCAATAAATTCCTCTCTTATCTCTTAATTTTATTTTTTAGATATTGTTCCTTCATATTCAACTCATCCCTATGCCCTCTGTCTATGCATACATGAACATACAAATGCCCACGCTCACATATATACTTATATACACATACATCCTCCTATACATACATATATATATATGTGTGTGTGTGTGTGTGTGTATATATATATATATATATATTATATATATATATTATATATATATATATTTTTTTCCCTTCAGCTATTCTCAAACTAAGAAAAGTCTTATGAGTTACAATTATCATTTTTCCATGTAGGAATGTAAATAGTTCAGCTTTAATAAGTTCCTTATGATTTCTTTTTCCTGTTGACCATCTCATGCTTCTCTTGCTTCTTGTATTTGAAAGTCAAATCCTCTGTTCAGCTCAGGTTTTTTCATCAAGAATGCTTGAAAGTTCTCTATTTCATTGAATGACTATATTTTTCCCTGTAGCATTATACTCAGTTTTGCTGGGTAGGTGATTCTTGGTTTTAGTTCTAGCTCCTTTGATCTCCAGAATATCATATTCCAAGGCCTTTGATCCCTTAATGTAGAAGCTGCTAGGTCTTGTGTTATCCTGATTGTGTTTCCACAACACTCAAATTGTTTCTTCCTGACCACTTGAAATATTTTCTCCTGGACCTGGGAACTCTGGAATTTGGCTATAATATTCCTAGGAGTTTTCTTTTGGGGATCTTTTTCCAGAAGTGATCGGTGAATTCTTTCAATTTCTATTTTGCCCTCTGGTTCTAGAATATCAGAGCAATTTTGCTTGATAATTTCTTGAAAAAATGATGACTAGGATCTTTTTTGATCGTGGCCTTCAGGTAGTCCAATAATTTTTTAATTATCTCTCCTGGATCTATTTTCCAGGCCAGTGGTTTTTCCAGTGTAATATTTCACATTGCCTTCTATTTTTTCAGTTGTTTGAATCTGTTTTATAGTATCTTGATTTCTCATAAAATTCATAGCTTTGGGGTGGCTAGGTGGCGCAGTGAATAGAGCACCAGCCCTGGAGTCAAGAAGACCTGAGTTCAAATCTGACCTTAGACATTTAACACAAAAACTAGCCATGTGACCTTGGACAAGTCACTTAACCCCAAATGCCCTCCAAAAAAAAAAAAGGCAAAAAAAATCATGTGGGCTCTATAGCCCCCACATGCTCTGGCTCACTGGTCACACACCCCAGGACTACCACCCAAGACCATGATCTGTATCCAAGCAGGTCAAAGCAATAGTGATTACCCTCTGAATGATTGCTACAATCTGCTCTGAAGCAGCCATACAGCAGCCGCTAAAACTACTTTTTCTTAAATAGATCCTGAAAACTAAGGTATCTTATGAAAGAGTCCCAGGTGGAAAATCTCTCCAATGGGTCCCCACAAAGGTAAAGGTCCCAATGTTAATTCTACATTTGTCTATTATGTGCCAATCACTATACTATGTGCCAATCACTCCCACCTTCAAGGAGCTTACAATCTAATGAGAGAGACAATATGCAAATATATATATTTCATATATATACATGTATATGAAGCAAGCTATATACAGGATAAATAGGAAACAATTATCAAAGAGAAGGCACTAGAATTAAGGGGTGTTGGAAAGGGTTTCCTACAAAAGATGGGATTTTAGTTGGAATTTAAAGAAAGTCAAGAAGTAAATAGAATTGAAGGAGAGCATTCCAAGTACTGAAGGACAGAGAAAATATCCAGAGTCAAGAGATAGGGCATCTTGTTCATGGAATAGCCAGGAATCCAGGATTTGAGGAAGAAGAGAGTAGTAATGGCTTAGAGTATCGGGAAAGGGTTCCCAAAGGAGATGGATCATGAACTGAGCTTTGAATGAAGCTAGTGATTCTTAGAGGCAGAGGTAAGAAGGAAGGGCATTTGGGTATGGAGAAAGCCTGGGCAAAGGCACAGAAACAGGAGATAGAATGCCAAGTCCAAGGAACATTGAGTCAACCAGTATGACTGGAAGTGATGATGAAATAAGTCTGGAAAAATAGGCTGGAACCTACCATCTATCCAGTCTTGTACTAGATGCCATGCATGCCCAAAAGAATAACAATAGTAGTAAGTAGCATGTTTATAGTGCTTTAAGGTTTATAGAGCATTTCCCATGTGCTAACTCATTTAATTATCACAACAACTCTGTGAGGTAGATGCTATTATCATCCCCATTTAGCAGATGAAGAAACTGAGGAAGATTAAGGTTAAGTTGCTTGTCTATGGCCACATAGTTAGTATTTTAGGGTAGGACTTAGGTCTTCCTGACTCCAAGTTCAGAATTCTATCCATTAGCGATCTGGCAGCAAAATGAATAATGTAGACCAACAATTCTTAAACCAGCCTTTTATACTCTTAAAAATTACTGAGGATCCCAAATAGCTTTTGTTTATTTGAGTTACATACCTGTTAATATTTGGTATATTAGAAATTAAAACTGATAAACTTATAAAATATTTATACATTTTAATATAACATAAGAATCAATTAAGTGCTAACAAAACTTTATGAAATACAACTATTTTCCAAGACAAAACAAAATTAGGGAGAAGAATGACTTGTTAGCAGACAACTGGATTCTCATATCTTCTTCTGCATTCAATCTGTCACGATTATGCTGTTTTGGTGGAAGTATACAAAGAAAATCCAGCCACACAGATACGTAATTGGAAAAAAGAGAACCATTTTAATAAACAAATAATGTCTTAGTATTGTTATGAAATTATTTTTATCTTCAAACTCATTGAAATGGTCTTGAATATCCCAAAGGATTCACAGACCACACTTTGAGAAATGATGTCATAGACAATGAGTAATTCAAACAAGAGAGATCAGCATGTGCTGCAGAGGACAGGGAAGGCTTCCTAGTGGAACTAAGATTTTAATAAGCTCTTGGATGATGGATAAGATTTTGTTGGGTAAAAGAAGAGAAGAAAGGGCACTCCAGCAGAACTGTACCTAGGATGGGGCACTTAGAGATTTTCCCAGGTCACTGACAGTGCTTTTTCCCTGTGTCTGCCATTCTGGTACCTACCCCTCCTCTGGTCCTGTAACACAGGGCACTGCATCCAAACTACTCTCCACCAAAGTCCTATCACCATCATGCCCTTCTCAGTAGGTCTACCTTCCCTCATCATGGAATCTTCTATGTGAAGCCTCAATCCTCAGCTTCTTTTATCATTAGAAGTGAAAGGGTAAGAAGCCACTGGCTATAACATAGATGCCTAGGCTAGACCATCTGGGGACTGACCAGCTCTCCCTTAGCATGAAGGCACCTGAATAGGACAGACTGGTTATCTGTTACAAAACTGAATTTGTCCCAGAATTGTTACTTAAACCTTTAGCGAAAGGGATCTCAGAGTAGCCAAGGATATGGCCAGGATAAAGGCTTTGGTGATTATGTCAGGATTAGCTCTAAGAGGAAAGAAATATTACTTGTACAAATATGGTTTTGAGACCTTTTCGTCCCCACCTCCCCTGACTTCTTTGGATTACAGTCCCATTTCTACTTCTCTAATTCAGTCATTCAGGGATCACAAAGAGTCCAACATGACTGAAATGACTGAACAACAAAAACAGCAATTCAGGCATTCACTCCTGGCCATTTCTTAAAACTTCATTGGAAACTCATCAAGATATAGAGGAAAGAGCACTATACTCTGCATTAGAAGATACGGGTTTCATTTTCTGATTTTTACTAAACAGTGTCCCCAAATACATCACTTAATGTGCATAAAACTCAGCTTCTTCATCTGGAATATGGGGATAAGAACATTTGCATTGACCTACCTCATAGAGTTATGGTAAGAACTAAATGAAATAATGTGCATATAAAATGCTTTTTCACCATAAAGCACAAAATCAATGTGAACTGCTAATATTATATCTTCAATTAGCCTTCGGAGACCTTGGTAGAGGTAGGCAGTAGACCTGGGAGTGGGGGAGGAGATTGACCCGTGCAAATTCTCCTGCTTAGTTAGGATCCTGTCTTGGGGAGGGCAACCAGCCCTGGGATAGCTCTTGCTCTGTACTTTCAACTGGATTCTGAGGGTCAGACTGAATTAAGTACATTTGGAGAGTGGACAAATCCCATGCTATAGCCAGTTCTGCTGGTGGGGACTTCTCCAGACAGACTTATTCCCTGACAGGAGGAACCTGGCTCCATCCCTGTTGGCCCCTCCCTAGCTGACACTCCTGGAATTTAAAGGTGCCCTGGGGATTATTTCATAACTGGTGCCCCAGAGTGCACCTGGGGGATAATAAAACAAGATATAAATCATCTCTATAAAACCTCTGAGCTGCCAAGAGCTCTTTCTCCCTACTAGGAAAACTGGTGCATTATCAAACCGGGAATCTCCTGGGCTGTTATAATTCTTTGTGTCCCTAACATCTCCCTTCTGTTTTAGCCAGGTAGGTCTCCTTACTATTCCCTGAACTCATATTCATCTTTGCTTCCATGTGTTGGGTTATCCTCCTGTAAGGAGCAATTTTTAAGCTTGGGACAAGTAGCAAGAAAGATGAGTGGGGCAAGGAGCAAGAACGACACCCTCAAATCAACTTTGTAATTCATTGTATCGATAAAACCAAGAAGTAATTAAGATAAATTCAGTTGAACCTGAATGGAAATTAATTAGTATTGTGGCTTCTATTCTACCGAAGAAGTGAATGTACTATTTTGCACCCTCTAAATTTTATCCCTTGGGGCAAAGCCCCTGTTGTCTTTCCCTAGTAAAACTCTAATTCCATTAGCACTTTCTCTCACCACTTGACTGGCCTATATCTCTTTTTCTATCTGTCTCCTGAATAATATACTTCATATTACTTCTTGTGCACCAGGCATCAATGGGAATAAAATAAAGGGGTTAGACTAAATTATCTGTAAGGATCCTATTTGCATTCTTTTATCCTAAGCAAGCAAAGGCAGATCAACCAATAGCCAAAAATTAGACAAGAAGTGGAAATGAGTCTGGGAGCATACTAATTTCCCCTAAAGTGAAAGATGAACTCTTTCCCTGCCAATTTGGTTTGCTTTAAAATTATATTAATTTAGTATTTAAATTTAGCTAAGCAGGGCTAGTGTTAGTCACAAATAAGGAAAGGAATCATCTATGATTTTAGGGGATCAATATGTGCCCCCAATAAAAAACTATATCTCCCATTTACGACTAAATTTCCACAATAAGTGATTTATTCCTTTGGATTAAGAAATATGTTCTCCAGGCTCTTCCTATAGATTGAAAATCCCCGTTTGCCAGACCACACATTAAGTCCATAATACTTCAGCATGGTTAAGTTTATCAGGTTATTTTCCTCTCTGAAAGAGGGAGTCCCGGGGTTTGAGAGCCTTGGGTACATTTGAGAATGCACAAAAAGCAGAACAAAGGCCCCTGTAAGTAGACAAAGGCAGAAGTCAGGAGAGTCTGGAGGGTTCCCACAACAAACTCCATCAACCTCACCATTTTGCTAAGTAATACTGGTTCTTTTCTCTATTTTCTCGAGGTGCTCCCCCTCAGCCCACTGGTAGCCTCCATTTAGGTCCAGTGTTTTTCTGTTTGCTTTTGGCTGTATGAGCCAAAGATTACTTTGGAGAACATTAATAACTCCAAGCAGTAAATGCAAAATAAATCATCTTCTCCACACTCCTAAGCCTGGCTCTGAGGTTGACAGTCTATTCTATGTAGTCCCAGGGAGACTCATCCATTTCCACTTGGAGTATGTCAGCCTGAGACAAGCAGGGCAGACGCAATGGGCTTGAGGGACCAGGGACTCCGAGCAGAGCCAGCTCTCAAGTTCCCCAGAGCTACAGAACAAAGATGGTTCTGGAATACAGACAATCTACAACAATTGCCTAGAACAAGATGGAGGAATGGAGTTTGGGCACTCTGCACTGATTCCAACTGAATTCTAAGGCTTCCAAACTGCCTTGGCCTAGAAGGCATAACTAGGGGAAAGAGGAGAGCAGTCAGCTTGGGAACGATCCAAAAGGGAAAAAATGTAGATGAGATGAATGAGTGGGAAAGAGATTCATGTAAAGACTCGACAACTTCCCCTCACCTCTAGTCCTTGGAACAAACTAAAAAAGGTTTCTATTGTCCTATGCATGACATCAGAATAATCGCCTTCCTTGCTAGACTGGTAAGATTTATTTCCAGTAAAGACAACATTCTAGGTGTGCCTTAGATACAGCACTATGTGGGGTTTTTGTTTACTAATTCTCTAAGAGAAAATTCCCCCAAAGTTGCCCAACTGGCAGGCATTGCTATCTCTTTTTCACTACCATTTTTCCAATGGTTAGTTTTTTGGGGCCACAGAATACTTCTCCAGATTCTTAAACATGGACACCCCCTCTACTTTTCCCTCTCTTAGTTCACCTAAAACTTGAAGTTGGGTTTTACAGAGTAAGGATTTTGCTAGTATGTAAGGGAAAGAGAGTCAAATAAGTCCAATTTATATAGTTCAGAAGCACTCAGTTACAGCATGCAGGACTCTGATCTATAATATCTTTAAACCAGTTATCAATAGGTGCCATTGGTTTGGGGACTTATGAGTGTCAATCCTCCCTACTTAGCCTATTAGTCGTGCTTACTCAGAAAAGAAATCTGAGGGGTAGTTGTTTCTTTTGACAACAAAGCTTAACTTTCTGTCCCTTGTCAAAATCAGAATGGAAACCGGAAGTCCAAGAATAGAAGATCTTTTCATGCTCACAGCTCTCTACGACACAAAGAAAGAGAGATGCTCTGAGCATCTATCTGTTACAAAGTGGTTGTTTTTTTTTTCTTTTGAAGTAAATTAAATATGTTCCTAAAAGAATTCAGCATGAGAGAAATTGGAATTTAATTTGACATGATTCACGTGGGGACTGGAAATGAGGATCAGGCATAAAGCAGCCTCAGTGTTCATAGGTGACCAGGGAGTTTGCCTGGAAACCTAAAGCAGCCTGAGCTCCTAATGCAAGCTGAGAGATTGTAGATTGGTTACTCATCCATCAGCTGACAATGAATGATCAATGTTTAATATAAAATTATCAGCCCCTACCTTTCAGAAGGTTGTTTCCAGGCATTGTGGACACCTGTTTAAAAATCCAAATGCCCAGGGGACTAACACAGAAAATTTCATTTCTACTTCATCCACTACCCATTTTCAAATGAGATAATGTATGTAAAGCAATTAGAAAAGAAATTAACCACCACGTGTGCTATAAATTTTGCCATTTCTATTTCACCACTAAGGTGCCAGTCTGAGATAACCCAACTCATTTTTGTATACATTTGTATGTTTTCTCTCTCACTTAGAATGAAAGTTCTTGAGGGCAGGAACTGTTTTTGCTTTGTTCTGCTCGTGGTTGCTATCCCTAGCTATTAGTGCAAGATCTGGCCAATAGAAAGCATTTAATAAATGCTTGTTGATTGACTGAAGACAAGAAGGTGGAGAAAGAGGAGGAGTTAGTCAGAGAAGATAAGTCAAATGAAGAAATGGTAGAACACAAAGAACAAAGGACTCATTCTTCTTTCATGAACACCAGCAAGACTTCTTTGACTCTGCAAAGTTGAACTGTATTTGAAGAACCACCTGATGCCTCTGTCCCCCATCCACACCCTCTGTCAAGAGCTTGGTCATTTGGGATAGGCTCCTAAAGGGAGAAAGGGAAACTAGCACTTTTCCCTCTTCTCCTCCCCCAACTCTCTTCAGTCTTATCTTTCCTCTGTAATAACTTTTGAGATGGAGAATCCATAAATAAGTCAGAAGACCTGAGTTCCAATCTCCCTTTTGATACTTTTTACATGTGTAGCCTTGGGCAAGTCCATTAACCTTCTTAGGTCTCACATTTCTCATTTGTAAAATGAGGGGCTTGGACCAGATGACCTTTAAGGACTTAGAGCCAGGAAGCCCTGAGTTCAAATACTGCCATAGGTACTAACTGGTTGTGAGACCTTGATCATTTCACTTCACCTCTCTTTGCTTCAGTTTTCTTACCTGTAAAATGGGGATAATAAGAGGACGTATCTTAGAGCTGTTGTGAGGATTGACTGAGATAACGTATTTAAAGTGCAAACCTCAAACAACTATATAAATGTTGTTGTTACATAAGATTCTTTCCAGTTCTGGATCTCTAATACCCCCAGGACTTTCTGACCTTTCCAGTGGCCCTACAGCTGACCTTGGTGATAGTGTTGTCTGTTCTAATTAGAGTATGAGCTACAAGAGAGAAGAAACTCTCTCACCTTTTCTATTTGCATCCCCAGCATTTAATACTGTACTTAGTACATAGTAAGCTCTTAATAAGTCCTTTTAAGTTCATTCATTCATGATCCTTTGACTCCCCCCCCCTCCATTGATGCATGTTTAACTAGGGCTCCGTTCAGCATGTGATGGAGAATGGGACCCCTCATAGTACATTCCGAACTAGCCCCCATTATTGAAAGACACTGTCTCCCTCTGTTTGGGGATGAGGAAAGTTTGTTTTTGTATGTTGGGAAAGAAGGAAATCTGTTTCCATGCATTTTGTGCCTTTTCTTTTCTTTGCTGCTGCTGATTAGCTTAATAAAATTTTCTGTAGTTCTCTCTCCAAATTCCAAACGCAATATTCTGTGCTCAGAAGAAGACTCTCCAATTATCAATTGCTCCTTTGCTTTTCTTGGGCTAAAAAATGAAATTTGGACATGGGGTGGGTATGAGCACAGAAAGAATAGGATAAAGACCTGGATTTTATTCCTTGTCAATCACAACCCTGCTAACACAACTTCATTGGGATCCCAGAGAGAGAAGCAAGACTGACTTCTTTGGTCTACACAAAATTTGTGTTAGTTGATGAACTCCACACCCCCTTTCAGTCTGATGTAAGTCCAAAGTTTGTTTGTTTCCTTTTCATTTTTATCAGGCTAATGGGTGATAGCTCACCCTCATCCTCATTGTGATGTAGAGATGATTGAGTTTTCAAATGCTATATCAGAGAAGTACAAGTGTTGACAGGTTCTACTAGTCTAGAAAAGTTTATGGGTCGATGGATTTGAGCTGAAAGGCGCCCTAGAGTTAACCTAATCCAATCACCTCACTTTACAGATGAGAAAACAGAGAGAGTTTAAGTTATTTCCTCAAAAACATGAAGGTAGCAAGAAGCAGTGCCAAGTTTTAAACTCAGGTCTTCTGATTCAAAATCCAAAACTCTTTCTACTATAGCGTACTACTTCAGGTCCTCTTCCACGGACTGTGCCAGATAAATATGGAGAAGCTTACCACCATATTAACTTTGGTGATGAATGTTTTGGCCCCGGAGACCCATGAACCAAAGAAAAATATACAACAGCCCTCAAATCTATGCATTCCGCAGCAATGGTGTCAGGGAAGCAGAAAAAGAGGCTCAGGGTACTAAGAATAACCTAGACTTGACCCTGCCAGTGAACATTAACTTTGCTGTTTGTCCTCTAAATGTGGGATGTTTATCCAGGAATAAAAAAATTCAATAATGTTCATACAACTGGAGGAACTGAATCATTACAATCTTGATAGTCTTGCTATGAATGAAAGTAGGATAGAAAAGGAAGTTGCTCCTAAGTGAAAGGCTGGCTTGCTTATTCTCCTTAGCAATGCAAATAAAGGAATTGGCAGAGTTGATTTTAAGATGTGTCAAAAAAAAAAAACCCAACAGAACAAAAAAATATCACTTAATGGGACATCTGGACATCTTGGATTGCAGAACTCATAATAAACAGTTGCAAAAAGTCTACAGTGTAGATAATTGCAGCCTAGGTGCCAACATCTGTTGCAAAGGATGAAGGGATAGAAAACCATAGAATTTTCAAATTAAATGATACCTGAGCCACAATCTAATCCAACTCAGACTTGCAAAAGAACCTCTACTGCCACACACACCTAACAAGTGGTCATCCAGTCTCTACTCTACCTTTAGTGAGAAGGAATCAACTACCTCCTAAAACAGATTATTACACTTTTGGAGAGCTCTGAATATTAGGAAAAAAATCTCTAGGAATCAACTACCTCCTAAAACAGATTATTACACTTTTGGAGAGCTCTGAATATTAGGAAAAAAATCTCTAAATGTAGCTCTTTAAAACTTCTCTCTATCCCTTCTAGTTCTGCTTTCTGAGACCAAGTAAAAACAAGTGGAGTCCCTCTTCCACAGGACTGTCCTTCAAATGCTCAAAGGCAGTTGGCACCTTCCTTTGAGTCTTATCTTCTGCAGGTCAAACAGCCCCAAATTGTTCAGTTGATCCATAGACATGAACTCAAGGTCTTTCTCTGAAAAAGGTTTTGTGCAAAAACTAGTCAGACTTCTATAATCCCTGCCAATCTGGTACTCATAACAAGGATGAAATAAGGTTTACTTTCAGGGATTCTCTATTCCCCTTTTAGCCCTGACCACATGTGCTCTCCATGCTCCCCACATACTTTCTATGCAGATCCACTCTTTCCTGTGAGTATAGATATAGTCACATGAGCATAAGTTCATGTGGAGGAAGGGAAGAAGAGAAGTGTTATATTATTAACTCTATTTTTATTGCTATTTAATGAAAATGCCTTTGTTATGAATTAAGTATGTCATCTTACTAACTGGTAAGATAGCTGTCTCAGTGGGGGCCTGTAAGCTACATTTAAAGGAGATTCTGACCCACAAAAGACTGAGACATGGAATTCAGAGTAAAAGGGAGCACATAGGCTTCACACACAAAAATTGAATGATAAAATATCAATAACTACTGACCCACAAGCCTACTTTCTCATCACTAAAAAATCTTCAATGCTCTATGTATTACAGGAATCCTTAATGAAAAGCACAAGGTGGGAAGAGGTAGTTTTTCTCAAAAAACATTCTACAGTCAATCTCACATTTCAGCTATGTAAATGGATGAAAGGTGTGGCAGAAAAAAGATCCCTCTGCCCTTATATTTTTTTACTATAAAAAAGCATTTAATCTAAGAGTGAAATTATATCTTAAAGGCTCTCTTCTCACAAGGTTTCTCACGTGTATATGTCAGATTTATGCAAGATTCCCTGAAAAATTACACAGGCGATAACTAAACCATCTTCATATTGTTGATATCAAGTACAGCATAAAACAGGGATGTGCATGCTCACCAAAGTGACTGACATTATCTTGAAGGATGTCCATTTTAAACAAAAGGATTCCCTACAGAGCAGAGGTTCTTAACCTCAGATCCATGAGCTTGTTTTTTAAAATACATATTTTGATAATTATTTCTGTAGCAGGAAGGTCAGTGAGGAGGTTATTGAACTAGGACGGGAAAGAGGTGACAAGGGAGTGATTGGGTGGTGGCTGTGGGAGTGAAATGAAGAGGATGTATATGAGAGATATTGTGAAGGTAGAAATGGCAAGACTGCATAACACAATTTGGACATTTAAGAGTGCATTACAATAAGAAGTGGAAAATGTTATAAAGGTTTTCGGCCTGAGTGACTAGTGTCCTCAAATATATGGTGCCCTCTATAGCAATATAGAAGTTTGGAAAAGGAACAGTCTTAGGGGAAAGAGTGAGTTCCCACTTGGACATATTGAGTTTGAGTTACCTGTGGAACTTTTAGCTCAAAAGGTCCAGGGAACAGTTAGTGATATGAGCCTAGAGCTTAGGGGAGAGACTTAGGTTTGATATGTAGATCTAGGTGTTGTGTGTGTAGAGATGATAATCCATTAAAGTACTGAAATCTATATATATGTGTGTGTATATATACACATGTATGTATGTGTGTATATTTGCACATGCATGCACACATGTGTGTTCACACTTCTGTTCCTTTGGTGGTACTATATAGCTGGGAAGCATGAATGCCAGCATCTAGAATGAGTCAGAATTACAGATGACCAGAAGGGCAAAGGTGGGTTTAAACTGACTGTAGGATGCTGCCAATGATCCATCCCACCTCAGAAGTGTGGCTCTCTCCCCACCCTGGTGGCTCCCCCTCCCATTAGTGAGCACTTTCCCCAACCTCCATTTTGGGGAAAAGATCCAAGCCAGCCATCCTCCATGCCTAGGTGTGAGAATCCCCTCCCTGCCCACACCCTTTATCATATTCCAAGGAGTCCTGAACCTCCTGCTGAGAGGAGGGCCTGTCTTTCTTTTCACTTGTGCTAGTATTCCCAATTTTTATTCCCTGTATTTAGCACATATTTAGCATATAGCAAGAACTTAATAAATGCTTGTTGACTTCACTTAACTTGTAGTAAAAACAAAAACAAAAACATTATCCAGGACATCTGTGCCTGGAAAGGGAAGTTAACTGCTCATGAACCCAGCACAAGAAAAAACAAACGGATAGCTTGCTACATCAGGACCCCGAAGATACTGAAAAAAAAAATGCCTTAACAAGTCTTCTAGTATATGAGGTAGACACTCTATGGAAGAATCCTGAAAGACAGATAAAAATTGCAAAGGATAAAAAAGGGCTTTGGGTGGAAGTAGGAGTGTTCTTCTCTAATAGAAAAAATGCCCACACCAAGAAGTTAACACTGGTTGACCTCAGTAGTCTGAGGCAGTTGGTGGCACAGTGGATAAAGCACTGAGCCTGGAGTTAGAAAGACCTGAGTTCAAGTGCTGCCTCAGACATGTCCTATTGCATGACTCTGGACAAGTCACTTAACCCCTGTTTCCCTCATCTGTAAAATGGGAATAATAATAGCACCTACCTCCCCAGTGTTGTTGTGAAGATCAAATTTCATAATTGTTAAGTATTTAACATAGTACCCAGCACATAACTGGCATTACAAAATGTTTGCTATCATAATTATTTGCAAGTAGCAATTATATTTCAAAAGAAATTATGAATACGTATAAGAGATACAAACAAAATGCTACATGAAAATCTGAGACAAAAGACCGTTCCTAACTCCTGTGAATGGGAAAGACTTCATGGTGGAATTGACATTTTATCTGGACCTTAAAAGATGAATTGTATTTCAATTGACAGCGATGGAGGGAAAAAAATTAGGAGGAGGGCATTTCAGGCATAGGGAATAATATGAGCAAAAGCAATCCATCAAAATGGCCCAAGACATGTCTAAGGGCCATAAAGTAGTCATCTGGCTAGAATGTAAATTATCTGGTAAAGACCGGAGAAAAACAAGTCTGGGAAGGTATTACTGAGGACCATGGATGCCAGGCTTTTAATTGGGAAGCAATAGGGAATCACTGCAAGATTATCATTCATCTACTTAATAAGCATTTATTTAAATGCCCACTATGGACCAGGCACTGCGCTGGGATACAAAGACAAAAACAAAACAAGTCCCTGTCCTCAGGACCTTTTAGAAGAAAACAGCACATACATAACTAAGTAAATTCCAAATATATCTGAAGTAATTTCAGAAGTAGGATATTAGCAAGTAGGAAGACCAAGATAGGCTTTAAAGGCAGCAAGGTGATTAGATTAGACCTGCGGATGGGAAGGCTTGAGTTCAAATGTGCCTTAGACACATACAAATTATATGGCTTGGCAAAAGTTTACAAAAAAAAGTCTACAAAAATTTTACAGTTTCCTGTAAAATGGAGATAATCGTTTAACACCTGCCTCCCAGGGCTGTTATGCAAATCAGATGAATTATCTTGTAAAGCACTTTTGGAACCTGAAAACTCCATGTAAGTATTAGCTATCCTTGTAAACCTTGAGCACCTGAGCTTGATCTTGAAGGAAGCTAAGACATTTCAAGAAATGGAGACAAGCAGTAGAGCAAGTGCATTTCAGGCATTAGTGACAGCCCATGAAAAAGCAGAGACAGATGAAATGTTTGGCATGGGAAATGAGACAGCTTGGCTTGAACAAAGAGTGGGTAAGGAGGAATAATGGCCAATAAGCCTGGAAAGTTGGTGAGAGACAGTGTAGGGTTTTTGTTTTGTTTTGTTTTTTGCTTTTTTTTTTTGTGCTTTTTGGAGGGCAATTGGGGTTAAGTGACTTGCCCAAGGTCACATGGTTAGTTTTGGTGTTAAGTGTCTGAGGTCATATTTGAATTCAGGTCCTACTGACTACAGGGCTGGTGCTCTATTCACTGCGCCACCTAGACACCTCCAGTGCAGGGTTTTAAATGTCAAAAAGAGAAGTTTCTATTTGATACTAAAAGCAAGAGGAAGCTATTGAAGTTTCTTGAGCATGGGAGTGACATGGACAGACCTAGGCTTTAGGAAAATGATTTAGGAGCATCAGTTTGATGGCTGTGTGGAAGATAAATTAGAGTGGCAAGAGGCATGGGGCAAAGGGAAGAACCCGGGGCTACTGCAGTGGTCTTAGGCAAGCAGTAGTAAGGGTCTAAACTATAAGTGGAAATAAAAAAAAATAGGTTCAATACATGTCCATTCAATTAAATTCAACAAACATTTCCTAAGTCTTTTTGTTGTTGTTCAGTCGTTTTCAATCCTATCTGATTCTTCATGACCCATTTGGGAGTTTTCTTGGCAAAAATACTGGAGTAGTTTGGCATTTCCTTCTTCAGCTCATTTTATAGATGAGGAAACTGAGGCAAACAGGGTTAAGTGATTTGCCCAGGGTCACACAGCTAGTAAGTGTCTGAGGCCAGATTTGAACTCAGGAAGATAAGTCATCCTGATTCAAACCTTGGCACTCTATCTACCTGCCCACTAAATGGAGAGTGTGCGCCTGACAATGTGCTAGGATCTTGGGAAACAAGGAGGGAAAAACAGTTCCTGTCTTCACAGAGTTTACATTCTACTTTGTGGCAGGAAGGGGAGAGAAGACAACAGAATCATGGATTCAGGGCAGGAAAGGACCTGAGAAGTCACTTAGTACAATTCTTCACTTTACAGAGAAGGAAACTGACTTGAGATGGAGGAAGCACCTTGTCCCACACTACTCCTAACTTGTAAGTAGCATAGCTCCTGGGATTGAACCCAGATCTAACTCAAAGCCCAGGACTCTTACTACTCTGCTTTAAGCTGTCATCTATCACAGGGTGAAAGGGTCAATGACAGCAGTCTTGACTCTTGTTGCTGGAAGGAACCTAAGAGAAGGAAATAAAAGCTGTTTAGACCAGAGGAGGCTTAAAGGGCACGAGACAGCTGTCTTCAAGTCTTTGGAGGGATTTTGTGGAAGAGGAATTATATCTGTTCTATTAAGTCCCAGAGGGTAGGATTAGAAGCAATGGATAAAAGTTGCGGAAGTAGATTTCAGCTCAACATTAAAAAAAATTAAAAGCACCCAGCAACATTTAGAGTTGCCCAAAAGTGAAGTGACCCTCTTAAAAATGTTTTTTTTTTTGTCTTTAAATCAGGGATTCCCAACCTGGAGTATGCATAACCCAGGGATATGACAATCTCATCAAAAAGGAATCAGATAATATTTTGTTAAAAATTATCACCCTACTGAAATTCATCTCTTTATTTTATTTCTTACATGAAGATACATGGTAAATTCTAGAATTTTTTTGCCTTTCATATTAAATGGAGGGTAAGGCATTTCAGGCCAGGGCAATGTTGGATTTGTTTTGTTTGACTAGGCATATTTCTTACATTGGGTTTGGGTTTTCTTTTGCCTTTTAAAAAAACAACTGTGGGGTGCGAGAGACAAAAGGAGGCGTAGAGATGGTGTTGCCAAAAGAAGAAAAGAAATGGAAGCATTAAAAAAAATGCACACAAAAAAACAGGAGGCCAGAAAGAATCAAAGACAAATAGGACAACTTTGAAAGTTACAAGCCAAATTTATTACGTACATTAAAAGAAAAGTAAGCTGTAGATAATAAGATTCATAATTCATGCACAAATCTATTTTTTCTGTTCTACTGTGCATATGGAAATGCTCATTTTATTTTTGTATTCAAATAATTTTTTTTAATGAAAGGAGGTTTATTGAAAACCAAGAGATTTAAGTACCTAAAAATAAAAGATCAGGAACTTCTTCCTGTTTTTAGAGTAAGAAAGGCCCTTAGGAATCAGCTAGTCCCATGCTACCATTTTACAGATGAAGAAATCAGAGACTCAGAATAATGAAGGGGCCTGCCCAGGATCATGCTGGTTAAACAGCAGAACCAGAATCCTCAGAATCTGGATCCAAGACCCTTGTTACTATGGTTTGTTGCCTTTCTCTAATACACTGCTGATTATAGGAAGTCTTCCAATGGACTTCTTCCTTTGTCCAGAATACTGTAGGGAGTATTTCCCCTCAGTCAGGGGGCTGGACTGGATGACCTCTGAATTAGAATTATAGTCTTTAAAGCTGGGAAGGGCCTGAGAGCTCAGCTATCAACCAACCTATGAGCATTCACTAAATGCCTACTGTGTGCTAAGGACTATGCTGGGGACTCATGATGTAAAGACAATATACAAGGCAACACATAATTTAGAAGAAATACGCGCAAGTCAATAGATAATATAGAAGAAATAAACAAATGAAGAGAAAGTACTTTCAAGAAGTACTATTAGACTAAGAGAGTATGGGTTCCAGAGTAGGTGTTGGAACTAATAACCAGGAGGTTCCAGAAAGGCCTGGTGTAGAGGATGGCACCTGAGCTGGACATTCTAAGAGTAAGGAGGGTGCTCCAGGAATGGAGCAGATGTGGTAGTTTCAGTTTGGTTGAAACTTAGAGCTAGTAAAGGGGAGAAAGTGAAGTAATACTGTAAAGGTATGTGGGAACCAGACTATGGAAGGCTTTAAATGCTAAGCCGAAAATATTTTGTATTATATGCTATAGGTAATGGGGAACCAACAATGGTTTTTGAGTATGTGGAGGGGGGCAGGATAGATGTGTTCAGATCTGAGTTTTAGGAATATCTATTTAGCAGATTTCTGATAGGACTTGCTAATTAATTAGAAGTAGGAGGTAAAAGAGGAGGGATGTTAAAAATAATAACAAGGCAAGAGAATGTCTGGAACCACAGCCCAACAGAAGAATTGGGCCAAGTCTCTGAGCCATGGAGGGAGGGAGGAGAGTCATCTGGGCCACTGACTTCACCTCCACCTTGACTGTTATCCCAGCTCTGAATGTCAGACTAGCACAGCACTCCCTCCCTGCTCTAGTTGAGGTCAAACTTCCTGGTCATTCACATGGAGGGAAAACAGTTTCTATCCCTGCCTCCCTTTTCTTTAGGATTCTTCTGGGACTTGAATGGATCAACTTTAATAGGTTTATTATGCAATGATGAGCTCATGGATAAATGATTCCACCAGTCCACAATTATTCAGATGTAGGTCACAGCAAATTCTGCCTGAGCAGGAGAATCCAGACATTAATTAAGTGAGAATCAATGGCCAATCCTCCACCCAGCCTCCTGTCCCCCAACTGGAAGAAAGGACATGCTGTGCTGAGGACAGAGCATGGTCAGGGTAGCACTCCGGAGTACTCTACCACACACATGGCCATTCTATCCCACAAACAGTCAGGTGAGGACTGGAATACAAGTGATTGTCAGAAGAATGAAGATGGGTATCAAAGAGGTGGGCACCTGGGCATACCTCAAGAGACGTGACTACTCAACCCAGGCATTGGGACAGCAAAGGACAGAAATGAGAGATTTCAAAGCCATTTCCTGGGGCTTATTGGGCTAGTGTTCCTCTGGAAAGGGGAAACCCCTTTTCCAAGAGTAGGTAGGCATGAGTTACCCTGGACAACCTCCTCTTTCAGCCAAGCCAACCTTGTAAGCAGCATCAGGCATTTGTGAGATGGCAGAATTAGTGGAAAGAGCCCTGGGCCAGCAATCAGAGTGACCTGAGGTTGTGATAGAGAGATGTAGAGGTCATTTAATTCCCCTCATTTGACTTCCTCATATAATGAAATAATAAAAGATCATAGGATTCCATCTCTACAACTAGGAGGGGGACTTCAGATGTCATCCAGCCCAAATCACTTGATAGATAATATTAAGATCAAATTAAGCCAAGTGACATGTCTAAGTTCACACAGGTTGTGAGTGACAGAGCTGGATTTGAACTCAGACCCCACGACTCCAAGTTCAATCCTCCAAATCAAAACTCTTTCCCTTATACCATGATGCCTTGGAAGTAGAATAGTTATCATTCAGAAAAGCATACTTTCCTATAACTACAACAACAGCTAATATTAATGTAGCACTTAAAAGTACCAGGGACTGCACTGAGCACTTTACAATCTTAGCACATTTGATCCTCACAACAATCCTGTGAGGGAGGTGCTATTATTATCTCCATTTAGTTGTGGAAACTGAAGCAGACAGAGATTAAGTGACTTGTCCAGGATCATACAGCTAGTAAGTATCTGAGGCTAGATTTGAACTCAGGTCTTCCTGATTTCTGGCCTGGAGCTCTGTCTCTTGCAGCGCCTAGCTGCCAACTCTATGAATAGTGGGGGAAACATCCCAAATATTGCTCTGTATCAGATTGTGAACGGCTATATTTGTTTAAGGATAGATATGAATCAGACTGCCACGGTCTCAGCCTCTGGGCTGAAGAGGTGACACACTCAGCTCAGCCCTGGCTGGTAGGGGCTTGCCCTTCAAAGCTCTCCTCCCTATTCCCCTCTGCCCCCAACTTAATTATAACTTGCTGTGGGCATGGGCTGCAGCAAGTTCATTTTCATTCCCTTTTGTTACTAATAAAAGCTCATTGTTCCCATCCCCAAACAGGCCCATCTCCCCCCTGACCCAACAAGCCTGCAGGACACAAGTAAATTGCCTCCTAACCAACTCATGACCTCTCTGTCTTTTCATTAGGGCAAGTCAACTCAGAATTTTTAGGGCCTGGGCTGCTCAGGAGGCTATGAGGGAGTGGGGGTGGAGGACCAGTAACCCCATTCCTACCCAGAGCCTTCTTCTCCCCCCTCCAACCTCCATTGGAGAGCTGACCTCACATAATAAGCACCAGCACTGAGAAAATAAGGGTTTTAAACCCCAGTTGGGTTCTCTGGGCTTCAACCCCTCTGTGTCATGACAGATCTGACTGAAGAGCATACAAAGATTTTGAGCACTGTGGGTCATTTTTCCAAATAAGAAAGCACTCAGAGCCTAACTCAGCCTTGGACTGCATTAAGAGAAGTATAGTATCCAAAGTTAGGGAAATGATAGTACCCCCATAGTCTCTCCTGGTCAGACCACATCTGTAGTATTGTGTTGAGTTCTGGGCATTTTTAGGGAGAATAATGATAAATAATAGAGAGTAGCCAGATCAAGGGGCAGCTAGGTGGCATAGTAAATAAAGTGCCTGGCCTAGAGTCAGGAAGATCTGAATTCTGATCTGGCTTCAGATACTCACTAGCTGTAGGACCCTGGCCAAGTCACTTAACCCGGTTTGCCTCAGTTTCCTCATCTATGAAATGAGCTAGAGAAGGAAATGGCACTCCAGTATCTTTGTCAAGAAAACCCCAAATGGGGTCTTGAAGAGTTGGACAGGACTGAAGTGACTGAACAACAGAGAGATTACCCAGAGCAGGGTGGCCAAAATAGCAAAGGGTCTGGAGACAGGACTCTATGAAATTCCATTGAAGGAAATGAGGATGTTTAGCCCCAGAGAAGACGGAAGAGGCTATGATAGCTAACTTCAAGCATTTGAAGGACTTTTATGTGGAAGAGAGAATAAATTCATTCTGTTGGCAGACCTAGGAGCATTGAGGGGAAACTTCAAAGAGGCAAATTTAGGCTGGATGAAAAGAAACATTTCCTGATCATTAGAGATGCCTACTAATGGCATGAGAAGCCTCAAGAGAAAACAAGTTCTCCCTTTCTGGACATCTTCACGCAAAGGCTGGAGAACCCGCTGTCAGGTATGATGTAAACGCTCTTTCAGATAAGGATTGGACTCAATAACCTCTGAGTTCTCTTCTGATTGAGAGATCCTGTGATATGAGGCAGCATATCTTCATACACATTCAGGGCACAATGGGAAGACAGCTGGATTTGAGCACTGGGCTACTGGAGTTTTTGTCTCAGCTCTATTACTATCTCCCCATGTGACCTTGGGCAAGTCACCTAAATGCTCTGTGCTTCAGGACTAAATGATCTCTATGGTTGTGACTTAACTAGAAGTCAGGAAGCCTGAGTTCTAGTCTCAGCTTGTACATTAACTACCTTAACTCCTTCTCTGGACTTTGTCACCATGACTCAACCATCTTTTTCTATTCCTGTGGGACCCTTCATTGGTGAATTCTTAAAGGAACATCCATTTTGGGGAAGGGCCCAGACCAAGTCATTGCTCATTCTTAGGACTTTGCCCCTGACCTCCATCAGGACTCCTTTTTCAGCTCCCCCTTTATGTGTTGTCTTCTCTCATTAGATATAATCTCTTCGAAGGCAGGGGCTGTCTGTCTTTTTATTTGTCATTGTATCTCTGCCATTTAGCACACTGCCTGGTACCTTTAAGTGCTTAATAAGTCTCATTGACTGACCTGATTACCTGCCTGACCTTAGGCAAGTTACTTAACCCCTGTCTCTCTTTCCTTACCTCTAACACTAATAGAAAGTTGGCCTAGATGAAATCTGAAGTGCTGGCCAACTCTAAGAAACTAACACTATGCATTAAGTGAGTAATGTAGCATAGATCAAGAAGAAGGATCATTCAGGGCTGAAAAGTTTTCACAGAAGAGATAGGGCCAGAATTGGTTCTTTAAAATGAACATGATTCTTTTTTGTTGAAGGAAACAACTGGAAACAAAGAGTCACTGTGCTAAGACTACAAAGAAAGAAGCAAGGCAAAAGATTGTCCCTGCCCTCCAAGAGCTCAGTCTAATGAGAGAGATATCATGAAAACAACCAGTTGCAAAGAGACAGACAGACAGACAGATAGATACACACACACACACACACACACACACAAGCACACACACATAAATACGGGGTGGGGAGACGGAGGGAGGAAGAGGGGGAGCGGGGAGATGGAGTGAGGATGAACAGAGTCACAAATAAACAACATAGGGAAGACACTAAGATTAAGGGGGAAAGGCTTCTTGTAGAAAGTGGTGAATGGTAAAAGGCTGAGCAAACGAAAGTATTTATGGATAACGGAATAAGAAATGGCAAAAGGGAGGGATTCTGAGAAACCCGGGAAAATTTGCTAATGAGTAAAGTGAGCAGAAGCAGGAAAACAATTTATATAAGGAGTAGGTCATTGAAAAGGAGAAAGACTGAAAGACTCCGCTGGATGCAATGCCCAGTCATGACTCCAGAAGACTGATGACAAAGCTCCTTCCTCTCAGCAGAGAGATGACGGATTAGAAATGCAGGAGGAGACGTACATTTTCAGAAATAGACAATGTGTCATTTTGAGTTTTTTCACCATACTTATTTGTCACAAGAGGGGGCTTTTGGCGGGGGGAAGAGAAGGGAGCTATGAGGGCAAAACAGTTTAGTGGCAGTGACACCAACAAAGGAAGAACACCGATGAAATGCTAAAAATACACAGAAGAGAGTAGAAGGAAGTTCAAAAGGGACCCAGACAAGCAGGGCAGAGTTGCAACGAGTTACTTTCTATCTGTCTTTCTATCCATCCATCTACCTATCTATTCATTCCATCCATCTATCCATCTATCGTCTATCTACCTATATACCTGTCTACTTATCTACCTACAGATCTACCTTCCTATCTATCTATCTATCTATCTATCTATCTATCTGTCTGTCTGTCTGTCTGTCTCTGTCTGTCTGTCTATCTATCCATCTATCTATCCATTTATCTATCTATCTATCTATCTATCTATCTATCTATCTATCTTTCTAATTACATACCTATCTATCTTTCTATCTACCTATTTACATATCTCTCTACCTACCTGACTACCTATCTATCTGTCTTTATATGTATTTTAAAAATAAGTTGTATAGAATACTAGGGATCCATGGTGTCACGTACAACTCTTTTTCTATTCATCATATAAGGAATGTTCATGTTCACTAATGTTTGTCAGGAGTATCATAATAAAGAAGAAAACACACATGGTTTGTGGAGGCAGAGGATAAGACACTCCAACAGTGTGCATAATAGAGTGCTCTACTGGCACCCACTCTAATTTCTCCTATCCCCCCTACTTGAAATTTTGCCGTGGCTAGAAGGACTAGGTAACAATTCTCTAGGTAGTAAATATTCCAAGACGCATCCAACACTCCCAAGAGGTCACTGGGGGAATCCCCAAACTTTGTAGCCCAGATACTGTTTGTGATTCATCTTTGGATCCTTCAAAGGAAATAATAGATGGAGAAAAACACTACACAGATGTAAAGAATGATGATGACTGAACAGGAACAGTCAAATTACCAGATGATGGTGATGGTGTAGTTGCCCAGTTCACCACTGGGTGGAAGTATTTATGTGAAAGGAGACTGGGACCAGGGTGCCTTGAAAGGGGTAAACTTGGCTTCAGCTCTTGTTTGAATGACAAAATTGACACCTCTGCTACAGTCATTGCAAACTCCTTGCAGCTCTTTTAGGGAGATCTCCACTGTTCTGGGACTGAGGTGGAGAGGGGTCTTTTCCCACAAGAAGACTCAAACTTCAACTTCAATGAGTCAATAAAACTCATGCTTCAATATTTCAGAAAGAATTTCCACACATTAAGGCATAGTGAGGACAAGGAAATTGGTATCACAATTTAGGGAAAAAACAAAACCATTAGACATGGAATCAGGAAACCTGGGTTCTAAGCTGGACTCTCCCACTATGTAAACTCTTTCTTTCAGCTTGGACAAATCAGTTCACCTCAGAATCTCAGAACTGGGCACTGTGTCCCTCTACAATATACCCTACATTGATTTTACCATAAGGGTTCTTTCAGAAAGCATGTGTTATATAAAGCCCATTAGAATCTTCCCACAACCTTCCAATATTTAGGATGCTGGATGCGTCTGATTGAAATCCCTGAGTTCTAATCCAAGAAGTATCACTGGTTCTATTACAAATACCTTCCCAGTCCCTGTCACTGACCCTCTAATTCCTGTTTCCAAAGATCTTCTAAAGGAAGAAGAGTGTTACCCTCTGAATGTGTCCAGAGAAAGAAATCTTTTCTTCCTACGCTCCTCAGGTGGAGCACGGTCAGGGAGGTGAGACTCTGATGCCTAAAAAAGAAAGGAAGAAGCATAAGAGTGGCAAGTATTATTGCCATCAGTCACAAAGAATTAGCGTTGGAGGGACCCTTGGAGATCATCTTGTCTAATTCCCTCACTTTACAGATGAGGAAACAGAGATCATGAAAATGAAGCAGTTGATTAATAGGATCATAGGAACATAGACTTCAAGTTGATAGGGATGGACTTTAGAGGCCAGCTAGTCCAACTCCTTCATTTTACAGTTATAGAAACTGAAGCTCATAGAGGTCCAGTGGATTGTCAAAGGTCACTCAACTCATGTTGGATTTTGAATATAAGTATTCCTGACTCCAATTCTAACACTCTATTTACCCAGTTGGGATGAGTCTTGACTACCATTCAAATGATTTTTACATCCCTTTGGCTGCACTTATTTTGAGGATACTTTAAAAATGTCTCCATTCTACATATGAAAAAATAAAAGCCCAATGCATGAAAAAGTGACAAACATCAAGGATGAAGTAAAAACAGACTTCCTGGGACCTTGTGAGTCTATATCATATACTGATAATGCTATTTGAAAATAACTTAGGGGCAGCTAGGTGGCGCAGTGAATACAGCACTGGTCCTGGAGTCAGGAGGACCTGAGTTCAAATGTGGCCTCAGATACTTGACACTTACTAGCTGTGTGACCTTGGGCAAGTCACTTAACCCCAACTGCTCTGCCTTCCCCATTCCAAAAAAAAAAAAAGAAAGAAAAAAAATAACTTTCTAATAAGCTCAAAAACCCTTTCAATAAAATGAATAAACAAAGACCATAACACATGTATTTAAGATCCCTATTCATACACACTGGGAGAGGAAATTCTGTCTATAGGATAAAGAACAAATTTCCTAGTTCTCCCTCTAATCCAGAAGAGAATCACAGAGGTAAATTTCTGCCAAAGACCAAGGTAAAACTCAGTTAAGAAGGGACCTATCTGTCCTCAGCAGAAAAGCAGTCTGGATACACATGGGCCAAAGGAGGAGAACAGAAGACTCAGAAGTCATGAAGGAGATGGAGAAGAAAGACAAATGGGAGCACTGAACTCAATGATGTCTAAGGTGCCTTCTTGCTCTAATATTCTCCAGGTCTATGAGGTTCAAGAAAGGTGAAGATAAAATAAGTGGAAGACATATTTTTAGATATGGCCAATACACCAACTTGTTTTCCTTGACTGGGAATGTTTGTTTTCCTTATTTTCAATAAAGAGGAGGTAGGAGGAAGAACAAAATGCTTAATATTTTAAAAATAAAATTTCATTGAAAAACATTTAGATAATGTTTGTAATTGACAGATTCATAAAGCAATATTTAAGAAAGTAAAGTATATTTGGATATTCGGCATGGTCCCCAGACTCTTGAGAATGATAACATTGGAGATCCCCTAGATCTCCCCCAAACTGTTCCCTAGTGCCCTTGGCAGAGGCAGATTTTCGGAAGAGAGAGCAGTGCCATGGTTGGTCTGATGGTGCTTTGTTGTGACCTTTGGCTTTATCTGCTTCACCTGCCTTATTTTCCACCCCTATCCTACCCAGGATGCCTCTCCTATGAGCTTACTTGTCTAGGAATACCAAACTGGCTTCTCCCACATGCCCCAAATGTTATAGTAGCATAAATTTAGAACTGAGACAGAACTTAGAGGCCATTTAGTCTTACCTCCCCATTTTACAGATAAGGAACTAAGGCCAAGAGTAGTTGTCACTCACACTCCCAAGAGTTACTTGACCAAGGTCACACAAATTGTAACTAGAAAGCCTAGATGCTGAACTCAGGTACTTTGATTCTGAATTCAGCATGCTTTCTACCATAGCATATTGCCCCTAGAGCTAACAGGACAAATGCTAAAGCAACAGTGAAAATAGGGAAAGACAGGGAGAGAGGGAGGGAGACAGAGACAGAAAGAAAGAGACAGAGAGAGGAGGGAGGGAGAGACAGAGATACAGTGGGGAGGAGAGACAAACAGAGAAAAGCAGAGAAGGACAAACACAAAAAGAGAGGGAAACTTCCAGTGCCAAATGGTGGAGTAAGGAAGGAACTCTTTGAAGCCCTCCCAAATTCCCCTCCAAAAAACTAATAAACCACCTTGGAACTGATCTAGGAGCAGGAAAGCAACTCATTAGCCCAGGACGAAAGACCAGCATCCACTACTGCTGCCAGCCTCATACCAGTAGACCTGCAGCAAAGCTCCAAGCCAAGGGCAATCCACAATCAAGGCCCTGCCCTTTTTCAAACCAGAAGCCCTCAGGCAAGTGAGAATTCTGTGCAGCTCAGCAAAGCCCCACCCCAAAGACCCCCACCCCAGCATAAGCCACCAGAAAAATCTTGAACTCATCACTGACCAATAGTGAAACCCCTTCCCAGAGTTGACCAATAGCAAGACCCCACCCCAGGGCCTACCAGGAGAGAGACCCTGTTTCCATAGCAACTCAGCAGCAAAGCCTTACCCCTCTAGCAGATCAGCAACTAAACCCCGCATCCAGAGGAGGACAACAGGGAGACCTCAGCTCCAGTACAAGGTAGAAAGAAGCCTACCCTCCAGAAAAGCAAACAGTTAAGCCAAGAAGCCCAGTGAAAGCCAGCAGTAAGACCCAGAGTTCTAGCACAAAAAGCTTGGGACAGTGAAGGACCAGAGCCCAACTCTGACATAGAAACACCAAGTCACAAAAAGCCAAAAAAAAAAAAAAAATGAGGGGAAAAAAGAGCTTGACTATAGAGAATTACTATGGTAATAGGGAGGATCAAGGCATAAACTTAGAATTCCTAGACGAGATTAAAAATGATTTTAAAAAGCAAATTAGAGAAGTAGCAGAAAAGCTGGGAAAAGAAATGAGAGTATTGCAAAAGAATCATAAAAAAAGAGTGAATAGCATGGAAAAAGATAAACAAAAATTTATTAAGGAAAATAACTTCCTAAAATGTAGAATTCACCAAATGGAAAAGAAAATGCAAAATCTCACTGAAGAAAATAATTCTTAAAAATTAGAATTGAACAAATGGCAACTAATGAGTCTATGAGAAATCAAGATATGACAAAACAAAACCAAAAAAAATAAAAATATAAAAGAAAATGTGAAATTTCTCAGTGGACAAACAACTGACCTAGAAAATAGATCCAGGACTACCTGAAAGACAAGATCAAAATAACAACAACAAAAACACCTGGACAACATCTTTCAAGACATCATTTAAAAAGAAAAATATTGCCCTGATATATCAGAACCAGAGGGCAAAATAGAAACTAAAAGAATCCACTGATCACCACCTGACAGAGATCTCACAATGAAAAATCCCAAGAATATCATAGCTAAATTCCAGAACTCACAGATCAAGGAGAAATTGTTGCAAACAACCAAAAAGAAACAATTCAAACATTATGAAGCCACAGTCAAGATTATGTAAGATTTGGTAGATTCATATTAAAGAACCAAAGGACTTAGACTATGATATGCTGGAAGGCAAAGGAGTTGGGATTATAATCAAGAATCACCTACCCAGAAAAATTTAATATAATCTTTCAGGGGAAAAATGGATATTAAACTAATAAAGGACTTTCAAGAATTTCTAATTAAAAGACCAGAGCTGGGTAAAAAAAAATTGAGCTCTAAATATAAGACTCAAGGGAAACAAAAAAAGGTTAAAAAAAGAAATAAGAGAAAATATAAGAAATTCAATAAGGTTAAATTGTTTATATTTCTATATGGCAAGATAGTATTTGTAACTCTTAACAACTTTATTACCAGAAGAGTAATTAGTAGGAATATATGTAGACAGAGGTGTGGATATACAGGGACTTCAATGGGATGATACTCCCAAAAACAAAATAAAGAGGTGAGAAAGAAAATTTCACTGGAAGAAGAAGGAAAGGGGAGATTGAAGGGAGTAAATTATCCCACATAAAAGAGAATAGAAGAGTTACTGTAATGAAGGGGAAGATGGGGGGAAAGGGCAGGCAAAGCTTAAACCTTACTCTCATCAAAATTGACTTAAAGAAGGAATAACATACACACTCAGTTGGATATAGAAATCTATCTTAACCTATAAGGAAGTAAAAAGGGACAGGGAAAATAGAAGGGGGAGATGGGACTGACAAAAACAAGGAGATATTGGGGAAGGTGGTGATCAGAAGTAAAACATTTGTGAAGAGTTAAAGGGTGGGTGTTAAGAGAGAGATGGGGATAAACAAATGAAAAATAGTGCAGAGGGAAATATACAATTAGTTTTCATAACTATAAATGTGAATGGGATGAATTCACACATAAAATGGAAGCAAGTACCAGAATAGATTAAAAACCAGAATCCTACAATACATTGTTTACAAGAAACACATTTGAAGCTAAGAGATACACACAAGGTAAAGGTATGGGCTGGAGAAAAATCTGTTATGCTTCTGCTGAAGCAAAGAAAACAGGGGTAGCAATCATGATCTCAAAGCAAAAGCAAAAAAAAAAAAAAGATGTCATTAAAAGAGATAAAGGAAACTGCGTCTTGCTGAAAAGTACCATAGACAATGAAGTCATATCAATACTAAACATATATGTACCAAATTATATAGCATCTAGAGTTCTGAAGGAGAAGTTGAATGAGTTATAGGAAGAAATAGATATTAAACTATATTAGTGGGGGACATCAACTTTCTCCTCTCAGAGCTAGATAAATCTAACCAAAAAATAAAGAAGAAAGAAGTTAAGGAGGTGAATAAAATTCTGGAAAAGTTGGTTATGATAAACCTCTGGAGAAAATTGAATGGAAATAGAAAGGAATATGCCTGTTCTTGGTAGTACATGCACTTTAAAAAAAATGACCAAGTATCAGGACATAAAATCCTCACAATCAAATGCAGAGAAGTAGAAATAGTAAATATATCCTTTTCAGATCATAATGAAATAAAAATTACATTCAATAATGGATAATAAAAAGAGATTAAAATTAATTGGAATTTAAATAATCTACTCCTAAAAAATGAGTTAAAAGAATAAATCATAGAAACAATCAATAATTTCATTAAAGAAAATGACTAGAATGAGACAATATAGCAAAATTTGTGGGATGTAGCCAAAGTGGTACTTAGGGGAAAATGTATATTGCTAACTGGTTACAGCAATAAAATAGAGAAGAAGCAAATCAAAGAATTAGGCATGCAAC
>CM053589.1:158979490-159005251 GCA_028646515.1 Pseudochirops corinnae
CAGCAATAAAATAGAGAAAAAGCAAATCAAAGAATTAGGCATGCAACTAAAAAAGATTGAAACAGAACAAATTTAAAATCACCAATTAAATAGCAAATTGGAAATCCTTAAAATCAAAGGGGAGATTAACAAAACTGTAAGTAAGAAAGCCATTGAACTAACAAATAAAACTAGAAATTGGTTTTATGAAAAATAAATAAATAAAACATTGTTTAATTTTATTTAAAAAAGGAAAGATGAAAACCAAATTACTAGTATCAAAAATGAAAGGGGTAAATTCACCACCAATGAAGAGGAGATTAAGACAATTTTAGGAGCTATTTTGCCCAATTGTATGCCAATAGTTTTACAATCTAAATGAAATTGATGAATAGCTACAAAAATATAAATTACCCAGATTAACAGAAGAAATAAAATACTTTAAAAAAACCAATATCAGAAAAAGAAATTGAATAAGACATAAATGAATTATATAAGAAAAAATTCCCATGAAAAGATGGATTCACAAGTGATTTCTAACAAACATTTAAAGAACAATTAATCCCAATACTATATAAACTATTTGGAAAAATTGGCAAAGAATGAATCCTACCAAATCCCTTTTATGACACAAATATGATGCTGATACCCAAACTAGAAAGAGCCAAAACAGAGAAAGAAAATTATAGACCAATTTCCCTAATGAATACTGATGTAAAAATTTTAAATAAAATACTAGCAAAGAGATTACAGCAATACAGCACAAGGACCATTCACTATGACCAGGTGCAATTTATACCAGGAATGCAGGGCTGGTTCAATATTAGGAAAATTATCAGCATAATTGCCCATATCAATAACAAAACCAACAGAAATAATATGATTATCTCAATGGATGCAGAAAAAAACCTTGGAAAAAATACAGCATCCATTCCTATTAAAAATACCAGAGAGCATTCAAATAAATAAAGCTTACCTTAAAATGATAAGTAATAGTTATCTAAAACCATCAGCAAGTATTATCTATAATGGGGATAAGTTAGAAGCCTTCCTAATAAAATCAGGGGTGAAGCAAGGATGCTCTATTATTTAATATTGTACTAGAAATGTTAGCTATAGCAATAAGAGAAGAAAAAGAAATTATAGGAATAGGCACTGAGAGAACAAAATTTTCACTCTTTGCAGATGATATAATGTTATACTTAGAAAATCCTAGAGAATCAACTTAAAAACTACTTAAAATTATTAGCAACTTTAGCAAAATTGTGGGATACAAAATAAACCCACACAAATCATTAGCATTTCTATGTATTCCAACAAAGTCCAGCACCAAGAGATTGAAAGAAAAATTCTGTTTAAAATAATTGTAACAATATAAAATACTTTGGAGTCTACTTCTCAAGACAAACCCAGGAACTATACAAACACAAACTATAAAACACTTCATACAAATGAAGTCAGATCTAAACAACTGGAAAAATATTAATTACTCATGGGTAGATTGAGTAAAAACTTAAAATGAAAATTCTACCTAAATCAATCTATTTATTCAGTGTCATATCAATCAAACTATCAAAAATTATTTTAGAGAGCTAGAAAAAATAACAAAATTCATCTGATAGAACAAAAGCTCAAGCATATCAAAGGAATCAATTTTAAAAAATGCAAAAGAAGGTAGAGTAGCATATCAGATCTCAAACTGTATTATAAAGCAGTAATCATCAAAACAATCCAATACTAACTAAGAAATAGAGTGATGGATCAGTGGAACATATTAGGTACAAATTACAATATAATAAATTACCATAGTAATCTAGTATATGATCAATACAAAGATCCAAGCTTTTGGAACAAAAACTCATTGTTTGACAAAAAAACTGCAGGGAAAACTAGAAAACAGCGTGGCAGAAACTAGGTGTAGACCATCATCTCACACCATATACCAAGATAAGGCCAAAATGGGTACATGACTTGCACATAAAGAGTGATACAATAGACAGGATGGAATAGTTTATCCGTCAGATTTGTGGATAAGGGAAGAATTTAGGACCAAAGAAGATATGGAGAACATTACAAAATGTAAAATAGGTAATTTTGATTATCTAAAATTAAAGCTTTTGTACAAACAAAACCAATGCAACCAACAAAGCAGAAAACTGGGGGGAAAGTTTGCAACAAGTATCTTTAATAAAGGCTAATTTCTCAGATATATAGAGAATGAAATCAAGTTTGTAAACATACAAGTCATTCCCCAATTGATAAATGGTTAAAGGATATGAATAGGCAGTTTTCAGACAAAGAAATCAAAGCTATCTATAATCATATAAAAAAATACTCAAAATCACTTTTGACCAGAAAAATGCGAATTAAAACAACTCCAAGGTACCGCCTCCCCCCTAGCAGATTGGTTAATATGACAAAAAAGGAAAATGATGGATATTGGAAGGGATGTGGGAAAACTGGGACACTAATACACTTTTGGTAGAGTTGTGAACTGATCTAACCATTCTGGAGAGCAACTTGGAACTATGCCCAAAGGATTATAAAGCTGTGCATATCCAATTATCCAATAATTCCACTGCTAGGTCTATATCCCAACGACATCAAAAAGGGGGGGACAGGGAAGGACCTATTTCTACAAAAATATTTATAGCAACTCTTTGATGGCTAAGAATTGAAAATCAAAGGGATGCCTATCAGTTGGGGGAGGGGATGGCTAAACAAGCTGTGATATATGATTGTAATGGAATATTATTGTACTACAAGAAATTATTTCAGATGATTTCAGAAAGGATGATTTCAGAAAAACATGAAAAGACTTAGATGAACTGATGCATAGTGAAGTGAACAGAACCAAGAGAACATTGTACACAGTAACAGCAATATTGTTTGATAAATAATTGTGACTGACTTAGCTATTCTCAGCAATACAATATCAAAGTACTAATGATGAGGAATAGTATCCACCTCCAGAAAAAAAACTGATATTGATTGAATACAGACTGAAACATGCTATTTTTCACTTTCTTCTTTTCTTTTATTTGAGTCATCTTATACAAAATGACTAATATGGTAATGTTTTGTATCATTGTACATATATATAACCTATATCTGATTTGCTTACTGTCTCAAGGAGGAAAGGTTAGAATTTGAAAGTCAAAACTTTAAATAAAACTGTTTTTAAAAATTTAAAAAGAGAAGGAAGCAGAAAAAAGAGAGAAGAAGAGAAAGAGAGAGAGAGGGAGAGAAAGACCGAGAGAAGGAGGGAGAAATAGAGATAGTGGAAAGGGGAGACAGAGAAAAATAAAGAGGGAGAAACAGAAAGATAGGGAAGGAGAGAGAGAGAGGGAGAGAGAGAGAGAGAGAGAGAGAGAGAGAGAGAGAAACTTGTAAATAAACTGTTAAACTTTTCTCTACAGAGAGATCTCTGAAAAGGTCTTTGTGTTCCTTCCCCAAACCTACCAATTGTATTAAATAAATCCTTCCTTCCTTGCTGGGCACAGAAAACCAAATCCTATTAAGTAGTGGAAGCAACATAGCAGGGCGAAGGGAATGGGGAGGAGAGGAGGGGGCCCAGAGGTAATTGCGAAAATGGACTACTCTGCCTATTTGGTAGTGTGTCCTCACTGCCTAACTCCCAGAGTTCAAGTCCATTAATAAAACTGCCCCTGTCATGTGCAATCTGCCCTCCCATCCCTCTGCACGAAGGAAGTTGACATGTTAATGTTTGCATGCTGGTCAGGCGGAGTAAAGCCTTCATTAGATTTTAGAAAGCTCTTCTCCCTGGCCAGGCCTCTGGTCTGGCTTCGATTGAATTACCAAGCTAAACAGAACAGGAAGGAACTGCTCCCCTAATTCTGTTTGATAGCTCTCTTTATCATTTTCAGTTGCCAGACTGAACATAGCTGGCCTCCCCTGCCTTAAGAAGGGGTCACAAGTTGGTACTTTCTGGCTCCAGGGAGGAGGAAGTCACTGTCTGTGCAGGATGGTGACCAGCACTGAGACCCAGCTGAGGTTTCCAAAGTCCTCTTGTTCCTGAGGAAGCCTTTTGTAGTTGTGTTTGGGGGAAGAAGGGAGTACAGAGGCAAATAGTTGAGTTTAGGACCCCAAACAGGAGGTTTGGGGGAAGTGACCTAAGTAGCTGCAAAAGACCTATTAGAGGGTATTGTATTGGCAACAATTTGGCTAACTGAATGATAGCTTATTTTTACAAAATAAGGTTTAATTTTTTTTTCTTTGATCTTCAAAAACCTCAAGCCAGGCAAGGCAGCCTGGTGTAGTGGAAAGTATGGCTGGATTTGGAATTGGAGTAACTGGGTTCTAAAACCCACCTTACCATTGACTACCAATGAGATCAAGGGCAGGTGATTTAATCTCGAAAGGCCTGTTTTCCTTATCTGTAAAATAAAGGCCTCTGAGATCCCTTGCAGACCAAGATCTATAAGGCAATGATCCTACCTTGATCTCAGTTTTTTTTTTTGTCTTTATCATGAAGGAGGTCAGCCTATATGCCCTTTAAATTCTAGCTCCTGATCTGATTATCCTACAGTTGGAAGGAACAAGAAGTGGCCGGTAGGGTGGAAAATGCTAGACTTGGAGCTAAACCTCTAGGATTTCAGGCTCAGTTCTGCTATGCAATCTAAGTCACTCAGAGATCTCGGTTTCCTCATCTGTAAAATGGAGATAACAGGTGTTGCATATCTCTCAAAGGATTATTGTGAAGGAAACCATGGGAAGATAGTCCAGTGGATAGAGCACCCTCCTCCAAGTCAGGAAGATTCATCTTCCTGAGTTCAAATCTGGCCTCAGACATTTACTAGCTATGTGACTCTGGACAAGTCACTTGACTCTGTTTGCCTGAGTTTCTTCATCTGTAAAACAGACTAGAGAAGGAAATGGCAAACCACTGCCAAGTAAACCCCAGACAGGGTCACCAAGAGTTAGACCCCATGGAACAAGAACAGCAAACCCTGGAAGACCACAAAGCCTGCTGAAATGAAAGTGAGCTAATATTATTGGGGAAGTTGGGGGGATGGAGCTTGAGCCAAGGTGGAGGGTGTGTGACAGAGTGAGCGCCAAGGTCAGTTCACCAGGAGGTTGGGTTTTGATTTGGGGCCATTCTCTCTAATTCCCAGGAATTAAGGGCTCCTTGTCTGGGTAATTGTCGTGTTTAATTAGGGTTATTGAAAGCTCTTTTCTTAATTTACTTTAAGATCCTCAAATGACTGCTTAGGAAAGATCACATCGAAACTACAAGATGATGGCCCCCGGAAAGAGCTCTTTGGGGGTCGATTTCTGGAACTAATTACAGGCCTAGAGCTTTCTCTCTCTTTGAATCCATTCCCAATCCTTTACTTTCTACTGGCCTGCCTTTTCTTCCTCCCAGATTCTTTTTCTTCAGTCCTTGAGCTAATTTGGGGGAAGTCACAAGTCGAAAACAGAGAGAAGCACGGTGACAGGTACTTCGGTCTAACCTATTAAAGCCCTGATCAGCCTATAAATTTATTTTACAGCAAGCTGGGAGTATTTAGGCTGAGAGCTGAGGTGCATTTGAAAAGCTAATAGGAAAAAGGAAACACCATAAAAGGCCCTCAAATTCCCAAAGACCCTATCGTTGTTAACTAGGGAAGTATTAACTTTATGGGTTGTTTTGTTCAAAAGATTAAAAAAAAAAAAAGACAGCCACCCCCAAAACACAACCCAAGAACACAAGCCCTTGGTGGGGGAGGGAAAGGGTCACAGGGAGGAAAGGGGTGCAAGCTTGCTTTGTTCTTTATTAATTCAATCGTTCAGGTGGGTGGGGACTTTTCTCTGGGCTAGGAGAATAGCCATGACCTTTATTATTTCACAAGATTTGTGCTTTCTGAAGGCATTGAATTGTCTTTCCTCTGGAACTGGGAGGACTATTCCTTTATCACCCCAGAGTCCCAGCAGAACAGAATGGGGGCGGAGGGTGGGATAGGGTGGGGGAGAGGGGAGGCAGTGTGCTGCAGGGGAAAGAGCATTGACTTTAAAGTGAGAGGGTTCAAATCTTGCCTTGGATGCTTATTCGTGTAACCTTGAGCAAGTCAATTTCCATGGGCCTCACATCGGTCATCTGTAAAATTCAGCTTGGACCCAAAGGTTCTGAGGTTCCTTCAGACTTCAGATTTATAATCCTATGAGCTCAGAAACAATCTAGTCCAACTCCTACCTGAAAAAAAGAATCCCTGCTGTCAGTTTTCCAGACAAATGGTCATCTAGTGTCAACTTGGAGATGTGAGAAATGAATATTCCTCTCATATATAATAATTAATTATTGTATTAGGACCACATTTTTCCCCTTTCCAACTTCTCATCCAAAAATAAATCAGTGTGAGAAATCTCTCTTAAAGATTTACCCAGGCCAAGACCTAATCAGATAGCAAAAGATCTAATCAAGTTTAGGCTAATGGGTATATTCTAAGTCATTGTGTTTGCTCTGACAGGTCTGGGAAAATGTTAATTCTCCCTATCATCAAGATAGGTGATATGGAAATTCATGTCTCTTTGACCAAGATTTGAGGGACCTAAGTCACTTACCTCAAGATAACCCACCTCCCATTTGATTAACTAATCAGAGATGATTAGGCATCCCTCAAGAACCCCTCCTCTTCGAAAAAGCATATAAACTGTGACCCCACTTCCATTAGGGGTCTTTTGGTCTAAGAAAGATGACCAAAAGACCATCCTTTTATGAATAACCCACTGGCCTTATTAATAAAATGATTAAATTACCCAGAAACTATGTCTTTCAAACCTTTTTAAACATCACAGAGACCTTCAGTGAGAGGGAATCCATTATCTTCAGAGACAGACCAATCTACTTTTGGATACCTCTAATTAAGGGGAGGTTTTTCCTGACATCCAACCCCAAAATATCCTTCTTTGCAATGTCTACCAATTCATTGCTCCTGGCTCTGCTCTCCAGGGGGGATACACATGACTCTAATCCATCTTCCAGATGACAAACTTCCTAGGACTTGATGACAGCTATGCTGTCTCATCTGAGCCTTTTCTATTCCAAGTTCAATAGTCTCAATTTCTTCAGTCCATATGACATGAATGCCAAGCCCCTCACCATCCTCGTCTTTTTGGGGATAAGTCCCATTTTATCAATGGCCTTCCTAAAATGCTGGGCCTAGAATGGAATACAATACTCCAGGAGTATTCTGGCAAGGGCAAAGTTCAATAGAACTGTTCCCACCCCATCCTGCTCCTCCAATTCCTAGACAACATAATCAATCTGTGGTCTTTCCAGCTCATCAACCAAAGCTCCTAGAGAGGATGTCCTCTCTGAGAGGAAACATTGACCCCTTATTGTGGTAGCCACTGGTCTACTGCCCAAGGTTAGTAATCTAGTGGGGATGGTGCTAATCCCCAAGTGCTGTATCATAGACACAGCAAGTAAGTAAACCCATCAGTGTGGCCCATGATGTAGAGCTTGGGCCATGGAAGAACCTGCAAGCCCCTGGCATCTGTGCCGGGGATCTAGCCCATCTACCTTACCTAATCTATCGTTATAATGAGTACCCCAGAAAGACTTGCCAAGAACACTTTTCTTCCCAAGCTCCAGAAGAAGCCAATTCTGTGGCCTCTGAAGAAGACTCCATTCAGTTCCCCCATATTGGCTTAATTCTCCATCTTCCCTGACCATGAAGGGGAAAAAAAGAAATTCTCAGAATCCTTAGAAGGGCCAAGCAGGCCCACTAAGATGCCTGCTACCTGCTCCTAGGTGATTAGCTCATTGTCCTTGCTAGCAGGGAGCATATCACAGTGTTATAAAGAGGTACCCCCTTCACAGGGTTATTTATCATAGAAGCTAATGTACTGAAGTTGGAAGGCCAAGGAACAAAGCAGCCATATATTAGGGGAGGGAGGTTCTGGGAGTAGGATATGTTCCTTCATTTGTCCTGGGTTAGTCTGAAGTTGATCCATCTTGGCTTAATTGGGCTATTGCTTTAATTAAAAAACCTTGCCAGAAAAAAAAAAAAAGGTTTCCAGCAAAATGCTGCAATTTCAGTGCCACTGGATCCAAGTCAAGATGGAGACAGGGCTTACTTAGCCTAATCAAAAGGGGGAAATGCTATAACTGGGCATCCTATTAGCTCAGCTATGGCCCTTCCCGCCCCCACCCTCACCCTCTTTCTCTCATAGAAGACTTCTGAAGATGCTTCTCTCGGCAGGCCAATTCCCAGGCTCGATTCCATTTATCCCTCCTTGTCTGATGACTGGTGGGATGCATTTGGCAAGCCTTGCCAGCTGCAGTTAATCGTTGTCAGCAGCAATGTTGTCCTTGGCTATCATTGCTGTCAGATATGCAGATCAAGGTTCTGTGAGTCTCATTGGAAGAGAGGCACACAGAGGTGACCTCCCCACAAGCAACCTACTCCGCTCCTGAGACATTTCTTGGTGTCAGGTTGAACCAGTGGCTTAAGGCCACCTGTGTTCCCAACTCAGCATAGAGCCTGGCCTGCCAAGGCAAATCCAACCCTACACAGCAGGGGCAGATTGTCATTAGGCAAAGAGGACTCTGGGAGAACCTTAATGGAGGTAGGGGCTATTGTTATTCCTGTTTTACAAATGTGGAAACTGAGGCTGACAGAGTTTAAGTGACTAGCCCAGGTTGGTAAGCAAAAATGAAAGGCAGATTCTTATGTATTTTGACATTCATGGGAGCAACATACACAAATGGACTTCATTTTCATGAGCCTCAATCACTTACTAAGGCTTTAAGTTCTAGACAGGTTGTGATCTGTGAAAGGAAGAGTTCCCACACAAGTAAAATCACAAGTTCTTGAAGCTGACCATGACTTGTAAGAAACATATTCCCAAGATGGCACAAAGAACCGCTATAGAGAGATTGTACCAGATACATTCCACCTTGGTGGCAATTGCAGGGCTGCTACTCTATGGCACAGGAGAATTCCTGTTAGGTTTAGCAAGCAGAGTCTTAGAATTATTTATTCTCCCAATAAGGAAATACAGCATACTACAACAGGACATTTTTAAGAGAATCATAGATGGAATCCAAAGGACAGAGATGAGAATCTTAATGAGTGCATAAGATTCACAGGGAATTCAGGTTCATTCCTCTGTCTCTGTAAATACACTCATTTAAGTAACTAGACAGGCATATTGCTTTACACTACAAACCTGAAATTGTTATATAAATATGAACTATTATTACTAAGGGCTGATAGGTGGCTCAGTGGATAAAGTGCCAGGCTTAGAGTCAGGATGACTCATCTTCTTAAGTTCAAATATGGCCTGATACACTTACTAGTTGTGTGACCCAGAGCAAATTACTTAACTCAGTGTACCTCAGTTTTCTCATCTGTAAAATGATCTGGAAAAGGGGATGGCAAACTACTCCTGTTTCTTTGCCAAGAAAATCCCAAGTGGGGTCACAAAGAGTTGGACACAACTAAAACCACCAAACAACAACATTGTTACTAAAGATTGCTTTCACCTTTTAAAAACATCTTTATAAAGGGACGCTTGAGAGCCTCCGTAAGTAACAGACTGCTGATAAGTAGGAATTTCTCCCTATTATCTCCCTTGGATTCTTCCTCAAATCCATGTAAGCCTCCATTTCCCTCTTTACTCTCCTAGGTGAGAAATTATAATAGCTGCTTGTGTAAGCCTGGGATCTCAGCAGCATCCAAATAACATTAAAACCCAGTTCAAAAGATCATTCCGGGGGTGGCTAGGTGGCACAGTGAATACAGCACCAGCCCTGGAGTCAGGAGGACTTGAGTTCAAATCCGACCTCAGACACTTGATACACACACACATATACACACACACACACACACACACACACAAAAACCTAGCTGTGTGACCTTGGGCAAGTCACTTAACCTCAATTGCCCTACCTTCCCCCCTCCAAAAATAAAAAAAGATCATTCCTCTTCAAGTGCCACTCTTAGTTCTTGAACATTCTCTCCCATGCCATAGAAGCTACCTCACTTTGAGCATTCACTCTACCCTTGGACTTCTCACACTGGAAGTACTTCCACCTCTGAGTCCCCTTCTAATTAACTGGGTCTGCCCAGAACTTCCATTTTAAGGAAAAACTTCCACTCAATGAAAAAGACCAGTCATATCTTTATTCCTCTACAGGTCCCCCTCCTTACTTCCCAGACTTTCTCCACGATGCCCCCTCTCTTTCTTTGCAACTCTTTTACCTGTTATTGCCCCAACTGGATTGTAAACTACTTGAGGGTAGCCATTGTCTTTCCTTCTGCTTCAATTTGTATTCCCAGTGCTTAGCACAATGCCTGGCACATAGCAAGTACTTTAAGTGCTTCTTGACCTGATGGTGGACCAAGGATACAGAAAGGTGTTGGCTTTTTCAGTATGACAGTAGTTTAACAAGCCAGGATAATTGTCTCCTTCCCTGTACTTTAGGCAGGTATACCATGCAGGGGCTAAGGATGGAGCATTCGTTAGAAGTATGACTAATGTGTGAAGGCTTTGGACTTTGAAGGACTCCTAAATCCTTCCCAATGAGGAGAGAGAAAAGGGAAGAGAGGATGAAGAGGAAGAAGAGAGGTGTAAGACTCAGAAGTGTGAGAGAGGAAGAGGAAGAAGAGGTAGCAGCAAAGGTGGAAAAAGAGGAAAGAGAAAATGATAATATTGGAAAAGAGGAAATTTATTGATTTACTGATAATTCATTGTAATTTCCAAGTCTAGGCTGGGACAGGGTCATTTGGGAGTTGCTATACTATAGTCAGATAGGAGCTACAGAATTCTGCTACATGAGTCCTTTTGAGTTGTGTAACTCAAAAGACTTTGAAATAATGAAATGAAAAGAAAATCTCTTTGAGGATTTCATGATGTATATATACGTATCTTTTATATATTATAAATATTATCTTATATATTATATATGAAATATGTTTATATATATATATGTATGTATACACACACATCTCACATATCTTGAAGAAAGGTTTCCTCCATACTTCTAGTCAAAAACTCAGGAGATCTGACACAGTAAGCATTTAATAAATGCTTTACTGTTGATTGATTATCTCAGCTTTTCCATTGATTTGGTCCTTGATTTTCAGCAAAAAACTTAATCTCTCTGGGCCCCAGTTTCCCCTTGTATGATTTGTATCCTAATCAGGGCCACTAGAAACAGGAGGGAGAAATAGAATGATAGAGATTTTAGAATTCTCTGAAGAATGGTGTGGTGTGAGTTCATTGGTCGATGGTCATGTATTGTACACAATCTAAATAAAGGCATCTAGTCGTATCTATCTGCCCTGTGCTCTTGACGGAATGTGTGACTGAAAAAGAAATGACTCAGTCTGTGGAACCTCTAATTGGTCTCCTGGGCTCTACAGAAAATCTGCTTCCTTATTTTCAGTAGAGAAGACCTCACCCAATTTCAGCCTCACTCTCTCCCTAGAGTTAAGGGGCCTGGAAGAAGACCAAAATTAACCAAGGTCACAATGAAGGTCTCTTTGACCCTTTATGGTCCTAAAAGCTCACTTGGTACTTTTTGCCAAAGTGAGAAGCATTAACCCTGGTGTCTTCTCTTGGATCTCTTCCAAATCACTTATGTGCATTAGACCAGCCCCTAGAGGTCTGGCTGAGGATATAGTAATGGGGACTATATAAAGATAATTCTTTGAATTTGTATAGTAGTTTCCCTTCAGGGTGATGCTAGTGGGATATAATGGAAATAACAATGAATTTGAAGTCTGAAGACCAAAGTTAATCCCAACTCTGCCACTTGCTACCTGTGTTACCCTGGACAAGTCACTTCATCCCTACGGGCTTCTGTTTCCTCATCTCTAGGGTTGGATTTCACAATATCACACAATGAGAGGATTGGAAGATTTCTCCATGACTCTCTTCTCTACACCATATGTGGAAGCAATCCCCACTGTAGCATACCAACCAAGCGGTCATAGGTATTCTTCTTTGAGACCCTCAAGGATGGAGAACCCACCACATGCAGAAGTAGTCTATTTCACTTTTGGTCAGCTCCAACTGTCAGGAAGTTTTTGCTGACTTGAAGGCTGAACTTCCCTCTTTACACCTTCTACTCCTCTTCCTTGTTCAAGTAAAAAGTATTATCTCTCTGCCATATTTGAAGACAATTATTATATTTATACTGAGTCTTCTCTTCCCCAAATAGCCTCAGTCCCTTCAGTCAATCTTTATATGACATAGACTCAAAGCCCATCCCCATCTTGATTTCTCTCTAAAATGCCCTTTGTTCTCTCTTGCCCTGGATATCAAAGACAACTAAATTTCTATCAAGTATAACTAAAACTTCTATGTTTTATATAGTATGCAGGAACTTCAACCTCAGACACCAGTTGTGTGACCATGGCTCAGCCACTGACTGACTCACCATGACCTTGGGTAAGTTGTTAATTTTTTAAATCAATTATCGAAAATTTTGAGAAAGAGACCTCAATGACCATAGAGTCCAGAGCGTGCCTGAAAGAAAATTGCTTCCACCATATCCCCAAAAGGGATCATTCTTCAGCTTTTGATTGAAGACCTCAAAAAGGGAATCCCCTTAGTCCAGATGCAACCTCTTCCATGATAAAATAAGAATGTTGAGATAGATGACTTATAAGAGTGAACTTAAGCTTCAGCATTCTATAGTCATGTTTTCTGGTTCTTAAATTTGGTCTAGAATAGAGATTCTTAACTCTTTTGTGTCTTGGACCTTTTCATTAGTCTGTTAAAGCCTACTGACCTTTTCACAGAATGTTTCTTAAATAAATAAAATGCACAAAAAGAAGTCACTTACATTGAAATAGTTAGCAAAAAAAATTTTTTTTTAAGTTCACAGCCTCCATGTTAATATCCTCTGGTCCAGAATAAGAATTTGGGGATCATCTGAGCATGGGAAGTATTCAAGATATTGTCATCCCCAGTAGCCCTAGCTACATAAGAAATGTCTGCATTTCAAGTTAAGAACATGTCAGTTTCTTGCTGAGAATTTGTAAAGTCTTATTTCCCTGTCGCTCTGTAAGTCAGAGAAGCTTGACCCTGAAGAACCATAAACTCTTGAATTTCCATAACAGGTAATGATTGCTTTTTAAAAAATGTAATCATGAGAAATTAAGGTGATGATGATCTAAAATGGTAGAAATTGCAACATGTCACTGGGAGTTGCAAAAATATTGCATCTAATATTTGTTATAAGAGTTTTGTTTTCTTTCTTTTTTGATTAGGGAAGGAGAGAGAAGAAGAAAAAGGAGGAGAAGAAATAAATTTTAATAGAAAAAAGATGAGGCAATAAAAAATTAATTTCTACCAGATAACTAGAAAGATGATAGTGATGATGATAATAGTAACAATAATAACTTACATACAGCTTTAAGATTTTTACATATATTATCTTATTTCATTTGATCCTCACAACAACCTTGTAAAGTGTCATCATTACTCCTATTTTACAGATGAAGAGACTGAGGCTGAGAGCAGTTAAGTGACTTGCCCAGGGTCATTCAGCTAGTAAGTTTCAGAGGAAGAAATTGACCTGAAGTCTTCCTGATCTCAAGGCTCTTGCTTTGTTCACTCTGCTACCTAGCTGCCTGTCCAATAGATGAATTATCCAACAGAAGTTCACTATCCCATATAAACTAACAGGTCACAAATGCTCACATTATAAATACAAATCCCCAAATAACGTTGAGAATTCAACAAATAAACTATTTTGAAACTGCAACATCTTGACAGGCAGAACTGTTGACTGTGGTTGCCTGGACATAACACTGATGCATAAAAACCTTAAGAAGACTTTAAATAGATGTTACCATACCATGCCATCTCTGACTACAGGGAATGGAAACCTTTCCCAATATGGAAACTTAGAGAAAGAAACCAAAATTACATGGGAACAGAAAAAGGCCCATATCATCCTTGTGGTTCTGTCCCAAAGATGCTTTCAGTGAGTCTGCAGAAGACAAGCGTCATTCCTAATCTTATTCAATTGAAACAAGCAGTTATTTTACTCATTTGAATAACAGTCTATAAAACAAAAAAGAAAATAGAAGGATAGCAACCTCCCTTGAAATATTTCTGGCTGAGCTCCATCCAAAGAGATGAGAAGAATGAGGTAACAATGATATTACTAGCTCTCATTTTTCTTGTTGCTGTTCAATCATTTTTCAGCCTTATTTGACTCTTCATGACCCCTCTGGAGTTTTCTTGGCAGAAATACTGGAGTGGTTTTGCCATTTCTTTCTCTAGCTCATTTTACAGATGAGGAAACTGAGGCAAAGAGCCCTTGATTGGCTCTTCTCATTTATTATTTTGTATTATGATTAGGGGTGTGTGCATCTCCCTACTAGGTCAGGAAAGTAGGTATTGTATTTTATTTACCCATTATAGTTACCCCAGGGTCTAGCACAGTGCTCTGACGATAGAAGTTGCTTAGTAAATAGTGTTTGGGATTTAACTTGGAACTATCATTCTAATGTCAAATCACAGCATCAAGTAACAACTCAACCCAGGTCAAAAGACAACTTTAGGGTGATAAGTCAACATCTGTCCCAGATGCTTATGTTATCTTCCTCTCTCCCAGCCCTCATTTTTGCTTCATTCTTGTCCTTCTCCCTTCCCAGCATGTGGTGATCTGTCCTGGTATCCCTCACCATGTCACTAAGCAAATGATGTGTTTCTTTTTTTTTTCTTTTTGGAGGGGAGAAGGCAGGGCAATTGGGGTTAAGTGACTTATCCAAGGTCACATAGCTAGTAAGTGTTAAGTGCCTGAGGCCGGATTTGAACTCAGATCATCCTTGACTCCAGGGCCAGTGCTCTATTCACTGTGCCACCTAGCTGCCCCTAAGATGTGTTTCTTATGGAACAGGATATAGTTGGGTTCCAGGAAAAGACATTTGTGGTCTCATTGGACTGCTTAACATCTCAGAAACCATTTATTGGACAGAGCTTTTCTGTTCTGGAGTTCAGAGGAAACCCCTGGGTCGGGTCTAGGATACTGCCTTTTGTCTCTCAGCCCAAATTCTCAACCTTTAATGTACCTCCCTTGCCAATCCCTATTCTCTTCCCACTCCATTCTATAACTATCTATAATTACACATACAAGAAAGTTGATTGACAAACTTTACTCAGGAAAATATTTGACAAGCTCTTCATATGAGCAATCTATGAGCTGCAGGGCCCTGGGGAAGGGACTCTCTTGGTGTGGACTGTAATCCCAACTCTGCCACTTATTAATGATGGGCTCTTGGGAAGTTGCTTAAGCTCTCCTGGAGTCTCACTCCCCATCTATACAATGTGGATGGGGATGTTAACCTCATTGCCTCACTGGGCTGGTATAAGTATAAAATCAGTTTACAGATGCAAGAACATGTTGAAAGACTGAAGCATTACACAAAAGCAATGTATTATTTATTTCTGCTATCAAAGAGATTTAACTGGCTCAGAGGAAGCTTGACCCTGACTCCAGAGGCAGAGCACAGAGAAGGGAAGGACATTCTCTTTGCTCCAGCTGAAATCCAACTGTGATTGGCCTCTGAAAGAAGGCCTCTAGAAGTCTCTGTGGCCTGTGGGTCATTCACAACCAGAAACCAGTCTCAAAAACACTGGGGAGAAAGAGTTTGATTGCGGGGGTGGATGAGGGGAGGGTTCGTGTAGAGGAAGGCTGCTGCCAAAATGTTGCAGATGACATGATCTATGAGTCCCTTCCAAGAGAACCTCTGGGAGGGAAGCTCTGCAACATGACATCATGTGTTACCCAGACCGCTAGGTCATTGCTAATTAGCATAACGGGGCCACCTGATCACAGCTGCTGCCCCTGGGAAACTACCATTGGTGCCAATAACCCACAGGCAGCCCAGAAACTTGTCTCTCTATCCTGTCAGGAGGCTTTTGGGTTAGAACAGGTGAAGGAACAGCTGACATCTGCCTTTGTGTCTCAGAGCCCAACATAGCTTGTAAGAAGGAAAGTCAATATTTAACACTATGAGTTTTCTTCCTCCTTCACCATCTCATTAATAATGTCCAGTGCCACATAGAACACTGCTGCCTACATGCCTTCTAGCAAACCCCCTCACTGGGCAATGTTCACTATGGGACCTAAATATCCTAAAGAGTTTGACAAGCATTTATTAAATACCTACTGTATACACAGCATGGGACTAAGTGCCAGGGATAAAAAGAATAGAGCAGATGTGGGCTGGGCATCTCTCACAGTTTATAATCTAAGAGTGTAGAAGGATGGTGCACATAGGGTAATGTGGAAGTTTCTAGAGAAAACTGGACTTGGATCTAGAAAACCTACTCTGCAACCTTATATAATCAGTATTTATTAAATGCCTACTGTGTGCTAATGACACATGGGAGAGAGGGAGAGAATTTGGAACTCAAAATTTAAAAAGAAAGGCATGCTTAAAATAAAAAATGAATTTATTTTCTAAATATAAATATTCAGAATTGAAAATAGGAGAGATAAGGCAAATGCAGAAAATTATGTACTGAGAAAGGGATTTTGGAATCCAGGAGGTGATAAGGAGGGTGGATGACAGGATAAAGAGGAGAGAAACAAAAAGGAAGTCACTTGTTGGGGGGAAAGTGCTTAAAACTAGCCCAGTCTGACCTTTAGATCAAAGAGATTCAAGTAATACAATAAGAGAAGAAATTGGCTTCATTTTTCTTGTTCAGAGTGATAGATAACAAGTCAGTAATGATTGGGGACAATTGTTCTCTGACTCTTGGGTCAAGTGAGCTTCCTTTGTCAAGAATCTCAGGCTAGGTTAGGATGGAAGCCCCTCGAGTCTTCTGACCACGACAATGGCTGCCCAGAGGACAACGCTGCCAAACACTTCCGACACATCCAAATCTGAAAGGAACCCATTCACAACTGAGTCTCCTTTTTCAGGGAGCCTGTATTTTTAAAGAAATGAAAGGCATCACCAAGCCTGGGCTTTCCATCACTATGCAGGACAGAACAGAACCCACTGACAAGAACCCAACCTAAAAGAAGGTCAATCCCAAGAGCCAGAGTTGGGTAAGGATGGGCTAGGTCAAAAGGAATGAGATTTTAGCTGACATTTATTTCCCTTGGTGCATAGAGAGATTTGGGTAATTTTTTCCCAGCTCTGTTTTTTTTTTTAACTTTCCCAGAACTTCCCCACTCTAACTCACAGACCCAGAGAACAGCTTCATTAACATGTATGTGTTCAAGGGAGAAGAAAACGAAAGGTTCCATTCTGCCACGATTATTTGGGAGCTGCCTGGTAATTTTTCTGACAGCAGGCTTTGGCAGTGGGTTTAACCCAGGGTCTGGAAAGGGAAGCACTGTAATATCCAGAAAGACTGTCATTCTGGCACAGCTGACCTGTCCATGAGGCATCGGGAGAAAACTCATAAGTCCTAGACTTGGAATGTAAAATGAAGTCTAAAAATGTCTCCCAGACATCTGGCTACAAAGTCAAAGAATCTTGGGGGTTCTTGAAGATGGAGGGTATGAGATGATGATCAGAATGAATGCCTGTAATAGACTGACGTCTTCAAGAACAGCTATGTCAGTGGGTTCCATTGGCCCTTAAACCACCTCCATTGGCTTGCTCAAAATGCAAATGCTCTACTAATGATATTGTAATCACTAAGTGTTATACAACACTTCAAAATTTGCAATGCACCTTATATCTTCTGATTTCCTTTGAGTCTTACACCCCCATGAAATAGAACCTACAGGCAGATTTTGTAGATAAGGAAAGGGAGGCCCAAAGAGGTAAAATGTTACAGCCCTTTGCAGTCACACAGCTAATAAATGTTAGACTTTGGACTTGAATCTCAGACATCTTGACTCCAAGTTCAGCACTTTAGCCATGATATAATAAGCAGAAAACAACAGTTAAAACACTTGGCCATGATACTATCTTATCTAGCCCAAATTTCTACAAAGTATCTTGGATTCCTCATCTGTGTAGCCCTTCTAGTTCCTACATGCTATGGTTTCAATCCTGTAGGGAATGGAGAGGATAAAAAAACTCATTGGACCTTTTGTCCCATCAAGGGGCTCACAGGTAGGAGATCTGAGGGCCAATGGGCTCTAGAAACTTTACAGATGGATAATCCTACCCTATAATTCAGTCAAAATCCCCATTGAGTATAATAGCTTATCTCTCCTTCATGATCTTGCTGGTGCTATTTCCTATGCTTAGAATGCATTTCCTTCTCCACCTGTAGAACCACTGCCCATTCTTTAATCCAGCTTAGAGAAGCATTTTAGGATAGTAGGAAGATCAGTGGATTCAGAATCAAAGAATTTAGAGAATTAGGTCAAATTGTGCCTGACACTCATTTTCTGTGTGACCCTGGATACGTCACTTACTCTCTCTAGGTCTTAGCTTCTTGATCCGTAATATGAAGAGGATGGACTAGATGACCTCTGAGGTACTTTCCAGCTCTAAATCTAGGCTCCAATCCAATCTGGCAAGAATTTATTTACCAACAATTAAGATCAAGGAGTAGATTCCAGGGATACAAAGACAAAAAACATTAGTCCTTACTCTAAAGGAGCCTCTATTCTCCTGGGAGAGTATAGTATATAAACAGATGATTGAAAGCCTCAACCCAAAAGCAATCTCCTTTTTCCTCTGCACCTGCATGGCCTTTCCTTTTGGATCTCCTCTAGCACATGGTTTTGCTATTAATGTATTTATCATATGTTATTTTATTTATATTTATTATAGAAATGTATCTATGTATCTTTTCCTAGAACTAGACTGTAAGATCCATGAGGACAGAATTATGTCTTATATGAATTTAATTTCTCTACCAAACCCTAGTTCTTTGTTCATAACTGGTAGGTCCTGGGATGTTTGTTGAGTTAAGGTGTTACAGTATCTAGATTCAGACAAAATGGTCCTAAGGATCTGCTATCTACTACCTGTATGGTCTTGGGTTTGTCATTTCCATTCTCTGGGTCTCAATTTCTCCATCAAGATGATGAGATGGTTGAGATAAGTGATCCTTACAGCCCCTTCCAGATCTAAGCCCTATTAATGTGATTCCATTAAGGCACCTCCATCTTTCTTTTGTCGCCATGACAGGACTTTTTTCAATCCATTGCCCTTAAAGTTGACCTCTTCTTAGGTGTAATACTGTCATCCTGCCTACATTAGCCATCATAGGGAGGCCATTCCCTCTCTCAACTGCTGGATATGACAAAAACCCAGGAAAGGGCCCCCCAGTCATAGCCGTTTAATTCCCAGAAATGACTGTTGACAGGGAATAGAGAGGAAACAGGCCCCTTGGAGCTCTGTATCTTTCCCACATCTTTCTGCACAGCTGGCGAGGCCATAGTGTTTTACAGCCCATGCAGGTGGGGAAAGGTGGGTCTGAGGCAAATGGGGGCAGGGAGAAGGAAGGAGGATTTTGGCTCCAAATCCCTTAGGATGCTCAGGTAGCTGTCAACACCCAGGACTGGAAAAAATCACAAAGTAGCCTGAATCACTTAATCACTGACAGAAAGATTCTGCTTTGGCAGACTTGGTGACCTGGGGGTCTTCCAGATGTCAGTCTGTGCTCTCTTCCATCAGTCAGCACCTCCTCCAAAGCTCAGAGGCACCAAAGAGGATAGAAGAAGAATAAAAAAGGGGAAAAATGCAAGAAGAGGATGAGATGCTCCCTATCTCTCTACACTTCCCGGACCCTAGTTCTATCTCCAGGCCAATTCTCAATCATGCATTTGGTATGTTACATAATCTACAGATGGATCCCAGCAAAACACTTAAAGCTGTGGTCGTCTGGCCCGTACTGGACACTGCCTTCCCAACAAAAAGACAAATCTAATAGACATGCTTTCTCTGGTGTAGGCACCCTCATTGAGCAAGTCTTCCTCTATTCTGACAAATGATCTCATCACAACACAGTAATGTGCCATCCCTGGACAATCCTGACCCAGAAGACTCTGTAAGAGAGTAAGTTCCTTATGGAGGAATAATGGAAGTGCAATAATTAGCCAGCTCAAAATAGAGAGTAAGAAGGGAAAGCAAGAGAGACTGAGATCTTACATTCGGTGCAACACACAACGATTAAACACCTGCTGCGGGCCAGGAACTGTTCCAGCAGCTAGGGGTACAAAGACAGAAACAGATTTGGCCCTACCCTTCAGGAGCTCATAGTCTTTCAAGATCTTATGGGTAAAATCAATTTCAAAATTAAACAAAAACACTGAGAGTAAAGCCACAGACCTTCACATCCCTGGGGAATGGAATGATACAAAGAATCAGCTATTCCAGATAACCTATTCCCTTTAAACATCAAACTCCTTTTTAAAAAATCAAATGTTTTAGATGAAAATATTTCTGTAATGTACAATTGACTTTCCTGTCTTCTTATAGAATATCTTTCTATTCTGAATGAATGACTGGATTGTGTTGTGATACACTAACAGCTAGAACTGACTGGAGGGTGTAGGAGCTGTTTGTCCCCACACTCAATGGCCTCAGACCATTGTTGTTGATAACGTTTTTATTCCCTGCTTCCCTAGGATCTTGTGTTGTATGCATCCCTCTGTTGTGACCAATTCTGGGGTCAACTCTTGGGTACCAAAGAAACCATCCAGATGTCAGTCCCCACAGAGAAGCCCAGAATTTTGGAGCTGGAAGGCCATCACCACCAGAATACACTCGACCTTTGCTAAGAGCTATCCAGTGAGAAGGAAGCCACTACTTCCTCGATGAGCTGATTCTGATTTTGGACAACTCTCATTGTTAGGAAATTCTTACTTTATCCCTTTGCAAATTCTATCCATTGAGTTTAGTTCTGACCTCTGCAGTGAAGCAGAACAAATCTGATTTATCTTTGATATCTTTGATATCTTTGATATCTAGCCCTTCAAATACTTGAACATCTCTATGGTAGCCCATTTAAGTCTTCTTTCTGGACTACCTGTCCCCAGTTCTTTAATCTGATCTTCACCATGACTGGTCTGCTTCTGACTGTTTCCATCAGACAATTAGCTGTCAGTCCTTGTTACTGTCAGTGTGTGATGGTCCTTTTCCTCACCTTTACTGTGCTGTGTGCTTGGAAATGAGATCATCAATTTTAATAGAATTGTGTGTAAAATAATTATCAATAGGACCTGAGTGTGGATCTAGGGAAAATATATTATTCAGCATGGATTTTGTGACAACTGTTTTGCTTGCTTTTTTTTTTTTTTGCTTCTTTTCTGATTCTCAGTTGTATTCTAGGAAAGGAAGTTGCCAGAGAACTCTTCCAAATTGCTTGAGTGTTCAAATACATGTGTTTTACAAGACAATTATATCACCTATAATAATCATTGACATTAACCAGGACCTAGGTTTTTATGTCCCCTACTATACTTCATTATGGTCTTGAAGCTTAAGATTTAGTCTTCCCATCCTTCATATGCCACCTGCCCACCTTCCATTGTAGAAATTAGTTATTTTGTATATTACTATATTTCTAAAGAAACTCATTTCATATTATTCCCTTTCAAAAATGTTATCTTCCAACCAGACTGGCCTGCCTTCTATCTCCCGACTTTGAGATGGTATCTCCCACTTCTATGCTTCTGCCTAGACTGTCTCTCAAACATGGATTGCATTGCCAACTCTCCTCAGTTCTTAAAATAAATCCCTTTGGGCTGAGCACAGATGCCAGTTTTAGCAGGAAACCTTTCCTGATGTTCATAGATACTGGTGGTCTCAACCTCCTCAGATTATCTGGTACTTATCGTTTATTCCACTGCCTGCCCCCTGTGATTACCTCCCATTTCCATATGACACTATACATATATGTGTGTATATGTATATACATACACACATATAGCTATATATTTATGAAATATATACATATATAGTGATATGTGTGTAACACACAATGTGTATATATGTAGGTGTATATTTGTGTGTATAAATACATATTTATATACATACATATACACACACATACTGTGTGTATATATTTCATGTGGACGTAGTTTTTTATATGTCTCCCCCATTAGACTATAAGCTCCTTAAGGGTAGGGATTGTTTTGCTTTCCTTGAATCCCCAGTACTTAGCACTATGCCTGGTACATAGTTTAATAAATGTTTATTAACTATTGACTGTGTAATTTCTGCCTCCTAGGGATAATTTGCACCTTACTTTGAGATGATTAGATGGTATAATGGATAGAGTGCTGGGCCTAGAGTCAGGAAGATCTGAGTTCAAATGTGGCCTCAGAATATTTACTGGCTGTGTGACCCTGAGGAAGTCACTTAAACTCCATCTGCCTGGCATATAGTAGGGGCTAAATGAATGTTAGCTTTTCCTTTTAGCTATTATTGTGGATTGCAAGGAGGATATGCTTGAGATAAGGAGATTTTTTTTTCCCTGATGGCATCCAGCATGGTGCCATGCACTTGATGCTGAATAAATACTGGTTGAATTGAACAAAATTATCACCTAATCATGCATGAGGCCAACCAGAGTAGAAGCCAGGCTGCAGAACCTGGATTTATTCCTGAGGCCTGACAGCAATTAGGGCGAGGCTGGAGTGGGATGGCGAAGTCTGAGAGCCAAGAGGAAAAGTGTATAGTAAGGGCCGTTAGCAATGGTTTTAGAGAGACTTGGGAAGACTTGTATGAACTGATGCAGATTGAATGAAATGAACAGAACCAGAAGAAAAATTTATACACTAACAACAGCAGTGTACAAATGGACAACTTAGAAAGACTTAATTATGATGAATACAGTGATCAGACATGATTCCGAAGGACTTCCTGACAAAGAGGTGATGGCTCAATAGTATTAGACACACATTTTTGGACTTGGCCAATGTGAGAATTTGTTGTGCTTGACTTTGCAGATTACTTTAAAAGGCTTTATTCCTATTTTTTTTTCTAATAAGGGGAAGAGGTAGAGAGAAAAATAAATGCCAATTAATTGAAAAAAGAAATTTAATTTTCAAAAGACAATGATGTCTTATGGCTATAAAGGTGCCTGAGATAATACACACCCTTGGATCCTATTCATTTTGTTGGCTTAACAGAAATTCACAAAGGTACCCGAAGTACAGTGATCCAAACAAGCTGAACATAGAACTGGATAGAAACTTTACAGCTATAAACCATCTATTAACTAAAGGAGTTTCTAAACCTTGGAGTGGGCAGTTTACAGAAGGCAAGAGATTTTGTTGCTGAATGTCTTGGGAGTAGCTGGTTAGGATGGGACTCAAAGTGGAATTGCTTTATTTGTACTGGGAAATTCACTCTTTTTAAAATTTTCATTAATGAATTTATTTTATATGTTTTTCATATTTTAATACACATAAAACATATGCAAATTCACTCTTTAATCAATTCCAAAAAAACCCTGGGGATTTCTGCATTAATATAAACAACAGCTTAATAAAGGTCCCCAGGAGTTTGGAGCAATCAGTTTAGCTCATCACAATGGCTGCCACCACATCCTAAGCTTTGGAAGCCTCTGATCTATGAAGGGACGAGCTGTTGGAGCCCCACAGTGTCTCAGGGCAGCAGGGTGGGAGAAGGATGTGGTTACTGCCTAATGGCACTAAAAAAATATGCTGGTATATAGTCAGCAAGTGACTCTCCTCACACCCCCAGCCTCCTTTCTTCTATTATAATCAAGGACCCTGATTGGACCTAGGGTGGGCTCCCTAGCAACAAAGTTCATCTCTACCATAATAATACAATAGCAAAAATAAATGTTTATTGAATGATTGGAAGGGGTATATTAAATAAGGCAACAAACCAAGGAGCCAGACATTAGGCAAAGCCTTCATGCACTTCCCAGCTAGAGTTGTGGGAGTATCTTTCCATCCAATGCTCTCCAGTGCACAGTTTGTGCCATCTTCAAAGAAACTCCTTTGAACAGGTATTTAGAAGGCATTTCTCCCACACTTCCAGGTCTATATTTCCTACCTCCCTTCAATGCACATCTCAAGTACTACCTCCTATAGGGAAGGATGCCTTACCTGATCCCCCCACCCCCACCCTTCTACCTTCAGCTTTTCTCCTTTTGGAAATTATCTTGTATTGCTTTTCATATTTCTCCCATTTGTCTCTCTATCCACAAGCTGTATGTCCTCAACAGAATGGAAGCTCCTTGAGGGCAGGGAGTTTCCCCCCACCCCTTTTCTCTTTCTATCCCCACTGCCTTGCAAATAATAAGTGCTTAATAAATGTAGTGCCAGACCTGGAGCCAGGAAGAACAGAGTTCAAATCCTACCTCAGATATATACTAGCTATATGACCCTGGTCAAGTGTCTTGACCTCTCTAAGTCTCAGTCTCCTTGGTTGTAAAATAGAGATAATAATACCATCTACCTCACAGACTTGTCATGAGGATCAAATGAATTAAAATCTGTGAAACACTTTGCAAACCTTAAAACACTATATAAATGCTAACAATTAACAAAAATGTGTTAGAAAGAAATTAAATTAGTCACAAAGGACTTCCCAGTCACTATTTATTCCCTCCTTTGCTCCCTCCTTCCCTTTTCCATTCACAAGATCCCAGGTGAGTAGGCTTAATTTCATTTAAACAGATGGGGAAACCAAGTTACAAATCTTTGGTCAGGTTTCTCCAAATGACACAGAGATGGCTCTCAACACATGCACAATGGCCCTTTCAGCACGGACAAACCTTTGCTCTACCATCCAAGCTGATATGAAGCAGGTGTTCAAACCAAAGAAGAGCTTAATGGAGACGAACTGAGCTACAAGAGATTTTCTTTTTTTACTTACATGATTAAACAGCCCAGGGAAACATTTGCATTGGAACAGATGGTAGCAGTCCTGAGTATGGCGAAGCCTGTAAAAAGTTTTCACACTGTTAAAAATGGCAGTGTTCTCTGTCATCCCTATTCTCATCAGCCATCTGTAGCTTATAGGACATCAAGTAATGACTGTAAATCCATTAGTTTCAAACTGGCATTCAAGGCCCTCTGTGCTCTGACAATGCACCACCAGTCTACTCCTAGCTTTATCATCCACTCTTCCCACACTAGGTTCCAATTGGGTAAAACTCCCAGCTGCTCCTCAAACATCCCATGACCCTCCCTGCCTTCACACCTTTGCTCATGCCCTCACTAGAATGTAAGTTCTTCGTGAGTAGGAATTGGTTCATTTATTCTATTTATATCTCTGGCTCTTAGCACACAGTAGGTGTTGAATAAATATTTGCTGATTTGATGCCATCCCCTCCATCTAGAATGTTCTTCTACTGTTCTCTCCTTGATGAAGCTCCATCCTTCCTTCCGGGCCCAGCTTAAATCAAAGATTGCTGAAGCCTTCAATTACACACACACACACACACACACACACACACACACACACACAGAGTGTTCTAGGTGGAATTCTCTTTCATCTTCTATAGCACTGAGTTCAAATCCAGTCTTAGACACTTACTAGACTTATGACCCAGGACAAGTCTTTTAGCCTTTTTTGCCTCAGTTTCCTCATCTGTAAAAGAGGGATAATAATAGCATCTACCTTACAGGGTTATGGTAAGGATCAAATAAGATAATATTTGTAAAATTTGTAACAAAGTGCCTGACATACAACAAGATGTTGTCGTCATCATCATCATCATCATCACCATCATCATCATCATCACCATCATCACCATCACCATCATCATCACCATCATCACCACCATCATCACCACTATCATCATCATCACCATCATCATCATCATCATCATCACCATCATTACCATCATTACCATCATCATCACCATCATCACCATCATCATCATCACCATCACCATCATCATCATCAT
>CM053589.1:159005751-159102267 GCA_028646515.1 Pseudochirops corinnae
CCTTTCCATGACCCCAAGCAACTTTCTGAGACTATGAGCTACAGATGAACTGGCAATCTACATCAGTGGAGGTAGTTCCCACACCAGGAGCACGGCCACGAACAAAAACATAGGTCCTGAACAAAATAAAAAACTCTATGTATGCTGCAAATAAGCTGAAAAGACCTTTTGTTTGGTGGCTTAGAGGACGAAGGTCGCCAGCTACCACCATTTGTTTCTAGGACAAAGCAGTGGAGGCTTCCGATGAGATCCTGTCTACTGTGCATCCGAGCTCAGGACAGAGACTGGGTTTCACAAGACTTTACCACTCAGGGCCAACTCTTCAAACTTGGTGATGCTTCAAGGGGAGGAAGGAGGGGGTGGGGTGAGGAAAATGTCACTTCTCATTTGACCCAGTTTGCTAGAGAAGGAGCAGGACTCCACTTTCGGAAAGACCTCTCAAGTGGTTGCATTAAAAATGTTTTCCTTCACGGTGGCTTTGCCAGCTCCCATCGAAGTCTCCCCACAGACCACAGGGTCTGAAAGGACCCAGAGATCCCCATCTGCTCCGAAATGGCAAAACCTGCCAACTTCAGACCAATTAGCATTCGTATTATCATGGAGAAGAGAGACTTATAGCCCAGGCCCCCTGATGAGCTATCTTTGGGAGAGATGAAGTTCAGACCTCTGTCGACTCAGATTTGTCTGCTTGGGAAGTTACTGGAAGAGAAGACTCAACATTAATTTCAATTACAGTAGGCTGCAAGCCCATTCATAAATATTGCCTTCGACACTTTTCCCCTTTGCTGCTCAAGTCTGACCTTGAGTCACCAACACACACACACACACACACACACACACACACACTGGGCAAAGAGATGATTCAGGCCTTGGGAAGATCAAAGGGGGTGGTCAAGATAAGCACATTATTTGAGCATGGGGGTTGGGGATGGGGGTTGCCAAATTAATATTAAGGCTCCTAAAAATTTCATTACATTAAATCCATTGCTGGTGTCATTTCCTTAACATCTTCAGATTAGAAGCAGTAAGAGGATAGAGATCAGACTTCACGTTCAGGGAGACCTGGGTTCAAAATCTGCCCCCAACACTTACTAGCTGCGGGACCCTAGGTAAGTCACTTAAGCTCTGTGTTCTTCAAGCACCTCCTTAAGACTTATCTACTAAGACCTAGACTGGTCGTAGCTGCTTGGGTAGAAAGTACCCCAGGCTAGCAAAATGAAAAATTCTTCATATGTCATAAATTATGTATTGACATTATATATTATATATCATATCATATATATTATATATCATATGTTGAATTATATATTGACATCACTGATTCTAATAAGGTACTAGTTTTTCATTTACATTTTCAAGCCTTGTTAAAAGAAAGGGTCACTGTCATCCTGGAGACCTCTGCGTTCATAGGGTGCAAGATTTGGGGAAACTAGCTTAAGAAATTTAGGAAACTGAGAATCACCTACCCCAGGGGTTCTTAACATTTTATGCCTCTGGGAGTGTTTGTTTGTGCCAAATTGAACTGAAATGGAAAGAAATGCTAAAACTCAGAGGTTAGTGAAAATAAGGATGTAACTTTTTTTCCCAATCAAGTTCATAGATGCCTTGAAATCTATCCATGGATTTCATGGGAGTCTGTGGACATCAGGTTAAGAACCCTTGATCTAGTCCAGGAGTGGGGAACCTGTGGCCTCAAGGGTCACACATGGGGACCTAGAGGGCCACATGTAGCCTCAAGGTGGCAGGTTCCCCAACTCTGGTCTAGTTCAATTCCCTTTTTACAAAAGATGAAACTGAGTCCCAGAGATCTTACAGATACTTGTCCAAATCACCCAGGGAGAAAGTGCCAAAGGTGATATTCAAATCCTGCTCCCCTAACTTCTAATCTGGAAACTCTTTTCAACAATGAAGGGGGGAAGTAAATAAAATCATGTAAGCAACTGTAAAACTATCAATTCTGTAAGCCCCTTGACTATAATTTTAAACAGAAAATTGAGGTGTTTTGAATATTGCCATGAACCCCTAGCAGGCTGTTGACATACTGAGATTTACCTCATATTCAAAAAGTCAAGCCAACTGCAACAGAAAGCCTAAAAGCATTTGTCAGCATGAGATCCATCCAGTGTTATTCTACACAATTCTCTGATGGCTAAAATTGATGCGTGTGTGTGTGTATGTGTACGCGCGCGCATTTACTGGAAATGTCACCCAGAGTAAATATGGAGATGTCAGATGATATGTTTAGCATTGTTTACAAGCTTTTTTACAAATTGATGTCTAATTTGGAATGCAAAGGCCCCCAAGGACAAAATATAAAAATAAGGAAGCAATTATACAGATATTGATTATGGATTAGACTAACGACATTACTAATTACATTTAAGGTTGCAGATCAGCTGACCTGTTATTTCAAGAGTCTTCGTTATGAACTGAATAGGCAAATACATTCCAGTTTCTTACCAAGGAAAATACACAAGATTCCCCAAGAAAAGAGGTTTTGTTTGCTGGAGGCAGAGTCTAGTTCTAAGCTGCGGATTTATCAAACCCTCCAAGGCTGGGTCCCCTGAGTTTTTGCCCAGCCAAAGACCCAGAAGGCCATACTCCTTAAATTCTCAGGGTACCAATCCCCAGGGCTAAACTGTCCAGTAGGTTTACTAGAAGAATATGATTTTTTCCAACTGTTTGACATTGGGCAAGCCACTTAAGGTCACTAGACCTCAGTTTCCTCAACTGTAATTCAGGATTGGGCTGGTAAATGTCTAATAACTGGCTATGGCAGGGGTGGAATGTATAAATAACACACTTTTAAGTCTAATCTGCATTATTAGACATTTTCTCCACCACTTTCTTAAGTCTTGGCCATCAATAAAACAATGAATCAAGCCCTGATTTGTAGCATTTGCCAATTTCTGAGGCATAAATGTTCACAATGAAGATTGAACAACTGGGTCCTGAGCCAATATAAGCTGGCTCCTGCACTCCCCTGCTTGAACTTGATGAACTCTGAGGTCACTTCATTCATTCCTCTCCAGGCTGCAGTCCTTACTCTTCTCCAAGGCTTTGTCTGCAATGTCCCAGAACCCTTTCCACCCCAGATGTTTGCTCCAGCCCTGACCTTCACACACTGGAAGTTCCCTTAGCCCTGTAGCCCCTCCCTCTGCTTCCTCCTGGAACCTCCAATGTAAGGAGGATGCCCAAGTCCTCCATGTCTTCATCCCTCTCCAGGTTGCACTCTTGACTCTCCTCTTGGATTTTTTCTACCATGCTTTTGTACTCTCCATCTTTCCAGCTTCCTTTTAAATGTTGTCTTGTTTCCCTGGAATGTAAGTTCCTTAAGATCAGGGACTGTCTTTCTTTCTGCTTGTACTTGTATTCCCAGGGCTTAGCGCAGTGCCTAGCACATGACAAATACTTCATAAATGATTGTTGATTGAATTCTATTTTTCTCTCCAAATAGAAATTTTCCATTTTATGGTCCAGTGGCCAGTTTACCACAAGTACCCTTGGCAGAGACCACTGAGAGTTTGTGAACCAAGGCTAGAAGGGAGATGTATGTGCACTTCTCACAACACTCAGAGGTATCAGATTTAGAAGGACACCAATAGAGAAGTGCTGAGAGGGAGTCCCATTTCCTTTCCCCTCAGGAGCCATTTGGGGCAACTTTCTAGAAATGAAGGAGGTCTCATTTGCTCTTCCTTCAAACTCGTTCAGTGGTGGGTGGGGGTGAAATGGGAAGTCAGCAGGGTGTGGGCACCTAGACACCTGGAGGGATTCTTTTTTCGCCAGTGGTCCCCTGCAAAGCCAGAATAATGATTTATCTTTTCCTTCAACATCCCCTGCCCCCACCTTTCCAATGAAAAAAGGCCTTCTTGCTGGCCTGCTTCCCTCATACAATCAAAGTGGTTTTATGGCCTGCACTATGTTGCAAGACAGCTCTTTATGCATATTTAAGACTTCGTTTCAAACTTGAAGCAGCCACTTCCTGAGCAACCATGTAGTTTGGAGAAGGAAACAATATCGAGATACATACATCAATACACCCATGGATGAGTCAATTGAACTCAATTCAATAATCAAAGAAACATTTACAAAGTACCTACTATGTGCCAGGAACTGCGATATTGGGGAAAACAAACACAGTCAAGCATAATGCCTGGCACATAGTAAATAACAAATGCTTGCTGATTGATTGATTCACAGCCCTGGAGACTTCCCTGAAGAAGAAAGAAGGAATAGGGTTGAAAACTAGAATGCAGAAGGAGAATTATGTAGTCCACTGGAAAGAATTCTGGCTCAACCATTGGAGAAGCTAGGTTCCAATCCTTCCACCAACTCGTATGACCTGTGTGACCTTGGGTGATTCATTTTCCTGCCCTGAGTCTTTTTCATTTATGAAATGGACTAGATGAAGTCTAAAGTCTCTTCCAGCCCTAAATCTATGATCCCATGATCAGTCTCCACTAAAAACAAAATAAAATCCCAATAAACAGTATGGCCCTACTAGGGCATCTCATAAGATAAAGGATTCCATGCAGCCAGTGTCAGGGTTCTTGTGGGGAGGAGGGCAGAGAGGGCTACTAACTAGCATGTGAGTAGGTATGTACATGTCCTACATAGAATACTGTCATAGACTGCTATGTAATATGTTGGCTGGCTATATATAATAGATATACAAATATACATAAATATATATAACATGTGTATGTGTTATATGTGCATACAACATAAGTGTATACTGGCTACATGTGTATATATGTATTATATCTGATACATATATGGAATATACATATATACATTTATATTTTAACACTTTATTTCATTATAATCCTATGTACAGTATTTTATGTTATATTTTCAAAAACATTATTCTGAGAAGGGATCTGTAGGCTTCACCAGACTGCTAAGGGGATCTATGGAATAAAAAAGGATGAGAACCCCTGCTCTGGAAGATTATACACACACACACACACACACACACACACACACACACACACATACACACACACATACACACAAGAATTTCACAAAGGATCATAAAAAGCATCCATTAAGAATTGGAAGGAACCTTAGAGGTTCATCTACTCCAATCTGCATATTTTATAGATATAGAAACTGAGGTCCATAGAGTGACCTGGATGACATTATATAGGTAGGTAATTGATGTGAGAATTGGAATTGGAACCCAGGTCCCCTGACTCCAGAAGCCCATGATCTTTCCACCGGACATTAAAATAAGAATCATATAGAATGACAGTGGATGACTAGACCTACATCTGTATTGCTGAAGGGAGAAAGTAGGGGAGGGAATATATTGACGAGATTCCATTTCCATAAAAGCACCAAAGTAAATGAAAATGAGAAGGAGCTGGTTTTCTTTAGCACAAAAGTCTCTAAGCTGAGGTTTCATGGTTTGCTCTGAATTCTCTCCTGGCTGAGAGAGATGGAGGGAAGGAGACAGTTTCAATTCTACATATCTTGGACTTTTCTAATAAACTTTTATGTGCTATCAACAATATCAGATGGGCTCATCAGATGGGTGAGACTTGTCAAGGAGGAAAATGGTGGTTTGCTCTTCTTATTCCAGTCTTTCCCTTCCATGATGATGACGATGATGGTGATAGTGATGATAAGCAGCCTGGTTAGCCCAGGAGGGCAAAATATTTAAGACTGTCCATGGATTATCCATGGGTCAAACAAGTGCTCTACAGACAACTGACTACTCCCTCTCATCAGCATCAAGGATCTTCAATTCTCATTTGGCAGGATTCTCCCCTACTGGTTCCTCTCTGGCCTGCTTTGTCAGTTGAAATATTGAGAATGGGATTGGGGTGGGAGGTGGTACAGTGAATAGAGCACTGGCCCTGGAGTCAGGAAGTCCTGAGTTCAAATCAAGCCTCAGATACTTAACACTTACTAGCCATGTGACCTTGGGCAAGTCACTCAACCCCAATTGCCCTGCCCTCTCCCCTCCAAAAAGCAAAAAAAGAAAAAAATAGAATGGGATCAGCATTGTATTTCTGCCTCTACTTCCCCATTTGACCTCCCTTTCCTCCACCCATATCCCAACCTTGAAGAGGAAAGAGAACACACACACACAGTCACATGCGGTCTCTCTCTCTCTTTCTCCCTCCCTCTCTCTCTCTCTCTCTCTCTCTTTCACACACACACACACACACACACACACACACACACACACATATGAATGAACAATCAATTCATGTAGTCAACAGAGGAGAATGATTTCTGGTGACTCCTGTGCCTGTGCTGGATTTGAAGCTTAATGAGGAATGACTGGCTATCTTTCTGCTGATCCCTGGAGCCATCCAGGTCCCACCCACACCACTACCACCCTTCTTTCCAGTCCTGAACAAATGAACACAAAAGTTTATGGGGCTGGAAGGAACTGTCAGCTGGATCATTTCCATCCTGCACATTTGAGTGGTGATAGGTATTGGAACCATTCTCTAGTGCATCTCCCTCACATTCACCCAGACAGATTTAGGATTTGTCCACAAGCACAATGGCTGAAGCCAGTGCAGCTGCAACTTTTGATTGGAATGGATCCTGAGGATAATTCCATTTGCAAGTTTTGGGCTAATCCATGTTTTGTTTTGTTTTAATGGATGTGGTTGATACTTATCTACAGGCTTTTCTCCAGCATGGATCAGCATGAACAATTGCATTGACCAGTATTAATGGTCAGAATAGGTTTTGCCTCAACATTCAACTAGAGATGAAATCCTGTCAAATTCAAATTCAATGTTTATTAATCACCTACTCTTGACTAAGTGTTCTGCTAGGAGCTGTGGGAAATAAAGAATATGAAATAGTCCCTGTCCTCATAGACTGTCCTCTACTTGGGATGTGAGGTGGGGGAGAAACACAAAATAGATGTAGATAAGTAAATACAGATTATATACGAAGTAATGTAAAGATAGAGGGAGATGTGAGGTGGGAGAAGGGAGAGGGAGAGAGGATGCACTAACTAGTAGGAAGATCCATAAGGATTTGATGTAGGAGGTGGCATCCAAGCTATACTTTGAAGAAAGTTCAGGAGTCTAGAGGCAGAGCTAGAGAGGTAGTATCAATTCTATCTATTCCGAGTTCGTTAGATCTGTCCCCTCTCCTTTTCTCATATTTCAGCCTCTTATTCCTTTATGTTAACTGGTCTCTTCCCTCCTCCAATCCAACCTATACACTGCTGTGAGCTGAGACTTCTGAAAGCACATCTCTGATTACATTTCTCAAGATTTTTCAGCAGTTCTCCATTCAACTACCTGCTGAATGAAGTCCCAAGCCCTGAGCATGACTTAGCAGCAATGATTGAATGACGGCACCCAAAGAGTACTGTTTTATAAATGGGTCAATCTCAACTTGGAAGACATCTAGCAGAATCTGTGCTGGGCCCTGTGCTATTCAACACTGTATAAATAATTTGGATAAAGCCAGAGAAAATATGCCCATAAAATCTGAAGATGACTCAAAGCTAGCTAACAGCACTATTGATGATCCAAAGTTAGGATCCAAAAAGATTTTGACAGGTTAGAACAATAGGTTGAATCTCATAAGAAGATAATTAAGAGAGAAAATGCCAAGTCCTACACTTACATTAAAAAAAAAATTCTACTTCAGAAGTACACGACAGAGGAGGATTGGCTATATAGAGATTCGTGTGAAAAAGATCTGAGGGTTATAGATGACTGAAAGCTTAGAATGAGTCAACAGTTTTTCATGGTAGCCAAAAGTACTATCCTGCTAGGAGGTTACATTAAGAATCATTGTGGGGGGTGGCTAGGTGGCACAGTGAATAGAGCACTGACCCTGGAGTCAGGAGGACCCGAGTTCAAATCCAGCCTAGACACTTAACACTTACTAGCCATGTAACCTTGGACAAGTCACTCAACCCCAATTGCCCTGCCTTCCCCCTCCAAAAATTGGAAAAAAAAAAAAAAAAAGAATCATTGTGTCCAGAACAAGGAAAGAGATAGACCCACAGTACTTTGCCCTGGTCAGACCACATCTGAAGTACCATATTCACCGTAGATGAGGAAGGACACTGAAAGGCTAGAGAATTCCCAAAGGATGGCAATCAGTATAGTTTATGAGGACCATGGAAGGAACAAGGAATGTTTAGGCTGGAGAAGAGAAGTCCTAAGGGGCCAGGATGGCTGTCTGCAAGTACCTGAAGGGTTGTCATATGAAAGAGGGATTGAATTTGTTCTGTTTGGTTCCAGAGGGAAGAATAAGAACTAATGAGTCCAAGGTTGAAAGATGAAGATTTGGCCTTAATTTTAGGAAGAATTCCCAACAATTAGAGCTAATCATAAATAGAATGACTTAGATCATATGGTCTGTACCTCCTCAATGTCTTCAGATGACTGGATGACCTTTTATCAAGGATGTAGAGGGAATTCTTCTATGCTTCAATGTTTAACTAATAGCTCCCAAGGGCCCTTCTAATGCTAAAATTCTATGTTCTGTAACATTTGAGGCCCTTCACATCCCTACCCCCAAGCCACATTTCCTAACTTATCTCCCATTACTCTACTTTGTGTAGTCAACACTCACATCAAACAGTATTATCTGACATCAGCTGAAATCTCTGTTCTACCCTTAGTCCGCACTTCCTCCTGCCTCATGACTTACATCTATATGCTGCTTTAAAAAGTCTAAAAAGTATGTCCTTACAACACAACATCACCAGGTGTAATTTAACTTTTACAGATGAGGAAACTGAGGCTCAGATAGGTTAAGTGACTTGCCCAAGGTTACACAGCTGGTATGTAGGCGAGCCAGAACTTTACCTTGTCCAATTCTAAATTCAATGCTTTTTCCTATAACACTGTACTGCAGTTCTCACTTAAAAATCCTCCCTTCTCTTCCAAGCTGAAAATGATCTTTCCTTTCTTGAACTCTATATCATTTTGTCTGTAATGCTCTCCCCAATTTTGCATTTTAGTTATCTGTACACAGCATTGGGCACTAACTAGCTGCATGACCCTGGGCAAGTCACTTAACTCTGTTTGCCTCAGTTTCCTCATCTGTAAAATGAGCTGGAGAAGGAAATGTAAGCCACTTCAGTATCTTTGCCAAGAAATGCCCAAGTGGGGTTACAAAGAGTCAAAGGACAATGAGAACAATGACAACAACAAAAAAAAACTTACTTGTCTTATCTCCTCTACTAGATGATGAGCTTTTGAAGGCCAAAGACTCGGTCTGATTGGGATTGCAGTCCAAGGGCCTGGGTTTGATTCCTGGCTTTCCCTGTGCAACTTAGGGCAACTTAACTTCTCATGGACTCAGTTTCTTGATCTGTAAAATAAAGAGTTTGTACTAGATGTTCTCCAAGCTTCCTTCCTGCTCTGAATCTATGAACCTATGATTTATCATCATATCTTTCACAGTGCCTAGCATAGTGTTATTATGCTCATGGTAGATGTAAAGTAAATACAGGAGATCCCAAAAGTCTTAGCATAATTTTCAACTTAAATAGATATGGAGCTATTAAATTTGAATAGCTTAAAACTTCACTAAGACTTTTGGAACCCCCTGTATTTGGTGAGTTAACAATGACCAGGAACGTAGCTCCAAAGAAGTATGAGAAGCCACTTTTTATTCTTTTTAACAGAAGTAGGATAGGGGACTAGAGTGTGGAACAACGCATCTAATTTAAGACTTTGTTGATAGGCTGATTAGTTTTGGTGAACTTTCTCCTTCTTTTTCATTCCTGGTTATGAGGAATTACTTTTAGAGTAGGATGATATGATGAGAAATGTAGGTGATATAAAAAACAAAAGATAATTGTGAAAGGAAGGAAGGAAGGAAGGAAGGAAGGAAGGAAGGAAGGAAGAAAGGAAGGAAGGAAGAAAGGAAGGAAGGAAGACATTCTTTACTCTTGCTCTGTTTAGATTTTTCACATCTCTTTTTCTCAAGCATGGCTATCCCTGCCCCCACCTTCATTTTCCCCACCCTTCCATCTTCATTTTCCAAGAAAAAGAATACTTTCTAGATTTGTGTTTTCCTAAACCAAGGAGACCTATACAAGGCAGAAGCAAAGGAATCCCACAAGCTCATGGGTAACCAGGCCTCACCCCCACCCCCTACTTAGGTCCTTTCCCTTTCAGGCAAGAGAAAAACTTCAGGCATTTAACTGAAGACACTTCCCAGATGTTGCCCAATTGATTAACTCTGGAGCTGCAGCATAATAGGCGAGTACATGTGGCTGGGGAATTGTAACTTGCAGCTCTTCCACTGCCTGACACTGTTTATTGATTAGAAAAACAGATTGCTGCTCTTGATATTGTAACACAGCATTGTAATTACTGTTGTCTGCATGCAGTATCAGACCTTCAGTCCATTTGGGCAAAATATAATTCCCATAAGCACAGGAGGAACCCCAGCAAAGGGAAAATGATGATGGCCAAAAACCTAATTGGTCTTTCAGATCTATAGGAGAATTTTTTTTTATAAAGGGAGAAAGGATGAAAGCTTCTCATCTCTTATCTGATGGGCATACAACCTCCAAACCAGGTGAGACTAGAAAGGATTCAGCTACAAATTCCTTAAGAATATGAACTCAGGCTGGCTTTATGTACAGGGAGAAAGAGTAGGTAGCTTGATAAAAGACATGGTTTGAGAAGACTTGAACCCTTCTCCCTACCCATTCCTACCTTCACCCTAGAGATCTTTTTACCCATCAAATAGTGAGGATCAGCACAGCATAGTGTATACTGGATTTTGGTGTCTTTCAGTTCAGGAGGCAGCTAAGTGACATAGTAGGTAGAGCATTATCCTTGTAGTTGGGAATACATAAGTTAAACTCCTGACTCAGACACTTACTAACAATTTGACCTTGGGCAAGTCACTTAACCTTCCTTACCCTCAGTTTCTTTATCTGTGCAATAAGGCCAACTGTAGCACCTATTGTTGTATAGATAACACGCATAAAGTGTTCTGCAAACTTTAAACAATTCCTAAATGTTAGCTATTATTATTAGTTGTGTGACCCTAGGCAAGTCCCTTAGCCCTTTCATGCCTCTAAGGTCTTTGTCAGCTCCAGGTTAATGACTGGATCCTATGACCAGACGTCTGAGGTTAGCACACTGTCTACAAACAGTAGGCACTTAATAAATATTTGTTGACTGATAAATCATTCATTTGGGCAAACGTAATAAGTGCCATTGAAAGGTAAATGCTATCCTAGATGGGTTGAGATGTTGAGTTATCATCAGCCGTTAACACTTTATTCAGAGCATCATGTGTTAGAGAAAACCAGAAGATGAAAGCCCTACCACTAGCTTCTCCACTGATTGACTGCGTGATCTTAGGCAAGTAAGTCACTGCCCTTCTCTGGACCTCAGCTTCTTCCAATGGGAGGTGAAGGGGTTAACCAGAAGGAAGGGGACTTTGTTCCTTTTCTTTCCCACAAAAATGGCAAGAAGTTGGGGGTAAGGGCAATCAGAGTTAGGGTTGCCAAAATAATTCCAATCTCAAGCCCTGCCTAAAATACTATATGCCAAGTCCCCAAAGTTCTTGAGAAGGAAGGAGAAGAAGAAGGGGGGTGGGGGGGAAGGAAGAGAGAGAGAAGAGGGAAAAGAGGAGAGGGGAGGGAGGGGGAGAAAAAATCTAACAAGTTTCATTTGGATCAGAATATGGAAGGTCTCAAGTTAGCTAGATGGGGCAGTGGATAGAGTGCTGGTTCTGGAGTCAAGTAGACTCATTTTTGTGAGTTCAAATCTGACCTCAGACACTTACTAGCTGTGTGACCCCAGGCAAGTCGCTTAGCCCTGTTTGCTTGAGTTTCCTCAACTGTAAAATGAGCTGGAGAAGGGAGTGGCAAACTACTCCAGCATCTCTCAAGACAACTCCAAATGGGGTCATGAAGAGTTGGAAACAATTGAAGAGGACTGAACATGGAAGGCCTCACTCCTTCTTCTACATTCCATCTGTTATATCCTAGTCTGGGTCTTTATCACCTTAACCTGCTTTACCAAATTTATTACAACAGCCTTTCAGTTGTTTTCCTTACCTCCAGTCTATTCTGAATATCACCACAACACAAATCTTCCTAAAACATTGTTTTAATCACATCCCTCCACTTGTCAAGGACCCACAATGACCCATCTGTATCATCTCTGTATCAAGTTCAAACTTCTATGGTAGTCTTTTAAGGGCCTCCTCACTCTCTGCCACACTAACAATTTAAAGACTTTACATTTATATTTGGAAACATTTTCCATCTAACACCTCATTTGATCCCCACTAGAGCCCTGTGAAGTGGACAAAAAAGAGAGAAGCCCTCATTTGACAGATGGGGAAATTGATGATCAAAAAATGAGTGATTTGCATAAGATCAAAAGCAAATTTAGCCCCAAAGTCAGGATTAGGACCAAGGTTTTTTGACTCCTGTTCTGGCTTCTTGAATAGTTACTAGATTCAACTTCTGTTGTGACCAAAATGACTCTGGATCAGGAAACTGTTAGAAGAAAAATGTCCAGAGGATACAGAATCCCTGGACTCCCAGATAATTCAATCAGTTGTTAAGTCCCTATACTTGCCCTTCCAATCCTAGCATACTGCTAATTAGAGAAAATTGTTCCCCCAGTGTAACATTGCAGCCAGTGGCAAGGAGCTGTCCAGCTCCAGCTTACCTAAGGGAAATTCGAAAGTGGACCAGTCTGTCCTAGAAACTTGTGTGCCCACAAGAATCAGAGTGCTGTCAAACTGGTTCTCCAGGATGAATGCTCTGGAGCCTGAGCCTCAGGTAAGGTCTCTGCTTGATCTTTGAACTTCAAACAGGAATAGCCCCTGTCTCCTGCTTCTGACCTCTCAATTCAGCATGTATCTTGTCCAGAGTCCTCATTCTTTGTGATCTCCCCTCACCCCGCCCCCCCGCGTCATTTCTGGTCCCTCTCTAAGGGACTTCCCTCCACTTACAGTTGTTTCTGGCTCCCCTGCCCCCCCCCAAATCATAGCCTATACAATAAACTCTCCAATGAACAGGAATAGTTCACTCCCCACCTCCTTCCTCTGATCATTACTATACCCCCTCCCTTGAAATCTGTGACTGTAAATAGAACAAACATATTAAATGAAATAATGTCAAAAATTAATAGCTTTTTATGACTATCAATATATCACGCTGTGGCACAGCCAAGACCAGCATTGTGTAAAGGGCAAACTTAATAGCATGTGAAGGAGAAAATGAAACTCAGATCTTAGAATAAATATGAGCAGAAGTCTGAAATTTCTTTTTCAGAAACTGAAATAGGGAGGAGTAAGCATGTCTCAGCTTATGAATTACACTGTGAGTCACATAGGAGGACTTCTCAAACTGTGGTTTCCTAGGCAGTGGAAAGAAGGATAGACTTAGAGCACAACAAGATCAGAGTTCAAATCCTAACTGTTAATTACTTACAATCTATGTGGCTGCAGGCAGGCTTCTTAATGTCTCTGATCTTCATTTTCCTCATCAAGAAACTGAAAAGGTTAGACAAATAATGTCAGAGGATGTTTATTATTATAAATGGCTCTATGATTCTAGGTACTAATTTTGGGGACCTTTGGAGAAGAACAGGACATTATTTGGGCTACTGAACTAAGAGAGGGCATTAGAAAAATGGAAAGAGGGAGCCTAGACTAGCAGTGAAAATTTGAGAGTGAACCCAAGCAGCTAGCTCAGATGGACCTATACTCAACCCTCAATAATAAGGCAGACAGTGAGGGCAAAGGAAGGATATAGTTCATGACCCTTTCAATGGGCCCAACACAAGCCCTCTAGGGAATAGGGTAAGGGGAGTCTTTGTAGCTACCTCTCTGAGACAGCTGTTGCCATGACCTGGATGTTGTATCTAAAGAGTACCACTAAAGAGGCTTTTATGTCCTCAGGGGCAGGTTTTGGCTGAGCACAGGGATTTGTGACCAGTGCATTTGCCCAGGAACTGAGAGCAGGGCAGAACTGGGTCTTTGGGTGCCTGCCTAGTGTTTTCCCTTCCTCTATACACAGCACACAAGTGATATCACACTGGGCTCCAGATGGTGGAGGCAAGAATTTTGGATAGCCTCTTTGGGCAATTGGTGATTTAAAGTCTGGATGCAGTAAAAAGAATAACTCAATGTGACTGGAATTCAGCTGAAACTAACAAATACCAGTTAAAGGAACAGACCTGTCAGGAGGATAAAGATTTCCTTTAACCATCTGGATTCACTGAATCCCAGGATCTGATGGATACAAATACATTATCATGGCAGCATTACTGGCAGTGCTGGCTAAGGACTAGCAATGAAAAGGAGTATGTGTACATACAGTCGATCAGATCTGTTCCAAGACCTAGAAAGCCCATGGACACCCATGATATCTGACTCAGGGATTGAGGAAAGATGCTATCACATAAGTTCAGGAGCCAGTACATTTTTCAATAACCCAATCAGTCAAGTCTGCTTTGGCCCACATCCTTCATGATGCCTTCTCTGATAATCCTCTACCTAAATCTCTCAGGCCACTCCATCTGACCTTTCCCAGGTACCCATCATAGTCTGGGGGATATGTGTTGTACCTATCTTCCTAAGACTTCCTCCCTAAGACTCTTTGAGGATAAGGGTTGCATATAATTTCATCTTCATAATCCCAGCACCCATCATAGGGCCCTGCACATAGTGGCTGTTCAATAAGGACTTACTGAATGAGTGAAAATGAAAATTAAGAAACTTCCCATATCCCCCAGCTGAGGAAACGCCACTGAGGATGGAGATATGCTGACAGAGCTGAAGCCAACTTTGGGGCCTTGGCAGTGGTGGAAGAAGAGATTCACCCTGACAGATAGGCTTTAAATAATAGATCATTTTATATAGTGCTTTACTATTTGCAAAACACTTTCTAAACAATAAACCCTTAAGACAGACAGTATAAATTTTATCATTTCCATTTTTTGAATAAAACCGAGACCCAGAATGATTATTTGCTTATGGTTTGCACTGCTAGTTTCAGAAGTGAATATAGTTTTTTTCTGTAGGGTTTTTCCATGACATACCTTGGTCTTAGTGTTAGTTATGCCCTTGAGGGCTGGTCTATAGCTAAGCTATCCCCCAAAGATAAGGAGTAGTGGTCAGGACAAAGTTTCCAAGATCACTCTGAGGTCACAGATTTTCCGCCCCTGCTCTAGTTTGGAGTTTCCCATCATTCCTAGTTAATATGGCCTGTGCTGAGCCCTACACAGAGGTATAGGACACAAACAAGCCTTGTCCCACTCAGAAATCTACTAAATGAAGCACTCTTGTAATCTTCCAGTCTCCAAGAGCCCTCAAATCTGCTTAAATCTCTTGAGTATCCTCACAGTCAGGAGTTCTTCAGTAGAAACCACCATTTACTTGCTGCAGAGAGGGAGCACAAAAGATCTATATAATCACAAGAAAAAACAGAACTGTTCCAGGAGATGCTTAGCATTCTCAGGTACCTAGGGCCAAAAACCTGGCAGGAATACAGAACTCATATCCGGGAAGGAAGCTATTTCATTGAATTTTTTTTTTTTAAGAAAAGAGAAGAATACATACATTGCATCTAATGGTTCAGGCTGTGAAAGACCATATTAATCAGGGGGGAGGAAGTTGGTACCAGTTGATTAAAATCCAGGGGTTCATTAAAACCACAGTATTTAATGAAGTACAGAGTTCAGCCCGAAAAGAATAGTTATTTAATAAATGAATTCAAGCGATGAAAGGTCAGCAGGAGTGGATTTTATCTGGGGAACAGGTCTATAAAGGACACATCACAATGTTCTCTGGGCAGGAGGGTAATGAAAAATCAGGGCCTCAAAAGAGAAGAAGAAAAATGTGCCCAGGTCTCCATCTGAGAAGGAATGAGGGAGTATGCTTGCCATAGACTTCCTCTAATGGTAGTTCAAAAGTCCAGGGACTCTTGGAAGGACTATAAAATCCCTCAAAAAAAAAATGCTCCACCCCTGAGTGGCGCCCCACCTTTTTTGTGATTTATGGGTGTTTGTTTAGTCTAGGGATGGGGTCTGTTTGGATTCATCTAGTTAGAAATTGCATATCTCCCAGTCCCTGGGAAAACTTTTATCATCTCATCTTTTCTTCCATATTGCATTTCAATGGAGCCCAATCAACCAACTGATTAACAAATATTTGTAAAGCCTCTACTATGTGCCAGGAACTGTGGAATCAACTCCACAAGTACGGTTGCTTGACCACACACACACACACACACACGCACACACACGCACATGCACACGCACACACACATGCACACGCACACACACGCACATGCACACACATGCATACACATACACGCACGCACACACACACGCATACACACTGCTATATCATAACAGTAAAGGAACTTGGGAGTAAAAGAAATCAAAACAAATCAATTAAAACCTCTTATGTATGCTGTTATACCATAGAAGGAAAGGAACTTAGAAATAAAAGAAATCAAATCAAATTAATTGGAACCTCCCAGGCTGAACATCTGTAGCTCCTCCTCTGGCTGCTTTTCTGCCCTCACAGGGACCTCCCAACATGCTCCCTGAATGCTTCTCAGGGTGACTGACTCAGCAGTTGGGCCTATATGCTTTTGATCAGTCCTTACTCCCTGTTCATTGCTGGTGAAGCAGAAGAGTCAAGAGAACTCAGAATGGAGATTCATATCTCCCTCTCCCTTGAACCACCTTTTCTTGAATGTTCCTCTGGGCGTATCATTTCCACTCCAGTCTTTTTACTCTTTTTCATATTGTCATGGCATTATGAGTAGGCCCAATCCTATAAGTGGAATGCATGCCTCTTCAGCGGAGCACATAAGTAAGCTCTATAACATCCATATATTATCTCACTGGACTATAAGCACATGGAGGGCAGGAACTTAATCTCATATCTATTTGTATCCTTAGCAGTTACCAAAGTGGTGTAAATAGCATGGTAGCATAGAATCACAGAATCTAAGAGTTAAAGGGACCTCAGAAGTCAGAGAGTCCAACTCAAATCTGGACATGGATCACTTTCTGTAAGATGCCTGGGTCCAAGCCTTAGCCTAAAGATGAGCCTCCCGTGATGAGGAAGCCATTACTCCCCTAAAGCAGTTTATTCCACATTAGAATAACTCTATTTGTTTGGAAATATTTCCTTACGTCAAACCTAAATTTCCTCTGAGACACATCTACTCGTTACTCGTATCCTACCTCCTGAAGCCAAGCAGAACAAGTCAAATTTTTTGTCCATTTAATGCCCCTTAGAATCTTTGAAGACGAGTTTTGCATGAACCCTAAGGCTTCTTTTCTCCAGACTAAACTACACCAGTTCCTTCTACTGGTTCTTATGGCATGATGTCAAAGCCCTTCACGACCCTGGTTGCCTCCTCCAAGCATCCTCTTGTTTGACAATGTCCTCCCTAAAATGTGGTGCCAAGAACTGAACATAATAGTCCAGATGTGGTCTGACCAAAAGAGAATTCCCTGATCTCTTCCCTGGTCCTGGACATTCTTTCTCTCTAAATGAAACCAAGAGCTTGTTTGGCTGCCATATGTATCTCTTTTTATTGAGGGGAGAAGGCAGGGTAATAATTGGGGTTAAGTGACTGGTCCAAGGTCACACAGCTAGTAAGTGTTAAATATCTGAGGCCAGATTTCAACTCAGGTCCTCCTGACTCCAGGGCTGGTGCTCTATTCACTGTGGCTCCTAGCTGCCCCTGCCTTATATATCTTGTGCAGTAGGATAAGCATCAGTAACTTAGTCTGCTTAAGAACTTCTATTAGCCCAGAAAATTACCCAGAGTATCACCTCCATTTTCAAGAGGAGGGATACTCCCCGATGGAAAGTACGAAAATATTTCCATGGAGCTCCCTTTTCTTGTAGGTGTAATGAGTATAAAGCTGGCCTGAGAGTCAATTAGCCCCTAGTTTGAATCTGGCCTCTGACATGTACTAGCTGTGTGATCATAGCTAAGGTGACCTAACCTCTCAATGTCCCAGGCAACTCTTTAAAGTCTATAAGCTGCAAAGAAGGTGAAGATCTACATTGATAGAGAGAATCTGCTCATCTAGTTCCCTTTACCAATAAAGTCATAGATTCAATTTCTAGTTCTTTTCCCATCTCTCATTTATCTCCAATCTGGTTTCCTCCAAGTTCCAGTTAACATGTTTCAGGTACTAAGCATGGACTTACTGACAGAGGCCAGTACAGCTCTTTGACATCTAGTAATTATTCTCACGTCCCCTTTATCAGGGAAACTTAGAAGAAAACAGTTACCATGACTTTGGGGCAATTACCACGGACCCTAAGAATCCATTTTAGGAATCCTGGGGCACATAACTGGTATTCTGAGCAGGGTATGATTAGAAGAATGGAGCAGAATGAGGAGAAATACTGAATGGGGAGCCAGTAACCCTTCAGATATCTATAATTCTGTTGAGGGGCAAGGAAGGCACCTTACCTATTTACACATAGCCAGGAATCAAGAAGGAAGAAAAAAATGAACAAACAAGCGAACAGCTTTAGAGTATCCGAATACATCTCCCTGAATCCACAAGCTAAACTGTCTGTACTTACTTTATTACTCTCACCCTTCTCAAAGTCTCTTTATCCTTACTATGCACATGACTTTAACCAGTCATTATCAGGGTCCCAACCCCAAAGCAGACTAGAGGTAACAAATCAGGCCAGAGCAAAGGGCTTGCTATAGGTAGGTGCGCTGATAATAACACATGAAAGCTTAATAGAAAAGAAGATAGAAAAGCTGCTAAAATCAGACACAAGGACTCACAAGCCACAGCAGTTTGAAGGGCACATAATAACTACAATGATAATAGCTTAAACTTCAATAGCAGCTTAAAAGTATTGTTTGCAGAATATTTCACATGTATTATCTCATTTGATGTAGGACAGGGCAGCCTTATGTTTCTAGAGAAAGCATCCCTATGTTACAGCTTACTACAAAAATAAATGTATGTGATGAAGAATTTGAATCATCTTGAAAATTTTTATTACAGTTATCTTTGCTTAAGGAAGTAAGGATCATAGGACCATAAATGCAGAGTTCTAAGGGATAGGAGAGGCCACCAAATCCAGCCAAATGAGGAAACTGAGGCCAGGGTGGCTAAGAGATTTGCCCAGAAATCACACAGGAAGTAAGCAAAACATAAGATCTAGAGCTGAAAGGGGCCTCTGAGGCCACCTAGTCCATCTCCCTCATTTTACTGATGAGGACATTGAGACCCTTGGAAGTGAAGTGATTTGCTCAAGATCACACATGTAATAAATGTCAGGGGCAGAATTTGAACATATGTCTTCCTATCTCCAAATCCAGCAGTCCATTGTGCTATGTAGCCTCTGACAAGAGAGGCTGTCCAGAATGATCCATTCCTTGAGGGTCCCACTTACTTAAAGTATGGTAGGCAGTTCTAAAACTACAAATCACAGATCTGCATGGATAGAGGGAGTTTCCTGACTCAGGAATTCCCTCCATATACCAATGAAATCCAAGGTCCAATCCCTTTCCCCAAACCTATCTAAAAAGAAGATTCTTGCTCCTGCCCAGAACCAGAGTTGACTGGAACCAACAGCTCAAGATAATTGAAAAGGGAGCATTGCATTCATTGTTAATTAGATGCTGCAGGGAAAAATCCCTGCCCTGCTGAGCAGTGGAGCAGAGAACAGAGAAGCCCAATATTCATCATTCATCCACATTACAAGTGGTTAATTAAAAAATCTTCATAACAGGAGAGGTTGATGGATGGTTTGCTTTAACTATCTATTCTCCAGGAACTGGAGGAAAAAAAAGCCCCCACTATTGTAAGCCCTGGGGATAAAATTTACAGGCTGCTACTTCTGTCCCTCAGGCGAGCATCCGGATGAAAATAGATGGAGCACAGAAAGGAAGAGGCAAAAGTCTGCAGTTGGAGTCACCGTGAAGAATTGAACTCAAGCTTGACAGAACTGGGTTTGGTTTATAAAAAACAAAATAAAATAAAAAATGGAAAACCCCGAGCAACCTTTCTCCCTGAGTGAGTGGGGTCACACAAAGCTAAAAAGACATATGTGTGTATGGGAGGTTGCACAGAGACATTCTGGTCAACAAGAGCTCTGACAGAGTTATTATTCTCAGCAGGATAACTTTGACCTGGGGCACTAAGCTCCTGTAGAAAATCCCTGAGAGGACCATGGACAGGTTTAACCAATTACATTACTCCCCTCAGGCAGGAGCCTTCAAACCCCTGAGTTCTCTAGGGGAAAAAAAACAAAAAACACCACCAAGGTTGCAAATCCAAGGCTGTCCCCAATCCAAGCCTCAATTAACTTGAGATATAGGAAAGGATATGGAGCTAGAAGTCAGATGACTTGGGATGTGAGTCCTCAATGTGCTACTGACCAACTACACAACCCTGGACAAATCTAAACGCTTCTGTAGGCCTGAGTCCTCATGTCTATGAAATGAGAAGATTGAGCTAGGTTGTCCCTACTTTCATCCCTAGCTCTAAAATTCCCTGATTCTATTATTCTAACTTACTGTGGCACTGCACTTGTCCTGGATGCTTTGCTAATGTTTGAAGGAGTTCTCTGACTGATCATCAGTTCTTCCATGCAATGTTTCCTGCAATAAGTATGGCTGGCAATGCAGCTACTATCTACTATTTCTCTTTCCCATCCAATATACTAGAGGTTTCCACAAAGCTCAAAGCAAAGAAAGAGGTTTTAGACCTGCTCCATTCCAGGGTGAAGAGAATATGTGAATGAAGCTTAAGTCTAAAAAGATGAAAATCAAAGATCATGTGTTTTATAACAAATGACTTGACCAGCATCATACAACTTGTTGTTGTTGTATTTGTCCTTTGCTCTCGAAGAGAACCGTGGCATCAGGGAGATGATGACATGATTTGCAGTTGACTTTGATTTGAGTGAGGGAGGGCTGTGCAAGGTCACCAGCCTCACTTTCTTCTCCCTAACAATCTGGGTCCAATGGCCAGATATTCATCAGAATGACTGGAGATGGGCCAGGATGCAATGGGAGACCCTGGTCCTTTTAGGCTAAGGTCTTTTCATATTCTCACTTTGAGTGAAGTAATTAATACCCATGTAGTGAATAGGCCTCTTTAAAGTGTCAGACACAACTAGAATTCTGGGCTTTCTGATTCCAGGTCCAATGAGCTAATCACTACAGCACCTAGTTGCTTCTTCTAAATTCTGAAGGAAGTGAAGGGGAACACAGATTTGTCCAAGAAAGAAACAAATACTTGGGCTCTTGGACACCCCTCGAGGGAAGTTCTTCAGTTTAGGTATGAATAGAAGGAAGATTTTTCCATAGAAAACTTTGAAATCATGTCCCCAAGAGGTAGTAACAAAATTAATATACCCAACCTACACAAAACTTGCTTTATGGATATTTGTCATAGAGGGCAGATGTATTTTATACTGATTTTTTTATGATATGGATTTCAATTCCTCCATAGATTAGGCATACTTGTTGGGAGGTGGGGTGAATATTAACGATACTCTGTAAGTGCCAGAGATGTTACATGGATACAAAGTACTATAGAAATCAAGGGTAGGGTCATCACTGATTTTCAATCGGTAGGATTTAGCACTGCGTTGCACAATTTCCTTGAACCATCACCCCAGGTTGCTAAGTTATGGTACCCCCTCCTCACCTGCTTTATAGCCAACCTTTTTAAAGATACCAGCCAGACTCTCTCCGGTTAATGGGCTACCCAACTGTACTTGACCTCTGTGCTACACTTACACCCTTCCCCATCATGTGTATATTTTTCAGTTTCCATATTAATGATTTTATCTCCATATAGAAACAGTGAATGTTTGTAAATAAACTCAAGTTTACAGTATATTTAGGACATCTAGTCCTGTGCTCAAGGCTGAGGATATGGAAACAAGGGAAGGAGAGGTGGAAAAAGCTATCTCCCCAACTCTATACCTGCTGGATAGTAGGGTGTGCTCTATCCCAGCCTTTCTCCTCAGTTGATTCCTGAACTAAAAAAAAAATCCTGGGGTTTTACATACATTCCATGGGTCTTATTTAACTCAAGAGTACTCTGGTATGTGCCTAGGTCATTTAATTCCTTAGCATCCAGCATGTCAAGTTCAATATCACACAACGAGAGAAGAAGAGGTTTAGAAGGGGCCTCGGGATCTATCTAGTCCAACCAGTACCTGACTGAGAATCTGGTCTACACTATTCCCAGTAAGTGGCCATCCAGACTTCCCTTGAACACTTCCAGGGAGGGGGAACCCAGTACCATCTAAGGGAACCCTGTCTGCTTTTGGATGGCTCTTCTTGTTAGGAAATGGTTCTTACAACCACCCACATCTGGCTTTCTACAACTCTTATCCCTGGCTCCTGAGTTATGTTTTCTGGGAGAGCTAGACACATTTCCACAAGACTTCCTTTCTCTGTGTCTCCAGTGCTCAGCATAGTTTCTGGTAGTAGATGCTTAATAAACACTTACTGACTTGACTCAATGGTGCTATGTAACAAACTACATAATTGACTGAGTCTACTTTCATAGAAGTTACAGAGAGTAATTCATACACATGAAAAGATAACTAAGTATTATAACATGCTAAAGCCCATTCTGGTGCCTCGTCAGTCATCCAATCAATCAATCAGTCAACAAGCATTTTTAAGAAGGGGTGCCCATCCATTAGGCAAAGGCTGAAAAATATGGTATGGGGATGTGACAGAACATTATTGTGCCGTAAATAAATAATGAAAGCAATGGTTTCAGAGAGATCAAGGAAGACATGTCTGAACTGAGAGTCAAGTGAGGAGAACCAAAGGCACCATTCTGCAATAACAACAAAATTGTAAAGACAAATAATTTCAAAAAATTTTTCAAAAGACTGGAGTGCTCATCCAGAAAAACAGACACCAACTATGACTCCAGAGGACCAGATCATCCCGGCTCTCAAGCTGATTATTAAACTTTGAGTGTGAGTGTTTTACACCTCAGAAATCAACAAGTCAGAGATTGAGTTATTGTTGTGTTGATTGTCTAGACTGAAGAAAGTGATGGGGAAAATGTTAATAATGCAAATTAAACTTGAATGTGTCATGCACATATATATTTGAGGGTCAGTTGTTTTGTTTGTCCACGTAGATTTCTTATAACAGGATTTTTTTCTTTTTTTCCCAATGGCAGGGGAAGCCATAAGAAGAGAAAACAGATTGTAACTAAGTAAAAAAACTTAATTTTGAAAGCATTTATTAGGCACCTAATATGTGCCAAGCATTGTGCTAAGAGATAGGGATACAAAGATATGTTTACTTGTCCCTTCCCTCAAGGAGCTTACATTCTATCCAGAAAAAAAATAACATGTACATGATTCTAAGGCTATGCCTATATAACATGGATGATGGAAGATCCTACTGTGCCAGAAAGATTGAGTGCAGAGCTTAATGATGGCCCATATGTGACTAAGTTTAGAGAGAATCATCCTCAGAAGCTTGACCGACAAGTATCGAACTAGGGACAGAGGACAGTAACTCAAAAAAAACCTCCAAAAAACAACTATGCCTCTCTTCCTCCTGTTTCTCTGCAGAGATTGAAGACAAGGGCTGTGGGATGCTGCATACAACAGTCTTTTTCCATATGTTAGTTTTTCTAAACTTCCTACCTCCAACTGGTGAGGCAGGGGATAGAGTGCTGGGTCTGGAATCAGGAAGACCTGAAATCTAACCCAGCCTCACTTACTACTTGTGAGACCTTAGGTAAGTGACTTAACTTGTTTGCTTCAATGTCCTTCAGTAAAATGGTGATAATAATAATGCCTATCTCACAGGATTGTTAGGAAGATTAAATGAGATAATATTTATAAAAAGCACTTAGCACAGGCACTATTCAAATGTCTATTCCTTTCCCTTCTCTCTCTTTTAAATTTTTTTTTTATTATAATAGATGGTTGTCTAGGAGCAGGTAGAGGGAGAAATAACAGTGGAAAATATATCCATAAAAATTATTTTTTTAATGATGCCTCTACTAAATTATGTTGGGAGTAGGGTTTTTTTTTTTCCTATGTTGATTAATTTCATGAAAGCGGATGCTCTTTTCTCAAGATCACAACCTGCCTAAGGTTATGGGAATGGTCTTACAAGGTGGTCAAAATATTCATCACCCTGAGGCCAGTCTAGTGATGAGCCTCCCCCATGTTAGCTCTGCTGGTCCTGGGGCAGCAGAGCCAGTCTATCATCTAGCCTGGTCTTCCAGCTTGAACTTGACTGGCACAGCCCAGTGAGGCACGAGCACTAGGCTTGTGTGGAGGGCAGGGGGAGGCACATCTACAGGGATGAAAGCATGAGTCTTGTAAATATTGCCTCAGGGCCAGAGGAGGTGCATGAACACAAAGAATTGAGAAGTCCAGGAGGGGGATGGGACCCAGCTTTGGCACCAGAGGAGACATCAGAGAGGTACAGTCTGAGCCAGGTTTCCATGCGTAGGGTTCAGACAGGCAGAAAGGAGACAAAGGGCATCAGGTGGAAAACATGAATAAGCTCAGCAAGTTTAGATTTATTTATGAATAATAGGTCTATGATGGCTTGTTAAAAGGATCAGAACTGGAAGGGATGTCAGCAATCATCTAAGCCAGTGTCTGCATAACACAGATGAGGAAACTGAGACCTAGAGGAGGCAGAGGGATTTACCCATGATCCCAAAATAATAATAATAATAATAATAATAATGATAATAATAGCATTTATATAGTGGTTTATAAATATTACTTCATTTTATTCTCATAATGAGCATTGAAGGTAGGTACTATTATTACCCTCATTTTACAGATGAGTAAACTGAGGTAAATAGGGCTAAGTGTCTTACCCAGGGTCACACAGTTAGTAAATGATTCTAATTCAGGTCATTCTCACTCCAGACCCACCATTTTATCCACTACCCCACTTAGCTGCCTCTATTAACAGAGCTGGGATTTTAACCCAGGTTCTCTGGGTTAAGTTTTCCTTATGAACCTCCTCATTTGATAAGGGATCTCAGGTCGAAGGAAGCCGTCATTTGCCCAAATTTTCATAGGCAATATTTGAGTTCACATCTTTTAACTCTAAGTGCAGCCCTCTTTAGATCTAGAACTAGGAAGGACCTTCATTTAACAGATGGGGAAACTGAGGCCCAGAATAGATAAATGACTTGTCCAAAGTCACAGGGATAGCAAGTATAGGAGATGAGATTTGAACCCAAATCTTGCTATTTTAGAGTCATTGCTTTTTTCCAATATACCAACATGCTTTCTACTGCCACAGTCCTAGTCTCTGAGGGTGAAGTTCTTTGAGGGGACTCCCCAACTGTCTCTTGGAGCCTGTAGTATAGACAGAATCCTGAGCCTCATGGTACACTATACTATTCCCAGTGTTCTTATATAAAGAGTGTTATCAGCAATCTCGATGGATGAATTTTATTTCCAATATCCTTCAGGGAAGTGCTTGAGGTCATCACTCATTCTATACCACAGTGCCCGGAAATGTTCCGGTAGATTAATATGAACTATGCTGTAAAGTTTCCAAGATTGCTCCCTGTTGATTGCATTGATGCTTTCAAAATTACAGTTTCCTTTCTTGCCACACAATATCATACCACTTCTCTGAGTCCTTAAAAATCAATATTAATGAGAATGTATATATTTTTCCCAATTGAATTATAAGGCAACCTCTTCCCCCACCACTCCTATTTCTAAGTCACACTGTACCCAAGTGGTGTATTTTTCTAGAGTTCTGTGAGAAAATCACAAACCACATTTAAATAAATAAAATGATGTGCCCCCAGAACATGTTTCTATGTTCTCCATCTGCCTGTCCTAGAGGGAGGTCACTGCTCTAGGGAGGCAGCTGGTCTCTTCTGCAACTGGAATATTAACTTGACAGATTTGGGGTGTGGAAAGGGCAGGGGAAAATCGAACACTTGGACATAGATGGTCGTCATTTTTTAGTCACCTCCTTGGCAGCAGCAGAGAAGCACCTGCCACAGACTGATAGATTTATAGTATAAAGGCTGAAATGCTCTGTTTTTGACCTTCCTCTGCCAGTGGACTGAGGATGGAGTTTGAGAAATAAGTATCTGGCCTTAGAAGGGCAAAGGAATGCATAAGTAGCCAGTTTTCTTTGGGAGGAGGGGTGGAGGATGATGTAACCCACAAGGCCGACCTTTATACTAATATGCAATGTCACTTCTTTTAGAAATGGCTGGCAGAGGAACAAGTGGTCAAGGGTTATGTTCCAAGCCTTTAAGAGGACTCCTTGCTGACAAGTTCAGATGGAAAGGAAATGTGGCCACAACCAGGAGCCAAGAGTTGGTTCTGGCCCAATCATTCTCAAGACCAGAAGACCTGGTATGAGATACAGAAGTCAGAAAGGGCCTGCTTGAGCAAAGAGACGTGCCCCCACCAAAAAACAATAATAAGAATCTGGACCAGTCAACTAATCAAACAAATACACATTTACTAAGTGCCTACTAAGTTCCATGTTTTCTGCTACCTCCTGAGGCTATCAAGAAAGGTAAAAGCCAGTTCCTGCCCTCAGAGGGCTTACAGTCTAATTGGGGAGACAATATACACACAACTTGGTATGAAAAGATATAGAAAGGATCCCTGAGGGGAAAATGATGCTGTAAATATAAATTACCTGCAGATCTTAGCAATATATGAGACTTGTAGAGCTTAATTGGTCCATCTCGTTCTCTTCAGGTAGGGCTATTAATGAACCACTGGAGAAGTAAATGACAAACCAACACCGTTATTTTTGTCTTGAGGACATTATGGTCCATGGGGTCTCTAAGAGTTGGATATGACTGAACAACAAATCAATACTGAAAAATGACCTCTCCCTTCAAAGACACACACACACACACACACACACACACACACACACACATATATGCATTGAAGTATAGGAGTGAAGGAGGAGGAAGACAACAAGGGAATAAGATGAAAGAAGAGGAGAAAAAGAAGAAGAAGGTAAAAGTAGAGAACAGAGAGGGAAAAGAGAAAGAACAAGAGAAAAGGAAGAGAAAAAAACAGCAGGCAATAGAACAGTTTCTCTCATATTTTTACAGATCTCCAGTCTCCTTGATTCCTTTTGGATTCCAGTGTCTAATGACATGCCTCTCTAAGACAGAACATAAAGGCCTAGGCAGCTAAGTGGCATAGTAGACAGTGTTTCATTTGGAGTCAAGACCAAAGTCCAAATCCCGCCTCAGAAACAAACTAGCTGGGTGTTTGAATTCTAATTTAGGCTATGTGTGTGACGCTAAGCTAGTTATTTCCCCTCTCTCAAACTCAGTTTCCTCTTCTGTAAAAATGGTATCATACCAGGGCTGTTGTGAGGATCGGTTGAAATAACATGCAGAAACACCTTGTAAATCTTACAGCATTATATAAGTGCTAGCTATTATTATTATTATTATCATCATCATCATCATCATTTCATTATTTACTAAATGAAAGAAGCAAAAAGCATTGGTTAAGTGGTTACTATGTGCCAGGAACTGTGCTACATAATCTCATTTGGTCTTTATAATAATGTGGAAGGTAAGTGTTATAATCATTCTCATTTATCAACTGAGGAAACTGAGACAGACAGAGGCTTAGTGACATGCCAAGAATCACACAATAAACTATCTCTAAGGGCAGACTTGAACTCAGGTCCCTAGGCCTAGTGCTCTATTCCTTATGCCACTTTGCTGCTGCCAAGCACTCATTATGTACAAGGAACTCTATCAAACACTTTATGGGATGTAAAAATGAGTAAGATGTGGTTCCTGCCTCCACATAACTTACAGTCCTACATAGTACAAAGGGAGCTAGACAGGTTAATAAAGGAAGGGAGGTTTGGGAAGACAAGTCAAGATGGGAGAGGAGGAAAAAGTGCTAGGGTACAATTGACTCTACAAGTACCCTCACAAAGATCCAAGAAGACCATTAGACCGAACAGTGATTGGAAAATCATTCATAATGGAAGGGGAAGGGTAAAAAGTAAATGTCTATACAGACAAGGAAGGTGTAGAACGTCACTTTTACCTGAATTGGACAAAGAAGGCTAGAACCACAGAGTTTAGCGTAGAAATACATTTAACTTGAGGAAACAGGAAGAAACATGGAGAGAGGAAAGGAAAGAATAAGAGGCAGGGTAGATTTGGGGAAAAATTAGTCATAAGCAAAACAAACCCCTAATTCAGAGGATGGAGATTATGAAGCTGGTTTCAAAGGAAATTAGGAAGATGAAGAACCTATGGTTGGGTTCTGGGAGAAAAAGAGAAGGAAAGGAGAGTGGAAAATGATGATATTAGGTAAAGAGCATTGGTACTGATTCATTCCTGGTTTATAACCCTGTTCTTTGGAAAGAAGGAGTTAGGAGCAATGAAAGGAAGAAAGTATGGGAGAATAAAACAGGGAGAAATACATAATTATGATAACTGTGAATATGAAAGAAATGAACTCACCCACAAAAGGGAAGAAGATGGCAGAATGGATCAGAAAGCAGCAATATGTTGTTTACATGAAACTTACTTGAAACATGAAGATTCACACAGGGTTAAAATAAAGGGGCTCAGGTAAAATCTATTATACTCCAACTGAACTCAGAAAAGAAGGGGCAACAAACATGACCTCAGATAAGGGAACTTGACTAAAAAAGAGATAAACAGGGAAACTACATTTTGCTGAAAGGTACCGCAGAAAATTAATTAATATCAATATTCATATACCCAATGGTATAGCATCTAAATACTTACAGGAAAAGAAATGGAGATGATTCCAATGATCTGAGTGAAGGTTTTTTAATGCTGGTTTTATGTTTGTATTCATGGAAGCCTGTCAATAATTTTGTAGCTTTGACTGTCACTTTAATTATACACTACAGTATGAAGCAAAAAGGGACTAACCAGGTGACCCATCTTCCTGTCCATTCAGAGAAAAATAGAATACTAGAGCTCAGAGGGGTCTTGCAAATTGTAATCTCCCCCATTCTGTAAAGGAAGACCATGAGAGAGCAGAAATGACTCATCTAAGGTCACAGAACTAAATATTGAAAGGACCAGGGCTAGAACCTGGTTTCTGATTTCCAACACAGCACCCTATGATCATTAATAAATCAGACCAAGCAGATAAATGACTACAGCCTGAATAAAGCAACTGGGGGAACTCTGAGTAGTCCTTTTTTGAAATAACTACCCATCCTCAAGCAGTTGGTATATGAAGAAGACTCAGCTTCACTGGGACTTTAATCTTATGAGGGAAATGCCTTTTCTGGTAGCTCAGTCAAGTGATGATACATCCCATTCCCAAGATGTCTCTGCAGTGCAAATTAGCAGGTGTTAGGAACTGAGTTGGCATGAAATAGATTTCAGGCCTCTGTTCTCTGGAAGATACTTTTCCTCTTCATTGTTCACCCATGTCGCAATCCTGCTGAGCTCCAGATGGAAACAACAAGTGGTTCACGGGTGACATAACCCAAAGTCTGATATTGGGCCAGCAAGCAGAAACAGGGACAGGATGACATCGAATGGAAGAGCTCCAGGATTTACTTGCACAACAACAGTAGATACTGTTCTAGCAGTGGATTTTTTTTTGTTGTTTTGGGGAAAAGTTTAAAGAAATGAAGGTAAACAGAACCAGAGTCCTCCAAAGTCATAAAGAGGCAAATGAGGGTCTATTTTACCCATAAATCTAGAGACTATGCCTTTACGACTTTAAAATCTTCAGGCAATGAGTACCCATAGCTAACCACATTCAAATTACTTCAAGATGAAGTCAGTAACTCTGACTCCATCCACTGTTGGAGAGCATCTGGCCCACAAGCTGGGCAAAGGACCACAGCATCAAGACCTCAGGAAAAATAACTGGTAAAAGAAAAACAGATTTGCTGGCATGCATCCTACTAGAGATACTTCCTCAAGATGATACTTGAAGAAAGAAACAGCAGCAGGACAGGACAATGGCCCTCTGCAACACCTAAGAGTAACCCAAAGTCAAGCAACACATGTTCTCCATAAAAATAGAAGGGGGCTGGAACCAGAAGAAGGGAAAGAAGGAGCCAGGATGAAGCAAGGGCACATTGAGTGCCACAGTAGATTAAATCAAATGTGTCAACAGGAATCAGGCAATTCTGACATGGACGAATAGCCAAGGTATGTGCTAAGTGGTTAAACTTGTCTCTGAAATATGATGGTACTAGTTTCGCTTCCATGTAAAGCATATAGGCATCCCTCATTGGCTATCACACCTTAAGCATCTCCTTCTATTAGAATGTAAGCTCCCTGAGGGCAAAGAGTGTATTCAATTCTGTGTCCCTAGCACTTAGCATAGTGCTTGTATTTAATATTATAGGATTTAATAAATGCTCTTTCATTTATTAATTTATTCATTCATTCTCATCTATAGTTCTGTGGTGCTTTGAACTTGACCTTTTTGAGAAGCCTTTCTTGATCCCAGTATATTTCTCTAAATCAGTGGTTCTCAACCTTCCTGATGCTGTGACCCTTTAATACTTATATGTGGGCGTATCTGCATGTTCGGGAACCTGCCTGGAGACGGATAAAGGAGCCTATCTCAGTTCCTAAGACCATCGGAAATATGTGTTTTCCAATGGTCTTAGGTGACCCCCGTAACCCCTGTGAAAGAGTCATTTGACCCCCAAAGGGGTCGTGACACACAGGTTCAGAACCGCTGCTCTAAATAAATACTTCTTATTTGGTTTGTCTATTTGCTGTATGCTTATATATGTAAATATTGTCTCCTCCAACAGAATGTAAGTTCTCTAAGGGCAGGGAGTGTTTCATGTTTTGTCTCTGCTTTATGTTTTCCCAGCACTTCGCCTCAGTATCTGACACATAGTAGGCACTTAATACTTAGTGACTGGGTGACCCTCTTGGTCTGAGGTTAAAGGAAAATTATTTCCTCTCGTGGCACAGGTCCTGAGTTTCCTTCTCCATTCCGTTGCTCTATGTGACTGTGACTCAGAGTGGGTGTAAATAGCAATTATTTCCACTCTGGCCAGAAACTGTGAGGGTCTTCCCCTTCCTGATTGATTCTTTTGTGAAAGCAAAATGTACCTTTTTTTTTTTTTTACCTCAATTCTTGCCTAGCCTTTAACTACTGAACAGACATTGCTTCAGACAAACTGAGACCTGGAAAAGATCTTAAGGTCAAGGTCTCCCACTGCATCTGGGGCCATGGCCAGTCCTGATTTATATCTTGCCACTGGACTCTGATGACTTTGGAGGCTGATGACTTTGCACAGCTCTGCCTCACTTAAACCCAATTTACTTGAAAGTCAAGAATCACCTTCCTAATGTCATTGGCTCTCTTTGACAATGGATAATGAACAACAAAGTGACTGTAATCTGGCAAAGACTGTTTTTTCTCTAAACAATTGAAATCCAACCACTTGTCAAGCAAAAGAATGCAGGCCAGAACTTAAATCCTGCATGAAACCTTAGCCACAAGTGTAAACTCAAGGCAGGAGGAGGGCAAACCCAAGGGTTCTCTCCTTTTGGCAACCTTGTCTGAAGAGCCTTCAGAATCACGTCTTCTCCATGCTAGAAGGGAAATGACTCAGTCTAACCATACCTAGCAGTGAATCCCTTCTGCGACAACCCTGACAAGTTATACCTCAGCCTCCAATGAAGGGGAGGCCACTATTTCCAAAGATAGCCCATTTTGCCAGCTCTAATTGTTGGGAAGTTTTTCTGCCATCAAACCTTAATCTGCCTTTCTTCAGCTTCTATCCATGATTCCTAGTTCTGTCCTCTAGAGATAAGTAAAACAACCCTGATCCTTATAACACTTGAAAACCCTCCAAATACTTGGAGACAGCTGTCAGATCACCTCTAAGTGTTCTCTGCTCCAAGCTGAACATCCCCACTTCTTTCAATGATCCTTGTAAAGGAGATCTCCATCTCCTCACCACCCCAGGGGGCCTCCAGCATGTCAATGTCCTACTTTAAAATGCAACACCCCAAAATGACCACATTAATCCATATGTAGTCTGACCAGAACAGGGTACACCAAGACCTGAGTACAAATCCAACTTCAGACACCATCTGTGTGACCTTGAGCAAATCTTTTCACCTCAGTTTCCCCATCTGTAAAATGGGGATAAAAATAGCATATAACTTGCAGAGTTGTTTTGAGGATCAAATGAGATAATATTAGCACAGTGTCTGGCACATAGTAGGTGCTTTGTAAAGAGCTAATATTATTATAGTTACAAATACACAGCACCAGTTTGCTTATGAAAACAACCTTGCTTACCCATTCCAGCAGGCTGCTATCTTTCGTTGCCATAAGCAGGAAGTTGCTGGCACTGGAGAGACATTTCTATCTTCTGTCCTCACCATCTTCTAGTCTTCTAGGCCAGTAAGTTGTCAAATTAGAGCCAACTTATGACAGTTTTAGGTTATTTACTCTTGTTCACCAGTAAACAGGCTGAGCAACACCCCCCCAATTCTACCTCCACCCGCAGCTACCACCAATCATCCTCGCCTGCCCAGTACAGTACAGGGTCAAGAGAACTCGTTTAGCTAATGCCCAGTTCTCAGGCTGATATCCCCACATGCCTGTCAGCCCCCAAACTACCCCCAGAATCTTTCCTGGCCCTTCTTCTTACAGAAAAATCAATTGTTTTTCTTAAGCATCCTTCCGCCCTCCCAAGGAAGGGGGAAAATAGCTCCAATTTCCCCTTCCCACACACAAGCATTTGCTATATTATTGTGCTTTTATCAGACACCTCTATCTTTTACTCTATTCCCTAGGCCTACCTTTAACTAGAATTGTCAATAATAGAGAAATCCTCTGCCTTTGATTTCCTGGAATCATAAAGTGACCCTAGATCTTCCTAGAATCTTCCTAGAGATAGAGAGGTGAACTGATTTGCATAAGGTCCTATAATTAGATAGTGACTGAAAGAGGACTTGAACCCAGATCTCATGAATACCAGTTTATTACAGTGAAATACTATGTTCTATTTGACTCAGTATTAAGCTTCATTAATACATCTTGTTGATAGATTCTCGCCAAATAGAGAGTAGGAGGTCTGGTCAAGAGAGATGTGGGAGGAGAGCTATCCCCAAGTCCATCTCATCACAATAAGTTCTTTTCCCTCGAGTTTTGATTGAAAGTAAGAGTTGTGATGAAGATTTGGTCTTGGATAAGGTTTTAGCACAAACTTCTTGGATGAAGATTAGTCTTGGATAAGGTTTTAGCACAAACTTCTTGGACTTTGAGAAATCAATGGAAGACATGTCAGCAGAGTCATAACTAGGGCACAGTGATCTGAACTGTGTACCAGCCTCCTTGAAATTTAGAGTGGACCAACAGGACTGCCCAAAGGCATTCTTCTTCCTCCTAGGTGTTCATATCCCTGACTCTCCAAATCCATATTATCCATCTCTGTGCCCTAGGGTCTGCCTGTTCTCCACCGGTAGCTAGGTGAATGTCCCTATTCCCAGTTGTCCCTGCCCTGTCCCAAACATGTCCCAGGAACAGATATTCCCTAGTTATGACTCTACTTGCCATCTTGAGAAGTATGATAAGCATAGTGCTGTGGAGTGGCTACCACCATGATTGTTAGGCTCCCCTGGGAGGTCCGCTTCTCCCCTGAGCAAGGATGTTAGTCTGGTGGAAAGAGAACAGGTCTTGGCTCCTCTGGTGTCTTTGAGTCAGTGATTTAGCTTCCCAATTGTGTGGAGTTTCCCTGTGGTCTTGCCTGGAATCCTGGCGGAGAGAAGCCTTCCTTTCCACTAATCTAAGCCAGCTGGGTTGCTGAAAGCTGGGTCACTGCATTAGTCAGTGCAAAGCTCAGCACCAGCTGGGAGGTGCTGCTGCCTTCATGTCCATTCTGGCTAGAGCTCAGCTGGCTGTCAGTCACCAGGCCTAAATGAAGCCCAGGCAGGAGTGAGGACGTTGGCTTTGGAGATTACAGCTGGTTGGGTTAGCCCCAGTAGATTCATTATTTCTAATGTTTGCCCTTTGTGCCTCTCTGAGACAACATGTGCTGAACTACTTGTGGGGTGCAGGGGGAGGTGGGGTGATGGGGAGCTCAAGCTGGTATCCCTGAAGAACAAAAGGTAAAGGGTATAACGCTTCATTCCTCTGGGTTCTCAAGGACTAGAGAACATACATATGTAAAGAAAACTAATAAGACCAAATGCAAATGATTTCTATTACTAAACAATAGAAATTTAACCTATCTTTCCACCCTTAATCTCCTTTTTGTCTTTTGTTATTGTCCAGCCATTTTCAATTGTGTCTGACTCTTTGGGGTTTTCTTGGCAAAGATACTGGAGTGGTTTGCCATTTCGTTCTTTAGCCCATTTTACAGATGAGGAAACTGAGGTAAACAGGATTAAGTGATAACCCTGGGTCAGACAGCTAGTAAATGTCAGAGGTCAGATGAGTTTTCCTGACTCCACACCCAGAAACTATTCACTGCTTCACCTAGCTATCTCCAGTCTCCTACTGTTCAAGTCAAATAAACAAGTATTTATTAAACACTGGCTATATGTCAAACCCTGTGCTAAGCACTGGAGATAGAAAGATAAAAAACACAGTCCCTTCTCTCAAAAAACTCACATTCTCATGGTTGAGACATTGTGCAAACAACTACGTATATACAGGTTATATGTAAGATAAATCCCAGCCAAACTGTACCATTCAGCATTCTTTAAACAAAAGTTCACACTTTCCTACCTCCATGCCTTTGCTATTCCTTATGCTTAGAAATCATTGAAGGCATGCCCTTCTTCCTCCATCTTCACTGGTTGAATTAATACCCGTCCTTTAAGACCCATGTAAGATGGTACTCCCTTCATGAAGCCTTTAAAAAAAAAATGTTTCACTTAATATTGAACATTAATACAACCACTTAAACTTGTTCAGTAAACATTTACACATTAATTTATCCGAATACAATGTAACATTTTTCTTGTATCTGTTAATGCACAGCCCCTCCCCTGCCAGTTGTAATTCTCCATTACAACAAATATGTGTAATCAGCAACCTTTACTAAAGGCATCATCCCTCCCCTGCCATGTAATTTCTTCCCCTTCTGAACTCCCAGATCATTTTGCTTGGCTTCTGCAATGCACTTATCAGATCATACTTTGTTTTATAATCACATATTTATTTGTTTTACTCCTTATTGTAAGCTGCTGGAAGGTAAGGACTTGGTCTTGTTCAGTTTCTAACCCATTTCAGTTCCTTAATAAGTACCCTATGAATTAAAATCACTTAACAAAAAATATATATTGCAATAATTTCTAAGCAATGCCCTGAAACAAATAACTAATTTTTGTTACTCAACAAAGTGATACAGCACAATAATTTGATATTATTGGGTCTCTCTGTGATACTTTACATAGCTCATGAGTCACTCTAATACTTAAAGGGATCAGGGTCACCCTGGTATTTAATTCTAGGACCCATCTACTCCAGGAAAAAACAATCTTACCTACCCTTTTCTTCACTGATAGGATTCCGGAAGGATTATTTCCTTCACTTGGTCATACATATCACAGGCAATAAAAAGACCAACCCACTTAGTCATCGTAGGCATATATTAAATGCTAGACACTATGGAAAGCTACAGTCCTTCTTTCAGAGTATACAATCTGATGTACATACAACATGTTAACCAAACAAATTTAAAAGGGTGAGAGGTTTGAAAAGCATTTCATGTCAATTACACACATTTTTTTTAAAAAGTAAAAAATATGCACAATGCAATTGTAGATATGTGACATTTGAACTTGAACTGGACACAAATTTCCAACTTTAAGGAGTGAGGCTTAAAATCCCCAAATGGGACTTCTAGGAAGATGGTAGGGTAAAAAGTCATAAAGGAGCCTCAATATTCCTCTCAAAAATAGTATGGAAAATATTTTAAAAGTTGCAAAACTGCTAGAAATCCTCAAAGAAAAATTTTTAAAAAGAGAAATTTACATGACAATTTTATTATATATTTAAAAGGAATAGCAAGATATACATAATAGATTTTCAGTTTCATATGCAACCATCTTTTTATTATACTATGTTACAGAAATGCTTTTTTATTCCATTAATTAAAAATAAAATAAAATTCAAAAAATAAAAAAAATCATTTAACAGGAATGAGCAAGCCAAAGAAGAGTTCTGACACATAATACATATGTGTGTGTGAAGAAACAGATAGAGACAGTGACAGAGATAGATAGACAGAGAGAAGATAAATAAATAGATACATAAGCATAAGAAAAGAAGCAAAAACACTAGAAGAAAAATGTTTTGAAACAATTCTAATGGCAACATCAAAGTTAGGATTTTCCAAGGACAAAATAAAATGCATTGAATAATGATAATAAACACATTGAAGATCATAACTTATAATCGCATAAGAGGAAAAAGTAGTAAGAGATTTTTCTATCATCTTTCTTGAAATAAGGATCCCAAGGTTCAATGCAAGGAGGGGACAACTTCCCTTATGTGTTACTTATGTGTCACTTTGCCAGGGGGAAAAACCAGAGATGCACCAGGTCCCTATTTATAGCCCTTATGTCAGGAAGAAGGGAGGAGATTCTTTTCCTGAGTCAAGGTCCCAGCTCTTGCTTCCAACATTCCCTAAACAATAAGTTGGGAAGTAGGAGCAGCAGCTGAGACCATTAGTCCCAGCCCTGAATGACTGTTGATAAATCTAAAGTAGAAAACTTACATGACTGGGAGGTAAAATGTACCACAAGACAGAGTACAGTACAAGACAGGAACCAGAATACAAAGTAATGGAAGAAAAGAACAAATTAAAAATTTCCAATTAAACACCAAAATGGAAATTCTGAAGATCAAAAGAGAGATTCAGAAAACTAAAGGTTAAAACAAAACAGAACATAACCAAAAAAAAAAAAATGAACTAAACAAATATAACCAGGAGCTGGTTTTATGGAAAAAAAAAATTAAAAAGATATACCATTGGTTAATTTGATTTTTTTTTAAAAGAAGAAAACCAAACTTCCAGCGTCAAAAAATGAAGAGTTAATGTGAATGAACCACCAATGAAAATGAAATTAAAGCAATTATTAAGTTATTTTTCCAATTATGTGCCAATAAAACTGACAATCTACGTAAAATAGATGAATATTTACAAAAATATAAATTGCCCAGATTAACAGAAGAAGTAGAATTCTTAAATAACCCTATCTTAGAAATTGTACAAGTCATATATGAGCTCCCTTAGGAAAAATGTCCAGGACAAGATGAATTTACAATTGAATTCTACCAAACATTTAAGGAACAATTAATCCCAATACTATAGAAACTATTTGATAAAATAGGTAAAGAAAGATTCCTACCAAATTCATTTTATGATGCAAATATGTTTTTGATATCTAAACCAGGGAGAGCAAAAACAGAGAAAAACTACAGGCCAATTTCCTTAATGAATATCATTGCAAAAATTTTAAATAAAATGCTAGCAAGAAGATTACAGCAATTTATCACAAAGATTATATACTACGACTAGGTGAAATTTATACCAGGAATGCAGGGCTGATTTAATATTAGGAAAACTATAAGCTTAATTAACCATATCAGTAACAAAAACAAAAAAAATCATATGATTATCTCAACAGATACATGAAAAACTGTTGACAAAAATACAACACTCTTCCTATTGAACACTAGAAAGCATAGGAATAAATAGATCCTTTCTTAAAATGATAAGTAGCAAATATCTAGAACCAACTGCAAGTATTATCTGTGTCAGGGATAAATTTGAAGCCCTCTCAATAAAAGTAGGGATAAAGCAAAGATGTCCATTATCACCATATCAGTACTGATTAGAGAAATACAAATAAACTCTGAAATACCACCTTAAACCTACAGATTGGTTAACATGACAGAAGAAAAAAAATGACAAATGCTAGAGGGGATATAGAAAAATTGAGACACTAATGCATTGTTGGTAAAACTATGAACTGGTCCACCCATTCTGGAGAACAATTCAGAACTATACCCAAAGGGCTAAGAAATTGCTTATACCCTTTGACCCAGCAATATCACTGGTAGTATCCCAAAGAGATCAAAGAAAAGGGGAAAGGACCTATTTATACAAAAATATTTATAGCAGTTACTTTTGTGATAGCAAAGAATTGGAAATCAAAGAGTTGTCCATTAATTGGGGAATGGCTGAACAAGTCATGGTATATGATTGTAATGGAGTACTATTGTGCTATATGAAATGATGAGCAGGATGATTTCAGAAAAAACTTGGGAAGACTTATATGAACTCATGCAAAGTGAAGTAAGCAGAGCCTGGAGAACATTGTACATAGTAATAGCAATATTGTACAATGATCAATTGTGAATGACTTAGCTATTCTAATCAAGACAATAATCCAAGACATTTCCAAAGGACCCATAATGAAAAATCCAGAGAGAGAACTGAAAAACTCTTAATGCAGTGTGAAACATACTTTTGTTAACTTTATTTTTTGTCTTTCTTTTCTTTTTCATATTTTCAGAAATATAGAATATCATGGAAAGATCTTTAATACAGAAATATGTTTTGCCTGACTTCATGTATATAATTTTTATCAAATCGCTTGCCTTCTCAAGTAGGGGGAGAGGTGGAAAGGAGAGAATTTGGAACTCAAAATTTTAAAAATGAATGTTAAAAAATTTTACATCTAATTGGGAAATATTTAATGCAATACATAAAAATATATTGGAATAAAAAGAAAGTAAAACAAGTATGCTTTATTGAAGAGAAAAATTCACTATACTATAAGCATTCACAGAGAATGGAACTCAGGCATATTCACTGGGGTAGCTGGTGAAAGGTGATGCTAAAAGTGGTAAAGTCAAAGCGAGGTGAGTTTTCATAGCGTTTTTATCTAGGTCAAGCAAGACCTGGGGAGAGGAAGTGTTGTGTTACATGGGACCAGTGCTGATTCATGGGGTGCAGGGAGAGACAAGGGAACCTCTGATGAATTAGTAACATAGTTGATTTTCAAATTTTTTGCTGGAGGGAAAAGCAAACTACCATCATACTCATATCAGAAGATTTGGGTTTCCCAGGCTTCCTCTTCGGCAGGGTGGGGAAGCTACTAAGGCCTTAGCTACTAAAAGATAAAAGACATTTTGCACATTGAAATTAATTTAAAGTTACTAAACAAGTAACCAAATAAGTTAACCAAATAAGTATTTACAAATAGCCATGGAGTATATAAACTAAAACAATGAAGTTGATTTAAAAAAAAAAATTGTTTTCCTGAAGAACAGAATGGTAACTGTAGAAGCAGGAAAACAACCCAGAAAATTAAGAATTATCAGACTTTTTGAAAACTGTTAAAAAAGAATCTAATCATGATATGTCCACAAATCATGTCAAAAAATTTCCCAGAAATATTGAAAAAATATAGAACAGATTACAAGTAGATAGAATTAAAAGGACACTAACATGGGAGAAAAGCAACTTTAACTCAACCAGATACATTATGCCAACCTTCAAAACCATAACAAAATAATCTCACAAGTAGCCAAGAAACAGACCTGCATGCACACACAATTAAAAATGAAGGCAACTAGAATATATCTGCTGAAGGCAGCTTTGATACATCAAAAGAATGAAAACTATAGGATTTGATTTCCAAATCAGTTTCCTAGAAAAAACTAAATATTGTTTACAAAAAAATTATGAACACTTAAAAATTAAGATGATGGACCAATTCTCAAAGAAAAGGCCAAAGCTCAGAGCAGTTTATGATTGGTAATATCATCAAGAGCACCCAAGAATGTTAAATGACTTGCAGCCTGAAAAGAACAAAGGCAAGAGATTCTGTAACAGATCTGGGCCATCAAGCTAAGTGCTTTAATCAATAGATACTTTACAACTATGATTAAACTAGTTACTCTTCCAATGCAATCACCATAGTGGAATAAAAACAACAACCACCATAGTATTGTTTTTCATTAACTACTGAATGGTATAGTTGGACTTAAGGAGGGGGAAAGGAGGAGAGAGACCCCTTATTGGATAATATAGAGTGTTTTCTCCAAAAGTTCAAGATTTTTGATGCTTCCATCCCTTATAGCCAAGATTGCTCACAAACAGGTTCCCCTGCTTTTAGCAAGAATAAAGAACTGTTAGAAATATGGCAGCCCATTCTAAATCCTGCCAACATTAAATTCCTTTCTATTCAACAAAAATTTATAAAGCCCTACTATGTTCAAGAAATTCTGGTAGGCAATGAGTATGCAAAAACAAGAACAAAACCATCCCTGTCCTCAAGGATTTCTGCTGAATAAAACGCATATGTCATCAAATGAAAAAATAGGAATTAAATACAAAGTGATTACAACTACAAAATAAAGCAATTAGCAAATGCCTCATGTAAAAGTTGGAATCTAAGCTGTGCTTTAAAAGAAGCTAGATATTCTCAGAGGTGGAAGTAACAATGTAGAGAATTCCAGACACGGAAAACAGTCTTATGAAGGTATAGACAGAAAATCAACTGTCATGTCCTAAGAACAGCCAGCAAGACAGTTTAGCTAGAAAGAGTAATACTACATAAGACCACAAAGGTTAGTATTATACAAAAGTAGGTGGGAGCCAGAGTTTTAAATGCCAAACTAAGGGTTTTATATTTATTCTAGAGGCAATGGGGAACCAATGAAGATTTTTGAGGAACAGAGTGGCATGATGGGAATGATGTTTTAGCAATATCATTAGGTAGTTGAATAGAGGAGGGATCACAGAAAGGAGGTATTAAAAGCAGAGATCTCAATGAAAAGGCAATTATTGCTACAGTACAGGTGTGAGATAAAGATGCAATATAGGGTATGGACTGTATAATTTGAGAAAAGAAAGTGGATATAAGAGGAATTGCAGAGATGCAATCAACAAAATATGGCAGCTGGTGGGATGTGGTAGGGTGAGAAAAGGGGAAGAATTAAGGAGAACTCTAAGGTTGTAAATTTGGGTAACAGAAAAGGATTGTGATTCCCTCAACAAAAACAGGCAGGTTTGGAAGAAGGGTTCTAGAAAAGACACAGAGAACTGCCACAAGGTTCATTTGAAGTAACAACCATGAGAACTGATGAATTGACTGCTCTCAATATCCTTGACAATACCTTGAGAAAAGAGAGAATTAGGAGACTTTTTGCAATAACCTTGATCCATCCATCTGATGGAGGGCTTGGGTGCTTTTGCTTGAACAACAGTTTGTAAAATCACATCCAGTTCCAAAATCACATTTCTCCCTAGCCTCAAATCTCCCTACCCCGAAACACTGTCTCAGGCAGTTTCTCTCTAGCTCAAGGGCAGCATGCCCTAACAAAATACTTATCTCTCTCCCTGATATAGTAGCCAGCTGAACCTATAGAATTTAGTAGTTTGACCCAATTACGTATTGGCTGAAGCAGCTGTGTACTGGGTCATACCTATTGTACGTATCCTAGATTCAGTCACACATATACTCCCTAGCTCATTATATACATCCTGAATCTCTCATTAGCTTGGGATATACATATACTCCCAACATTCATCTTGACAAACACAACATTGATGGGCAGCAGCTTGGTGAGCCCTAACCACTATTTGACTTAGTGATGTTATAAGCCTAAAACCACACCTCCATGCAGTCCACTTCCCCCTCTCCCCCCCACCCCCCGCCATTGAGCTATTCCCCAGTGAATTCTGGGCAATACCTGTGCAGTAGATATTAAAAGTGTATGTTCCTTTAAGAACTGACCACTCCTTAACTCCTCCCTAATCCCTCCCTGACTCACCTAGTTAGCATATTTGGCACAGGTTCTACTATAGAATATCCTATATAAGCTTTAATTGTACCTCCTTAAGGTCGCAGGTTCTCTAAGAACTCTTGAGGGCTGTATAGCATAACAGTAAATCTTTGCCACCTTGACTTAGAGAATGCTTGAGTCCATGAATTCATTCCAGACTGCTTTCCAGGGACTCTGATTATCGAGGTTCCTGGACTCCCTGAACTCCCTGACCCCCATGTCACATCTATTAGTCTAACAAAATGTCACAGGTAAATTGGATCTGAGAGCTAGTCAGATATGAAATTGCAGTTGATGGCCCAGGAGAAGAAACTTCTTTGAACCACACCATGATCTTCCAAGTTCATTGGAGGAACGGAGGGGAGAGAGGTTCAGGGAGTGGAGTAAGAGGGAAGAAGAGGTGTTTCCCTTTGGGTTTAAGCCAAGGTAGTTACAGAAACCTGGGCATGTTGGTCCATATCACTCTATTGATTATCTCCATTTTGTCCTGTATCTATCTCATTTGTATCTAATTATTTTCATGTTGCCTCTCTCATTAGAATGTGAGGTCCTTGAGAATAACAAACATCTTTTGCCTTTCTTTGTACCTCTAAGGCTTAAGATCACATTTGGCATATAGTCGGTACTTAATTAAAGCTCATTGACTAACTGAGTTTGGGCCTTATGTATAGAGTTGCATCCAAAAGAAAATGGATAATGGAAATTTCCCTCACTGGGGCCATTCTAGCTAAAGAAAGAATCATTTTTCCTGAAAAATATTAATCTTTGAGATTCAGGAATAGGAAATCAGAATTCCTGGAAATTTGCAGGAATTACCTAAATCACAAGTTATTCTTTATTCTTCATAGCATTTATTTATATGTTTTTAAATAATGATGAGTGACTGTAATAATAAACAATGGACAATTTTTCTGTGATAGTTATACTAAAAGATTCAGAGATTTTCTATTTTTAAAATTATATAATAATAAATTCATGGTTTATTATAAACCAATATTTTTATGACAATGATTTAAAACAGTACTGGCAATAAGCTTACTGATTTCCCTTATCTTTCTTAAAATACTTTGAACATTCTTCGTACTCTTTACTCATTATTATGGATCTCTAAAGAAATTTGTTTAATATATAAGAAACGTTGAGTTGAGTAGTATTTACAAAGAACTGTAGCTTTCAGTGAATACTCAAACAGTGGAGAAGTCCAGTGTACACTGCTGGGGAGTATTCAGATAACCTAACATTGAGACCTCCTAGCAAGGTTAACAACATTGCGTAGAATCACGTGCTGAAATGGTCCACCTAAGGACTTATTTTGCTTCCAAAGTTTATGATTTCTTGGAACACCACTCATGGGATTTTTATAAAGTATGTTATGCATATGAATTTATTGATATTTTTTTTGCAAAAATGACTCACTGTTCACAGCAGGCAGGGCCATGAACACACACGTATAACCTAGCTACAGTTACAAACCAGACTGACTAATTACATTGTGACTACTTCCCTCCTACCTCTTTTCCCTGAAAAGTCAACCTTAACCTTCAACTCCAAGGGTAACCATTTCCTGCTCTTGCTTTCAAGTCAACATCAGTGGATTCTTGTGAACCAGTAAATGTCTCTATGCTTATTGTTAACCTTAAATTCTTGCAGGAGAATTGAAATTCTCTTCCCCAATTTCTCAACTAACTTTTCTCAGGACTCTGGATTCAAGAAAACATAAATTTCCCAAGAAATGCCAGGAAGGAATTCCCATATGGAAATAATAAGTATAATATAATATTAAAAGGTACCACTAATGTCCTGCTCCAATGTCTGATCAAGAGGTGGAAGATGCACACCTGGCCTATGCAGCCAGAGGACTCAATGGAAAGGGCCTTATCCAGGGTCAGAAAGACTCAAGTTCAAATTTTGCCTTAGACACTTATGAGCTGTGTGACCCTGGGCAAGTCACTTATCCTCTGTCTACTTCAGTTCTCAAAACTGTAAAAATGGTGATAATAATAGCACTACCTCTTAGGATTATTTTGATGATCAAATGAGATAAAGTTTTGTAATGTGCTCTCTAAACCTTAACTTGCTAGTGATATTGATGAGGCTGAGATTTTCTGGCAAGTTCTGTGAAGCCAAAAAGATTTCAAGTACAGGACGAACAATGGCCTACCTCTGTCATCTAAGAACCAGCCTTTCATAGTTGGCAGATGCTCATTATCAGAAGGTCAACTCAAGAGGACCATCTACTAAGGGTTAGAGAATTGTTGTCTATATCAGTGAATGATGAAATGACACGCCCTGGAAACATCGAAGTACTGAAATAATAAGGGATCAGTCCGATTCTAGATTTTGTCACCATTCAGATGGACTCGGGACGCTCATTCCTCAAACATTTATTGTTTGTTGGTTTCAGTCCTGTCTGACTTTTCATGACCCTACTTAGGTTTTTCTAGGCAGAGATGCTGGAAGGGTTTACCATTTCCTTCTCCAACTTATTTTACAGATTAAGAAACTGAGGCAAACAGGGTTAAGTTACTTGCCCAGGGTTACTATTCACTGTGCCACCTCGTTGCCCCATTAAGTGTTTACTATGTGCCAAAAGAAAAACAAAACAGACAGTTGCTTTCAAGGAGTTAATTTTCTAGAGGAATCATGGAATAATGGATAGAGCACTGGAGTCAGGAAAATCTGGGTTCAAAATCCACCTCAGACATTTACTACCGGAAGACCCTGGGCTTAATGACTTAATCTCTCTATAACTCAGTTTCCTCATTTTTTGGTCTTTTTTTTGGAGAGGGGAAGGGAAGGAAAGTGACCTGCCCAAGGTCACACAGCTAGTAAGAATTAAGTGTCTGAGGCTGGATTTGAACTCAGGTCCTCCTGACTCCAGGGTGGGTGCTCTATTTGCTGTGCCACCTAGCTTCCCCTAGTTTCCTCATTTGTAAAGAGAGGGGATTAGCTTCTAAGATCCCTTTTGGACCTGAACTTATAATCCCACATATGATCCTAAACTATAACAGTTGTACCAAGCAAGTCTGAAATTTTAAATCTGAGACAGACAATAATGGCATGAAAAGGCCATCAATCAGCAAACATTTACTGTGTGCCAGGTACTGTGTCTCTATTGTTCAGTCATATCTGACTCTCCATTACCCCATTTGGGGTTTTCTCGGCAAAGATACTAGAGTGATTTACCATTTCCAGCTCATTTTACAGATGAGGAAACTGAGGCAGGATTAAGTGACTTGCTCAGGGTCAAATAGGTAATAAGTGTCTGAAATCACATTTGAACTCAGGAAGATGAGTCTTCCTGACTCCAGGCCCAGCATTCTACCCACTTTGCCACCTACTTGCCAAGATACTGTGCCCAGATACTAGGGATATAAAGACAAAATAAAACAGTCTTTGTAAGAAACTCCCTCAAGACGTTTATATTTTGTCATTTTGCAATGAAAAAGCATGCAAGGCAAGCACATAAATCAGGAAATTATTTGCATTACTGAAAGATTTCAGAGCTAGAAGAGATCATAGCAAACCCCTAGTCCAGCCCCTTTATTTTATTTTTAAAAAAAAGAAACTCAGACACATAGGGGTGCAGCAATTTACCCAAGTTTTCACACATAGCAAGTACTGGAGTTGGGGTTTGAACCAGGAACAAGACTCTCAAAGTCCAAATCCAGAGCACTTCCCACTATTCCAAGCTGGTAATACCTTGCATTTCTATCTTCTGAAGATCTCAGTTCTTTGGGGAAGGAGCAGCTAAACCAATCGATAAGTGCTAGGAATGGGTCACACTTGACTGAGGAAGCTAATTTCCCTTTGCCTGGTACTCAATAATGTGACAAGAGGTGGCTCTGTCTTTTCCCTGTATTACTATCACCTGATGGGGGCTTGGGAAGCCCCCCTCCTTACTCCCCCAGGGCTCCTGTTTAAAGCAGCCCAGCCTGAGGCACTCTGGGAGCTTGGGTTAACCCCTGGCAAGTAAGCATTGCACAGAGTAGTATTAGACACACAGTGGTGCCATCCCCCCAAAAGCCTACTAATGTTAAAGTTAGCACCTTTCACACAGAGACCAGCCTAGACAGGAATAATTTCTTTATAGCAAGGCATTAAAATTCATTCTCATATCCGTGCTAATGCTCCACTGTCATTTCTAAAAAGCATTTGCCTATATTAATAACAGATGCTCCTAAGGACCCCAACAAGCTAATCTCTTATGTATCCTGTCATTTACTCAGGCTTTAAAACTAGCCACTTTTAATGGAGTATTTTTTTTTAATGCTACTCAACCACTGAATTATCCTGTCTTCTCACTTCCCATCCCCATCTTGATCTCTCTTCTCTTTCATTTTCCAGATGTATACCCTCTAAGCCAGAGTACTAGTGATAGCAGCAACACTGAGGGTCACTTATGTCTCTGTGACACCAAGCACTTCATATGGAGTAATTCACTGGATCCTCACAACTCTTTGTGGCAGGGAACCCCCAAAAATAATATTTTTCCCATTTTATAGATTAGGAAACTGAGGCTCAGAAGGGCTAAGTGATTGGTCTAAGGTTATACAGGTAGTAACTTATGAAAGCAGGACTCAAACCTGAGCCTTCCCGGTCTATTTCCAGTTCTGTTTCCACTCTACATCTCGTGGTAATGTCTCTGTGAAGAAAGGATGTGACCTGGTTTCTTCCAGAATGAGCTATTTACTATGTTCTTCCCAATAAGACATGGACAATCATTCCCTTGTCAAACAGTATGTCACTGCCCTGCTCAAGAATTTTCACTGGCTCCCACTAAACTCCCCTATCTGGCACTTTAAAGCCCTTCACAATTCACAATCCACTTTCTCAGACTTATTCCCATCAGCCCCTCCTGTCTCCTTTTCGACATTCTGTCATTCCACTAAACTGGCCTCCTTGTGTTTCACAAATACAGAATACCAGTTCTTACCTCTAGCATAGGCAATAGACCTGGATTTCCAATGCCTATAACAGTGTCTGGCATACAGTAGGTGTTTAATAAATTCTCCCTAAATTAAATTATTTTCATGAAAAAAAACTAGGAATAAAGCTGAGTAACGCCAACCTTCTAGTTAAAATTCTCTCCAACTGAGTTTGAAAAGGTACCATGGAAATGGTAGCTAGAATTCCTTTTTCCTGGTAATCCTAGGGTTCCACAGATCTGTGCAGTCTCACAGATAGCATGAGGTTTCTTCCTCTTCCTAAGTTACTTATGCAGTCTACTCTCCTGGTAACTAATTCTAATTTAAAAGTTGCAGGTCCCAATCAGACCTTCATAAAAGGATGGGGTCCCACTATTTGAGCCAATCCAAATCAGCAAACACATATGAGACATCTGAAGTTGAATGGACACAGGAAAGGATACAAAGATGATGAGGATAGGGTCCTTGCCCTGATGTGGCTTACAGTCAAGTAGTAAGAACAAGACAAATGCTCAAATACAAGGCAGAATATGGAGTTATGAGAGAGGGATGACTAAGTGCTTCAGGAGTTTAGAGAAGGGAAAGATTAGTCTTTGGTGGGGGTGGGGGGGCAGAGTGGAAAGGAAAGGGGTATCAAGAAAGGTTCTACATGTATTATCTCCATGTCACAAGAACTTTGAGGCTTAGGGAGGTTTGTGACATCATAACTACATTTTATAGCATTTTATACTAAAATATTTATAGCTACCTCATGAATCAAAGGCAGTTTGATAGCTTATCTCTAGTGAACCGAGAGCAGGCTCTGAAACCAGGAAGATCTGGGTTCAAGTTCTGTCTCTGACATGTATGAGCTATATAGCCTGGGAAAGTCAGTGTTCTAGGAGCTCTTTTCTACTATAACGTGTAGAGAAGCTGTTAACCTTCATGATTAAAGGAAGTTTCCTCATCCAGAGTTCTCTCTACCAATATTATCACAGGTCCTGTGCATAGTCTTATGAAAGATGTCTAGGATTTTTAACAGGGGAGAGGTGGAAGTTAACAAGTAAACTTAAGGATTCATAGATCCTCTATTTCCAACAGGAAGAAACTTTAGAGATTATCTACTTTAGGAGTTCTTAACATCTTTGTGTCATTAACCCTTATGACAATATGGTGAAGTCAATGGACAGCCTCTCAGAACAATTTTTTTAAATGCATAAAATAGAATTATTAAAAAGCCAATTATCTTTAAATACCCCTATGAAATTATTTTATTTTTTAAAGTTTATGGACTCCAGGTCATGACAATCTTTAATAATCCAACCTCTACATTTTACAGATGAGGCAACTGAGACTCAAAGAATGAATGAATGAGCACTTATTAAATTCTTACAAAGTCCAAAGCACTGGGCTTTGGAAAAATCAATATAGTCCATGATTTCAAGGAGCTCACGTTTTCATAGGAATTCCAAGCTGAGCCTAACTTGAACCAGTTCCTGCTAGTTTTATTTAGATATTATAATAAAAAGAAACACTTATAAGTCACTCAACAAAAAAAAGGAGATTTTCTTAGCCACCCAGGAGCAGGATATTTGAAAAGGATAAGGCATTGAGAACCTTTGTGGCTGATTCAGCTGAAGGAAGCTTCCTTGCCTGAGTTACCCAATGTAATACACCAATCAAACATAAAAGCACCCCAAGCTCCATTTAGAAGCTTCGTACTCAGGAACCTACTCCCTTGAGTCAACCAATGCTCAAGGATGATCTTAATAATTTTTTTATTTTTTAAAATTTATTTATTTTTAGTTTGCAAATTTATTTCTATAAGTTTTACATTTTCTCCATCTCCCTCCCCTCCATCCTCCCCAAGATGGTGTGCCATCCGATATAGGCTCTACATATATGTTCCTATGAAACATATTTCACATTAGTCATGTTGTATAGAAGAATTAGAACAAATGGGAGAAACCATGAGAAAGAAAAAACAAGACAAAAAAAGAAAGAGATCAAATAGTATACTTTGCTCTGCATTCAGACTCCATAATTCTTTCTCTGGATGTGGATGGCATTTTCCATCATGAGTCTTCTGGAATTGTTTTGGGTCCTTGAATTGCTGAGAAGGGCTAAGTCTGTCAAAGTCAGTCATTGCACACTGTGGTTGTTACCGTGTATAATGTTCTCCTGGTTCTGCTCAATTCACTCAGCATCAACTCATATAAGTCATTCCAGGTTTCTCTGAAGTCTGCCTGTTCATCATTTCTTATAACATAATAGTATTCCACTACATTCATATACTACAACTTGTTCAGCCATTCCTTAGTTGATGGGCATCCCCTCAATTTCCAGTTCTTTGCCACAACAAAAAGAGCTGCTATAAATATTTTTGTACATGTGAGTCCTTTTCCCATTTTTATGTTCTCTTTGGAATATAGACCTAGAAGTGGTATTGCTGGGTCAAAGGGCATGCATATTTTATAGCCCTTTGGGATTTTAATAACTTTTAAGGAAAAATGTGCCCAATTTGCATGGAGAGAGGGAGTAGGCTCTTGCTCCTACCACAGAGAAACAAGACATATGGGAGGGCTCAGCTTCAGGGTGGATTGCAGCCCAAAATGAAGGGACTTACTCAATATCACCACTCCAGTATTGGAATCCAGATGGCTGGGGCAGGGGAGGAAGCACAAAAGTGCTGCAAACCATGGGAAATGGTGTAAGCAAAAGTGTGAGGCAGATTAAGGGCGAGAATGAATTCAGGCCCAAATGAGATAGCATATGTAAAGTGCTTTGCAAACCTTAAAATGCTAATATAAATACTAACTATTATTGCTAGCTCTCTGTGAGGAGTCCCTTTCAGCTGGGACTTAGGGTTATATGAAGGGTTATTATGGGAAAATCTACAATTTTTCTAGCTGGGCAATTCATTAGAGATGAAGCCAGAATTACAAAGAAGGGAGGGAGAAAAGGGAAAGGAAGGGGAGGAGAAGAGAAGAGAAGAGAAGAGAAGAGAAGAGAAGAGAAGAGAAGAGAAGAGAAGAGAAGAGAAGAGAAGAGAAGAGAAGAGAAGAGAAGAGAAGAGAAGAGAAGAGAAGAGAAGAGAAGAGAAGAGAAGGAGGGAGGAAGGAAGGAAGGAAACAAGGAAGGAAGGAAGGAAGGAAGGAAGGAAGGAAGGAAGGAAGGAAGGAAGGAAAGGGAAAACAGAAAGATTCAGAGATGAAACAGAAAAAAGGAGAGGAATCAGTATGGAAACTAGAGCCCACTTCAGAGATCGCCAGGGGCAGGGTCCAGGTGTAAGCACCAATCTCTTCCTGACCACGACTTTGTCCATTAAATCCTGAATGCTTTTGATTAACAAGACTCAACAAACCAGACTCTACAATTTAAGATTTCATTTGGTGAGAGCAATATGACAGCTGGTTGGTGGTTGCTTCAGCTCATCAATCATACAGGTTATAAAATACAACAGAGTTCCCCAAAGCCTCATAAACCACAGAGATGTGCTCAGTAGCTCCTTCCCCTCCGGTTTCTTGGAGCCCTTTTCTCCCTGACAGACTGTTTATTCCAATTAGGTCAGAAGAATGTCTCCCTCCTCAATGTATCCTAAGTAAAAAAAATATCCATGCTACTCCTGATGCTTCTCTGTCCCTGTGCCTGCCTTAGGCAACACAAAGAAGAGCTCACTGTCTTGGCCAAGTAAAGGCAGGGCTTCATTATTGGAGCCTTTTCACTCTTAGAAAGTTCTGCTTTATATTTATCGAAAATATGCCTCCCTGGAATGCCAACTCTTCCTTACTAATTTTACCCTCTACAGGTACAGAAAGAAGCCTGCTACCTCTCTGATGGGCAAGCTTGTTACATATCTGAAGGCAGCAACCATCTTCCCAGCTTCTGCCATCCACAATAATGAATTATTTCCAGATCCTTCATGATCATAGTGGCCCTCCTCTGGACACACGTGAGTTAATCTGGGGTCCATGGATCCTCAAGAGGGCCATGGATAGATTTTAGGAGGTCGATGAAAATAATTACATCTTTATTTTCACAAACTTCCAACTGAAATTTAATATTTCCTTCAGATATGAATGTAGGCCACAAATACTATCCTGAAAAAGTGTCCATTGGTTTTACCAAAATGCCAAAGGGATTCAATACACACAAAAAAGATTAAGAACCCCTGGTCTAGATCAATGCTGTTATAATGTAGCATCCAGATCCCAACGAAATGCTGACATTTACACAGCACTGTAAGGGTTACAAATTTTTTTCTATATTTCCATGCCATGTCTTTTCCATCCAGACATAGTCTCTGTTGTCTTCCCACTGGAACCTCAGTCTCTGACTCTGGAACCACCCTAGGGACCAACTGGTCAACGTGTTACCCCTCTTGCCTGATTCAGGCCTTTCTCCCACTGCTGCCTATTTCTGCTCTTCTTGCAGCCCCAAGACATATACCCTTCTTTCCAGTGGCCCTTTCTATTTTTTCTGCCCCTTTGGAATGTAAGCTTCTTGAGGCCAGGGGACTGTCTTGCCTGCTTGTATTTGAATACTGAGCACTTAGCACAGTTCATAGTACACAGTAAGTGTTTGGTAGATGCTTTACTTACCTTATGTCATTTAGACTTCACAACAACCCCATAAAATAAGTAGTGCCTTTGACATATTTTACACAGAAGTAAACGAACCCCTAAAAGTTAAATGATACCCAGGGTCCTGGGCTATTAAGTATCAGAGACTGGATTTGAACTGATTTCTTCCTGACTCCAAGGAGAACACACTATACACTGTATCTCAAAAAATGGTCTTATCAGCCCAGAGGACAATGGGATTTTTATTTCTTCAACATTAACCTTTTTAATCTTTTTTAAAAGCACCTATATTATAATCTGAGTTAATATTGAATTCATATTCAACTAAAAGTCCTTGGATCTTTTTATATATAAAATGCTATCAAGCCATCTTTTGATACCTATAGTTTAGGGAATTATTTTTTAAAAAATGGGACATTTATCTGTCCCTATATTCTCCTACCTTTCCTATTCTCCACAATTCCTGAAAAATCATTGACAGTGATATTTAGCTATATATCCAGAAGCACTTTTGATACCCTAGGATATAATTTATCTAGGCTAAGGAATCTAATGTTCCTTAAAGGTAGCCCAATGCTCTCATACTGTCTTCTTACCTACCTTTAGACATCAATCCCCACTTTTTCATATTGAATACATTCAAAGCTGGTTAGATCCTTAGAGTTCATCAAATCCAAACACTGCGCCCCCCCCCCTTTTTAAATTAAGAAACCAAGGGCCAAAGAATTAAATGAATTGTCCAAGTACATAATAAGTAAGAAAGTGGAGATCTGAACCCAAGTTTTTTGATTTCCCAGTCCAGCACTTTTATCAATCACATGTTATCTTCTCAAGTTCTGTGTTCTCTCAGGTATATGTTAACATTTATGCCCTTTTCTCCAAATGGCGAGCCTATCTATCTCTTCCTTGTTCTCTTCCCTGTCTCAAACATCATTTTTTTTTAAGCCGATAATTTTTTGTCTTTTCTTGTTGTTCTGTCTTTTTCAATTGTGTCTGAAAGGGTGACCCCATTTGCGATTTTCTTGGCAAGGATATTGGAATAGCTTGTCATTTCCTTCTCTATCTCATTTTACAGATGAGGAAACTGAGGCAAACAGGGTTAAGTGACTTGCCCAGGGTCACACAGCTAGTAAGTGTCTGAGGCCAGATTTGAACTTTTCTACCTGACTCCAGGCCCAGAGCTCTATCCACTACATCCCCTAGCTGCCTCCTTTCCTTTCATCTTGTGTATTTGTTATTCCTTGTGCAATCACATTGCTTTATTTTGATACTTCCCTCTTTTCTTCCTTATTTGGATTGCTCACAATTGCATTGTCAGAATTTCATTTTCTAACTTTCTTTTGCTCTTGAGTCATGTTCTCTTTCTGAGTCTCTAGCTGTGGGAACATAACTATCTTTAATCTGAAATGTTTGAAATCTGCTTTCCTAAAGTCTAGAGTAAATGATGACTCTGCCCAATTTCCCTCTCCTCTTCTGTTACAAACTCCAGGAAAATTTCTGCCAAAGTTTCCATCCCTTCCATCTCACCAATCAGTTTTTTCTCATTGGTCAGAATAGAATGCAGAATTGTACAAGATGAAATTGCTAGCAAGGCAAAAATTTATCACATCTTGCCGAGTGAGATTTCTAGCAGATGTCTGGATAATTAAAGTTCCTGGTCACTGCTGTATCTTGCCACTGTGACAGTTTGTGATCTATATTAGGAAAAGCATCACCTAAGTGTTCTCTCTATATTGGTGGGCTGTAGTAAGCCTGTTGCCTCAATAATGTCACCTTGACATTGGGATCCATCTGACCTTGGACACAAGCACTGATTTTACCACTGAGTAGGTAGCTTTTATTCTCTTCTTCTTTTTTTAAGTCCCTTCCTGCTTTGATTCTCTTGCCTCCCCCAACCAAATTATCTCTTTAAAACATCACTTTTATCACGTCACTTCCCTACCCAAAAACTTCACTTCTCTTTCTTCTAGATACAGGGGTGGGTAACCTGTGGCCCCAAGACTGCATGTGGCCTTCATGAAGTTTGGATTTGGTCAAAGGGCCACACTCGAGGACCTAGAGGACCATATGTGGCCTTGAGGCGGTAGGTTCCCCACCCCTGTAGAACCTGCCCCTCCCTCTGCCTTCATCTCTTTCAATAGCATCCCCATTTCCCCAATGACCATATTCAAAACATTGGCATTATCTTCAACTCTCCTCTCTGACTTACCTTCTACAATCAGTCAGCTCCTATTGATTCTATGTATTCAGTCTCTCAGTTTGTCTTTTCCTTTCTATAGCCATCACCCAGGCCCTCATCATCACTTCCCTAAACTATTGCAATAATTGCCTCCTAATTAATCATTTTGCCTCCAGTCTCTAGTCTCTCCAGTCCATACTTTACACCACTGCCAGATTCATCTTCTACGTACAAAGATCTGATCATATCACCAATATGGCCAAAATCCTTTGGCCTCACCACATAAAATCTAAACTCATCAATTTTGACTTCAAAGACTTGCACATTCTGGCACCTTCCTGTCTTTCTAACCTTATAGCACAGCTTGCATATGCTCTACGGTCCAGCCCTGGTCCTCAGGCATTGATGAACTGTGCCAGCATCTCATGGGACCAGCTTCTCCACTTAGACACAAACCATTAGACTTTGACCTTTAGTTTCCAAGCTCTTCACTGCCACTGCTTTCTCATTCATAGAAGCAGCACAGTTTATTGGAAAGAGCCCTGATGTTGGGGTCAAAAGATCAAGGATCAAATTCTGTCCTAGACCTTAGCTTCTTTGAGCCTCAGTTTCCTTATCTGTAAAATTGTTATAATATCTGTTGTGTCTATCTTTGCACATTGCAAGGAAAACATTTTGTAAATGTAGATGATTTATAAAGATTACATTAACTATTATTTTTATTAGCTTCCTTGAGTAGCGAACCCCACCCCAAAGCAACATGGCTCTGGACTTTGGTCCCTAAATCTAGACATCTGTTGCTGAAGTTAATTCTCTGCTGTCTTTTCCTCTTCTTCAGTGCTGTCACCATAACTAGGTGATCAGATTAATATCTGCTTCCTCTGCGCTCTCTAAAGTCTACTGCAATACATTCCAGACTACAAGAATGCAATTTTTGAGCTCTTTGTGCAAGAGAAAGGAGAATATGCCAATCCAGAAATAATACTCCAAGCTAAACATATGATACAGTTGTCTTGTTTACACCAGACAACAATGATCTGGGTTTAGAGCTGAGTAAGAAGAGAAGAGCAGGCTGGATTGCTTTGGGAAAACCACAACATTCCTTCAATGACCCTAAACTTTCTATGAAAGCAAGCGTTTATGGTTTAGCATTCTACTAATTCAGCAACAAAACATGTAATACACCAACCTGTGATGAATATAAAATGTTTATCATAATGGAAAGGTGAATAAAGGTATGGGCAGACGACAAGATAGAACTAATGAGGAACTGTGAAGAATGAGAATAAACTATGTCACCAAAGAATCATATGCTAAGAAGATGAGCCGGTCATGTAGAGGGGGGTGAGGGATAACAGTAGAGAGCAGGTGTGCCTCACGGGTACCTTTAAAATGTCAGGAGAAAATGAGGAAAGCACCCATCATTCTAGGTGGAGCCTCTTCTAAAGATCCTACCTTCCATGAAGAAGCCTTTTCCAATCCCCCATAATGCTAGAGCCTTTGTTCTGTTGATTATTTCTGATATATCCTTTGTAAAGTCTGTTTACACATAATTTTTGTATGTTGGCTCCCCTATTACATTGTGAACACCCTGAGAGCAGTGTCTGTTTTCTGCTTTTCTTTGCATACTTAATGCTTAGCACAATGCCTGATATACAGTAGGTGCTTAATAAATGCCTGCTGACTAACTGACTTATGAGAAACTTGTGGAAAGACATGGACAAGAGTGATCTAGGACAGACAGGCAGGGATGGGTTGTGAACTCAACAACAACAGCAAACTCTCTATGATTGTTGTTTATGGACATCACCTCAAACTCATAATCATGAAGCCCAACTCCCTGGAAAGTCCCAAAGTTCATGAAGAATAATCCTTCTTGTATTTTTTAAGTACGTCCTGATATAGGGTGTCTAATCTGTACCCACCTACCTCCAGTACTCGCCAACCTTAATTTTAATGCCTGGCATATCTTCTTTCTCACCCTTCACTTATATAAATCCTATCTACTCATTAATCCTCAACTTAAATATCACCCTTTCCATGATTTTTCTTTTCTGATATCTATCCCTATTCCCTAGCTATACTCTCCTGAGCAAAAACCTCCCTCTTCCCTTAAAAAGTAATTCTCTTGGGGTGGCTAGGTGGCACAGTGAATAGAGCACCAGGCCTGGAGTCAGGAGGACCTGAGTTCAAATCCAGCCTTCAGACACTTAAAACAAAGCTAGCCATGTGACCTTGGGCAAGTCACTTAACCCCAATTGCCCTACCTTCCCCCTCCAGAAAGCAAAAAATAGAAATAAAAAATTTTTTAAAAGTAATTCTCTTTTTGTCCTTGGAACTAACCCAGCGCTCTGCTCCTCTCTCGTGCATTTATCATGCTTTGCAAAGTGGAAAGCCACCATTGAATAGTAGATAGGACACTGGTCTCAGGGTCAGGATTACCTGAGCTGAATTCTCATACCTCTGATACAGGGAGTAATATAGGGTGATATAGAGTATAAATCACTTAATCCCTCAGCACTTGAGACAACTCTTTAAAACCATAAGCCACAGAACAGTTGCCCATCCACATTGATTGCTTCTGCATCTGGTAGCTCCCTACTCTGATGAAATCACAGTTCTAGACTAAATTTTGAATTATAGTTACAAGGTTGTGTCATATTCTCCAACTAATTGGTAAGCCTTACAGAGGGAGCAGCTTTGTCTTATCTATATCCTAGAACTCGGTACTCAACAAAAATAGGGCTTTAATTAATGTTTGAGTCATTGGAACCTATTATAGCTCCCTATCGCCCAAAGGATAGAGTTTAAATTCCTTAGACTGGCATTGGAGGCTTTCTTGCAGTCTGGCACCAACCAACTTTTCCAATCTAATCTCCCACAATGACCTTACACCAATCCTTCACTCAGGTCAAACTTATTTCTTCATTATCCCTTCAACAACTTTCTAAATTCCCACTTCCACACCTTGGCTCACAGTAACCTCTCCCTTCTTTCCATTCATCTCACTATGTCCCATCTTTCAAGATACACCTCAAGGTTAATCTCATCCACAAAGCCTTCTCAGACATCTCCAACCCACAGGAACCATCCTCTTCTGTGAACTTAGTTTAGCAAACAGTGTCTCCCTGATAGTGGAACAGCCCAACAAAAATCAGGAAGCCTTGAAGTATTGAATTAGGATTCTCTGCACAACTAGATTCTGAATCCCCTGAAGTCAAAGACTGTGCTTTATACTTCTTTGTATAACTGGTCCTTCTCTCTGCCCTTTCTCTCTCTTTTCCCTCAACCTATCAAAGTGCCTCCCACAAAATAGACTCTCTGTAAATATTTATTGGATAGATGATTTGGTGAGACAATCTTAATTGGAGGGAAAAAGAGAGCTCTTCCTAAATTAGGAGCAGAATTTAAAAGATAGAAATGTACATAAGCTCCTTTCAATTGAAGTACCATACCATAGAAAATCACAGGGTTTCAGAAATTGGAAAGAAGGAAGAAAGGAAGGAAGAAAGAGAAAGAGAAAGAGAGAAAGAGAAAGGAAGGAAGGGAAGGAGGGAGGGAGGGAGGAAACATGTATTAAGCATCTACGATATGCCAGACACTGTGCTAAGTGCTTTATAAAAATTATCCCATTTGATGCTCACAACAACCCTAGGAGGTAGATTCTGAAGAGGTATAGAAGAGCTGGGTGGATTTCTAGGAAATCCTTTGAGGGTTTCTTAGTCTGAAACTAATTACTAGACTCAAGCAACCTTTTGGCAGAGTTACAAAAGTTTATTATTATGCTGACTTTGCAGTGGGCAGGAGAGGGTTAAGGGGACCTGCAAGCTTATAGGGATCTAAGGCAGAGTTATAAAGTTTAATGTTATGCTTTGCAGCGGGCAGGAAAAGGTTAAGGATAGCCTGCAAAGTGCAGGGGTTAGAGATACAGTTTTTATAATGATAAAGCTGTCAATCAGAAGTTAATTATGCTAACTAGGTGCATAAGGGTGGAGTTAGAGAGGAGTTTGGGAGGAGTTTAGGAGTGCTCAGTGCTTAAAGGGACATGCACTTTTTATAGCAACTGCGCAGGCATGTTACTCATAATTCACTGAGACATCCCCCTTGGGGGGGCTACCAGGAGGTGTGTTTTTTGCCTTGACATGTCACTAAGTTACTTTTGGTCAAGGATGGATGAGATAGGTCCAATATGGCTGTTGGGAGAATAGGCTTGATTGTTCCAAGTTTGGAAGCTAGACTGATTAGGAATTCAGGTGGTACCAAATTGGAAGGGAGTTATCTCTCTGATAATGTTGTTAAAGGATTTTGGATGCAGCTGGCCACTTAGAACAAAGGAGATATACATTTCTCTAAAAAATACTTGGGTGATGTATTCATGGCTATGGCTAAACAATTAATAAACTGTCTCTAGGCAGACTGCTGCCTCAGGGAAAAGACTTTTAGGCTAGGGGCAGGGGAGAGGCAGAGTTAATACCATTATGGCTGTGCAAAAGCATGACTTTTACAACTTAATTGCACAAGCTTATTACAAATTGATGTTACAGAGAAACCTAAACATAAGTGAGATTTCATAAACTCAGGTTACAGACAAAAGCATCCCAGACCCCATCAGTGCTATTATTATCTCCACTTTGCCCTTGAGAAAACTGAGTTAAACAGAGATTAAATGATTTGCCCAGAGTCACACAGCTAGCTAAAGTCTAGATTTGAATTCAGGTCTTCCCAGCAGGTCCAGCACTCTATCCAGTGCACTATCTAGCTGCTTCAGAAGGAGTAGACTAAACATGTGATTTCATTGGTTAAGGGAACTCCTAGATGAAGAATTTCTCTCTACCAATGCAAGTCAGCACCATCTTAGAGTTGCCTAGAAGATTGAGAGGTTAGTGACTTACCCAGGGTCACAAAGTTAATATGTATCAGAAGCAGGACTTGAACCCAGCGCTTCCTGGTCCCAAAGCCATCTCTCTTATGTCATGCTGTCTCTCCTAGAGTATGTACAAAATATTCAACTTCCAAGCAAAAGAATCTTCTTATAGATACATATAATATAGAATGATATGGCATACATGGCATGTATGACATGAAATGAAATTATATGGCATGATATAACATAATGTAACATAAAATATAATACAATGTTATGACATATGATGTGATGTGATATGATGTAATAATATAATACAATGTCATGTAACAAAGGTCATAAAAAATATTGAAGGCCCTGAAAATGACCCTAAATTTCATATTCCCTCTAATCCAGGAAGTTTTAAAACTCACTCAATAGCCCTATGAAGGAGGAAGCAGGTTATTTAAACTACACCATCTACAGAATTAGAGCTTTCAAGTGCATTTGCAGTTTGCTCCAAAGTCTGAAAAAATATCAACAGGTTTATCAGAGTATTAGCAACCACAAGGCAAGGCTGAGCCTGGCCCCGCTGTGTTAGATTAGTCTTGGTGAAAGACTATTAAAAATTGCTGAGCAACAGATAAGTAATCTCTGGTCCTTTCTGAGACCTTCTCTGGTAGCAGAACATTGACAATAGGACACAGGAGTAAAGATTTAGAGAATGCTTTACCTATATTGTTTCATTTGATACTCACTCCAAATCTGTGAGGGAGATACTTCAAGCATGATTATCCCCATTTTGCAGATGAAAAGACTGAGAATCAGAGGAGCTGTATGTGATTTGCCATTGATTGGAAAGCAAGTAGGTGTTAGATTTTTTAACCCAGGTGTCTCCTGACTCTAAGACCACAGAGTGGAAACGTCAGAAACCTAGATTATAGCTGGAAATAGCAAGGCGAGGGTAAGGAAGGCAGAGCAGGCTGGAGACACTTGAAGATGCTATTAACATTCTCACTTTGAAATATAAACTTTTAAATCTGGAAGGAATTTCTGAGATCATCTAAGCTGCCTCTTCATTTTTCAGATGAGGCAAATAAAACCCAGAAAGGTTCAGTGCCCAAAGGCACTTTGAGGTCGGGTCTGATTTCTTTTGAGCCCCAGGCTACTCTGCAAGGCTGATTTGTGTCATTTGATTTGCAAACCAAGCTAGTCCATCTTCAGTCTTTCTTCTGCATAAATATCATCTAACAATAATCATTCCCTTCATTTCCCTCAGGGGATACGAATGAATAAACTCTCCAATCCCACTTGATCTCAACTTTTGAACTCCCCGGCCTAGTTCTATTAGGCCCTCAATCTGTAGCCCCCGGTAACCCTTTTAGGGGCATGATGCCAGAGTCTCTAAAAAGAGGGAGTGGACACAGAGCCCCTCAGCATCATCTCTCAGCCTCCCCAGAACAACAATCAGCAAATGAAGAACCCAGGCTGGTGAGATAAAAATCCTGAAACTGGTATTTTCTTACAGATGAGACCAGGCATAAGGAAGGCAGAACTGTGCTCAGCTGCTTGTCCCTACTGGTAGAGGCTACAAAAGTTTACATTTTCTTGGGCCCCAACAGGCTCAGGCAGGCCAACAAGGTACAAGTATAAACATGCTTCATTCTTCACACTTACAAAGTAGAAGGGGAAAGATAAGTACCAGAAAAGTAGAAAAGAAAAAAAAAGCAACCTCCCCTCCCCAGACTGGACAGCCTTGTCATGTCAACCTCCCAGTCTAACCATGGGCCCAGAGTTCTTTCACTTCGATTGGAGACTGGAGTGGCAAGTATAGAGCAACCCTCCTCTCTGACATTCTGTTCCTGTCCTATGTCCTGCCATCAAGCAGGATGAGGAATAATACAATCTTGTCAGGTTTTTTCTGTTCCCTGGGAAGCTGGATTCAGGAATTTAGGCTGAATTGAATCCCAAGCTTAGAACTGAAAAGGATCCCAGAGATTACCTTGCCTAATCATCATTCACATCATGAATTTCATTTACAATATTAAGTAGAAATTCTCTATCCACTGCACAAATACCTCCACCAGTGGTAGGCCAATCCCTTCTTCATATAGCAATGAAAGAAAAATCCCTGAAAAATGAAAAAGAACAAGAGATATTCATTGGGACATCCACTATACCTGTTTTTGAATTTCAAACACAAATTACTATAATATTAAGAAGTAGAGGCAGTGTCATGTCATGGATAGCAGTGCATTTGAAGCCGGGAAGCCCCAGGTTTGTCTTGCCTTTGACACATACTAGCTGTGTGACCCTGGACAAGTCACCTAACCATTTAGTGCTCTAGGCTGGGCAGCACTCTAAAACGGTAAATTGCAGAAAAGTTGTGGACTTCCAGTGGTGGAGGGAATTTCCTCATCTAGGAGTGAGTTTCTTATCCCAAAGAAATCACAAGTGTGGTCCCTAACCCTATTGTATAGGAAAACAACCTTGAAAGACTTGTAAACTCTGGCCGATCACTATTCCAAGAGACTGATAACAAAGGAGGATTCCCTCCTCTCAGCAAAGAAGAGGTGGATTGTGGGCACAGAAAAAAGACTTAAATCTTTAGCTGGGACCAATGAATGTGTTTGGTTTGACTATTTTTATTCATTACAAGAAAAGGCTTTCATTTGGGGAGAGGGGAGAACAAGTGGTAGGGAAGAAGTGAAGGGGCAGGGATAGTGATTACAAAAAAAGAACATTTTTCAAATTCCAATCAAATATTTTTTTAAAATATATATAAAAATTATATTATTATTATTATATATATATAGAAGAGAATAGAAGTTCAGAAGGGTAGACAGGCAAGCAGGGCTTGGTAAGAGGCTGCTGAGTGATGTAGTAGAGAGAATATTGGCCTTGGGAGTCACATAGACCTACTTTCAAATCCTTCCTTAGACAATAACTAGTTGTGTGACCCTGGCTAAATCACAACCACTCAGCCTCAGTTTTCTCAACTGTAAAATGGATATAATGTTAAAGGTTGAAGGTTAAATGTTTCTAAAAGCTCCTTTGTTTCAAGATTACCTTTTGTTAGCACTCATCACAAGAAACTGTTGCTTTTAGAATTCGTAAAGGAAAAATGGTTGAAAAATCCTGTGTAGTTTAAAATCAGTCATCAGAGCACATAATGACTAAGATAAGTGGATTACCTATTCTTAATATGTAAATAAATGTAACAGTGCTGCAAAGATGGATAGACTATGGGATCTGTTTATGTCTATTGTGGTACATAATCCAAAAGCTTTTAGGCATTTTGTGCTAAAAACTCATTTCATCAACAACAACAAAGACCAAATCTGAACTGCAAATCTGGTTGCTTTGAAGAGGTGGATTAATTTGAATTTATTAGTTTCTAGGGTGTATCTTTCAAAATTCTACAGTGGTATTATTTCATATACTGTATATCTGCAAATGATAATAAAATTTCACTTTCTTTTCTGAAAAAACAAAAAACAAAAAACATAATTTAACACCTTCCTCCCAGGGTTTTTGTGAAGATCAAACAAGAAAATATTTGTAAAGTGCTTTGCAGGCCTTAAATGCAAGATATACTTTTTCAATAAGCTGTGTGTAATAGACTCACCATTTCATATACAATCTTCTCTTTATATATAGATATGTTCAGGCTTGTTGGTATATATCATGTAGCTAGTTGGCATATATGAGGCAACTAGATGGCTCAGTGAATAGAGTGCCAGGCCTGAATGTCTGACCTCAAATGCTTACTGGCTATGACTCTGGGCAAGTCACTTAATGTCTGCTTGCCTCTGGAAGAAGGAAATGGCAAACCACTCCAGGATCTTTGCCAAGAAAAGCCCATGAACAGTATTGGCGTGATTTGGTCCATGGGGGTCACGAAGAGTTCTACACAACTAAACAACTGAACAACAATAAAGCAGGTACATATTTTCTTTCCCCAAAGACAAACACAAATGTTAAGAGCACAATAAAGAATTCCATTGGAAGACTTAACCCTAGCCAGTTTGGCCCCTCAAACTCCCGTCTACCAGCCACAGCCAGCACCAGTCCTCCCTCTATCCAGTCTGTTGATGTCTCTTAGAGTTTGAGAGGGGCCTAGCACAAAGCCAAACCATCTCAGAGGCCCCTCAGAAACAGATGGACCTTTGTGTTTTCTCCAGGAAAAAGGAAAAAGACAGTGTCCCATAGGGAAAAACCTATGACTAGCCTTGGAGTCAGAAGACCTGAGTCAACCCTGCTCCCAGAACAATCTTAGCTGAGTCACAAATTCTCTGGCCTTAGCTTTCTCAACTATAAAACGAAGGGGTTAAAGCAGGTTCCCCACCCCTGGGTTAAAGCATCTCTCTCACCCTATCTAGCACTTAGGCCTATAAACTGCTATGAGATCTAATCTTAATAAATTCTAGCAGAACAGTCCAATTTGTATTCATTATTCTTGGGGTCAGCCCTGCTGCTGCCTGCCAACAGATGTTAAAGCCTTTAAAAATGCTGAGGGGAGTATTTTCTTAAGTGCCTAATCATGGGGTGATTTGACTAGCAAAGCAACCTGCATTTGGGTGAGAGAGAAACCTCACCAACATGGCGGATGTCTTGGAAATGAAACTCATAGTTTTAGAGCAGAGACTCTTTACCTTCTGGGTGTCATGCACCCCTTCGGCAGGCTGATAGAGCCCAATTCTACTGTAGTTTGTTGCTTATATTCACATTGGAAGAAAATGTTCAATTTCAACAAGAGGTTAGTAAAAGTAAAGATTTAATTTTTTTTTTCCACTCAAGTTCATAGGCCTCCTGAAATCTGTTCACAGATAAGTCCATGGATGCCAGGTCTTAGAGCAAGAAGGAAACTTAGTTACCATCTAACCCAACCTTAGTGGTCATAAAGTCCAGCCTCATAGAAAAGGCCAGGATGAAAACCCAGGTCTTCTGACTCCAAATCCTACACCTGCAGGTCAGTTGTGTCTGATTCTTTGTGACCCTATTTGGGGTTTTCTTGGCAAAGACACTGGAGTGATTTGCCATTTCCTTCTCCAGCTCATTTTACAGATGAGGAAACTGAGGCAAACAGGGTGAAGTATTTCAGGCTGGATTTGAACTCAGGTCTTCCTGACTCTAGACCCAGTGCTCTATCCACTGAGCCTGCTATCTACCTCTCCTAATATTAGAATGTATTATATATTTTTTTGTTCATTTCAGTCATGTTTGACTCTTTGTGACCTCATGGAAGTTTTCTTGGCAGAGATACTAGAGTGGTTTGCCATTCCTTCTCCAGCTCATTATTATAGATAAGGAAACTGAAGCAAACAGAGTTAAGTGACTTGTCCAGAGTTACACAGCTACTAAAGTGCCTGAGATCAGATTTGAACTCAAGAAGATGAGTCTTCCTGATTCCAAGCCCAGTGCTATCCACTGAGCCACCTAATATTTACACTAGAGATGTCAAACTCTTGGCCAAGGGGTACATGTGGCCTACAACCCACCTGAGTGTACCTGAACCAGATTAAAATATAATTGAGAAATATTTAACAAAACAAAAATGTAATAAACATAGATACCGTTATATTTTTACAAGAAGTTAATAAACAGCCCACAGGAATCCTTATGTATGGATTAGTGGCCAGTATCCCTCCCTCTCCACTTTTTGAGTTTGACACCAAGGATCTACACCACATCCCATGCTCTTACTCAGGCTGTCAGATGTACTTCCTGCCTGTCATTCCAAGACATTTCCCTGTTCTGGACCAGGGTAGACAGCCAAGAACCACCTCTGTGCTCTACCTGTATGGAACCTCCATGGTGATCAAGGCAACAATGCAATACACCTTTTCTCATGCTACAGCTTCTCTTCTCCACCTGAAATGCATACCTGCAGCAGTGTTGGGACAACTGATTTTCTCAGTTATAAAAGATCTCTACCTTCTTGAATCTGACTAGGTAGAGCCTAATGATTGGCTCTACCAATCAGTCTGTTAGGTCCTCTCCTATTTCTCATATTTGTCTTATCTACCTATTAAATTGTAATCTGCTTGAGGGTGGGAGATTGTGGCTCATTCTCTCTTTATATCACTAGCACCATATGGAATATTGGGCATAATAGGTACTTAAATATTCATTTAATCAAAAATAAATCCAACAATACAGGATACTGTTCAAGGAAGGGAGCTATCACTCTGAATTAGAAGCATTAGCTGGACCTTTAAGGAGGTGCAAATCTGGAGAGGTGAAGAGGCAAGAGAGAGAGAGAAAGAAGGCAAAAATTACAGGAAGGGAAAATGTGAGCAAAAATACAGAGACAGAAACAATCATGGGCAACATTCATCATCTACTTATTAGAATCTCCACTAACGTGTTCAGGGGATTCACTTGGTTCAATTTGATTTTTAGAACATCACGTTGAATTTCTTTCTCAGTCTGCTCATCCATAATATGGGCATAGCAATATTTCTCTGCTTTCATGGGGTTAGCGAAAAAGTCAGATATACAGATGTCTATTGGAAAGCCAGTGTGTAACTTGATTTTGAAATTTTTATATTGTATGGAAAATGTATATATTTGTATTTAAAAAGAGAAGATTGGAGAAAGGACAAAGTCCTAGAGAAGAAAACAGGTGGGGGAAGACAAATTGACCTGAGATTTAGGACAGAATTCCAAAAAGAAAAAAAAAAACCACTGGGATTCTGCATCAGTACAGAAAGTCTTTTAATGTTATGGAAGCATTCATATAAAAGAGAAATAAAGTGGTAGAGAAACAATATGGAGACTCAAGACTAATTTCATGACAGAAGAGCTAAGAGGCATACTCCGTAGTACCTCTGATCACACATTGTACTATGGTAGCAGGATTGTCTACAGAACATATGTTCCACTCCCTGGGATTTATTTTTTCTTTTTGGTTCTTTTCCGACATATAAAATGAAGTTATCATGGAGGCTGAAAGCCTGTCTGGAAACCCAAACAAACAAAACAAAACAAAAGTACAGTGGAGAGAGTTTTTGGATGCAATTTTGGTGCCAGCTGTGGGAGATAATGTCTTTCTTTTAATAAGATCCATTTAAATGTTTCTCATGCCTAAAACAGCAAGCTTTAACCCCAGGCTAAACCCCAGGAACCAGCAATATAGGGGAGCCAGAACTACAGCTCCGGGTGACCTCCTTCTAAATTTGAAGTTTTATCCATATCTGGAAAAGAGAGCCAGACACAAAGTAAGCAGTGGTTAAAAGTAGTTCAGATTAGAAAGAAGGCACTACCAGCCTGTACAGCCTAGATTTATTATTTCTTTAGTAATTGCTCCTAACGGTATTCTTACTTAATTCTGATGTTGTTATTATTTCTCCTTTGTTCTCAGAGAGGACCATGACATCAGGAAGTTGATGCCATGACTTACAAGTGAACTGGATTTAAGTGAGGCAGGGCCGTGCAAGGTAGTCCCCAGCCTCACTCTCTCCTCCAGGGCCAACTGGATCCAGTGGCTAGATATAGATCAAAGACGACTGGGGATGGCCCCCTAATTCTTATATGTAAATGTGAATAGTGCTTAATAACATTTATACATTGTTTTCCAGAGCAGCTAGATGGCACAGTGGACAGAGCACCAGGCCTGGATTCAAGAAGACTCATCCTCTTGCGTTCAAATCTGGTCTCAGACACTTACTAGCTGTGTGACCCCGAGCAAGTCACTTAAAACTGTTTGCTTCAGTTTCCTCATCTGTAAAACAAGCTGGAGAAGGAAATGCCAAACCACTTCAGTGTATCTACCTCAAATGAGGTCACAAAGAGTCAGACACAACTGAAAAACAACAAAAAACTTTTTTTTAATAAAAAATTAAGTCTAGACTTAGAAGCAGATGTCTTGAGTTCACACCCCATGTACATCCAAAATTACACACCTCACTTAAGCTTCAGTCTTAGCTGTAAATGAAGGATAATATTCCTTGCATTACCCATGTCACAGGACTGGTATTATAAGGAGCACACGAGATGACTCTGTGTTTGTAACTGCACACGCGCACACACACACACACACACAAACGCATGCTAATATTATTCACATTTCTACAGGGAAAGAAAACATAATTGGCTCCATCCTTGGCTTCCTTTGCTTCTGCTTTTCCATTATCCTTCAATATTCTTTCTCTTGCTTCATCCTCAATGTCCCCTCTCTTCTTTGTGTGGAATGAACCTATCCACTAAGGCTATATTACCTGGGTACCTGAGAGATGCTTCATGTCAACCATCAGAATTGTAGGTTGAGTCCCTAAGAGGAACCAACCCAGCTGAAGGGGCAAAAATAGCAGTGTTTATGGAATGAGTGTGTGTGTGTGTGTGTGTGTGTGTGTGTGTGTGTAAGCAGCCAGTTTTCAATTATTTGTAGTAGTAGAAGACTAAAAGCCTACTGTGATAACAGAAACCATTAGTCAAAAATTTTAAGTTTTTTTCACCATCCAATCTTTTACTAGTGTTACAGATAAATGGTATCACTCAGAACCATAACTAGCACAGGGCAAATTGTATGGAGAAATCAGACTTTGATCCAAGGCCCTGAGATCCAGGATGGCATACTTACCTGGTAGCAATCACTGTCTCTACCCCACCCATTGCAGCCTCCACCCCTAGAGGCATCATGGTATCACAGAAGGGGACATTTGACATTTGAAGTCATTAAGCTGGGTTCAAATCCTGCCTCAGACACTTACAAGCTCTGTGACACCAAACAAATCACTGAACCTCTCTACAACCCCACTTTCTTCACTTGTGAAATGAAGGAGTAAACTTAGTAGCATTTAAAATCTGCTTTAGCTCTAAAATTATGCTCCTGTGCTCCATCACCAAGGCACCCCTCTCTTTAGCCTGCCTTCCACCCCACCAAACACCCCAGGCCACACAGATCCCCCTTTTTCTGCTGTGACTGCCCCACCCTCAATTATTTTTGCCCTGGGAGAAAAAAAAATGTTCAGTTACTGGTTCTCGATTTTCATTCTGACTCATCATTCTGGCCATGAGCTACTCACCAGTACAACATTAACAAGAAGTGACCTAAAGAGAGACAAAGACACCAAATAATTCACCAACCACAAGTCCAGCCCTCAAATAATTAGGAACCAACTAGCCTGTCCCCTTTTCCTCATTTCCTATGCAATCTCTTCCCACCTTACCCCAATACTACAATTTATCCAGCTGCTGGTGAACAGCTGGAAGAATAATAAAGAAAGAAAAAAGAAAAATATGATCCTGTTTCATGTTTGGAAGATGTATTTGACAAGAAGACCCAGAAAGAAAATGATAGTGTAAAGCTTCAATGATTTCTCGAGGAAACATTTTCTAAATGATTTATTCCTTCCCTGAGACTTTGTCTATGAATTTATGCTCTCTTTCTTTTCCTTTCTGGGCTGTGGATGAGCAATGGCTTCACTGACAAGCCAGTAAATTTCCCCCCATGCTTCCTCTTGAAAAAACAAAAAGAACAAGAAGAAGAAGAAGACAATGAGGAGAAAATGCTGCAAACATCGAATTCAATATGCTGCCACCCGCCTCCCCCTCTTCTCCAGAGCATAAAGCCAAAATGAAAGAAAGGCACAGAGCCTGCAGTGATACTTTCCAAGATGAGATTGGTCCTGTTTAAATTAAAATAAATGAATCCAACTTCCGTAGGCTGACTCACACACAAAGGCCCTGGAGGAAATCAGCAGCGCTCATCTGCCTTCCCCCAAATGGGAGTCTGGCCCTTGAGTAAACTTGACCAAAGAACCCCAGGGGTCTGGATCCAGCCCTGACACCTCGATGGAACCTGTTTGTCCAAAAGCCTCCATAACCACCTCAAAGGCATGGGGACTGGGGAGGTTTGGGGGGTGATAGTGACTATTCCCAGAATGCTGGGAAAGAGGATCAACCTCAAGAAATGTTGGAGATGGCCCATGGACATCCTCATCATCACAACAGCTGGCGTTTTATATAGCACCTACTAAGTGCTAGACGCCACAGTGCTAAGCACTTTATAAACGTTACCTCATTTGATCTTCATAACAATGCAGGGAGGTAGGTACTAGTATCATCTACATTTTACAGTTGAGGAAACTGAGGAAAATAGAAATTAAGTGACTTACCCAAAATCACACAGCCAGTAAGTGTCTAAGGCTGGATTTGAGTTTGTCTCCCGGACTCAGACCCGGAGATGTATCCATTCTTCTAATTCACTCAAGTATTTCTTGATCATTATCTACTACGGGCTCAGCACTGTACTAATCACAGGGGAAGACACAAAGAAACACTGACCTTGTGGGAAGGACTCAGCTGACAAGCATCTCCCACTGCAGGCTCCCTTTCTGGCATTATTTCACCTTCACATTCTTTGTTCCGGTCAGACTCACCAACTTGCTACTCTGTGAACTGAACCTCTCTACCTTCTGCCTCCATGCCTTGGCCTTGGCCCTGGCTCTCCCTACTCTCCCCCCTCCCTCCCTCCACAATACTTCCACCTCACTCCCACCTTTTACAATCGTTAGTTTCCTTCAGTTCTCAAGTGCCATTTCTTCCTTAAAGCCTTTCCTGATCCACCTAACTGTTGGCACCTGCCCCCTCCATCAATTACCTTGTATTTATTTATCTATGTGCCTGCCATACATACACAACTAGTAGAATGTAAGCTCCATGAAGGCAGGGGCTGTTTTCTGTTTTTGTACCTATAGCATGTAACATGGTGCCAGTATATAATGGCCCATAATAAACTCTTGCTAAATAAAATAAAGTAACAACAACAATGAGAACATATTTTCAGAGCATTTTTCCATCACAAAGCCTTTGATGTACGTTACCTCAGTTTATCCTCATCACTACCTTGTGAATTCAGTAGTACAAGATTTTCTAATGCCCATTTTATAGATGAGAAAAGTAGGGTTCGGAAAAGTAAAGAGATTAAACCAAAGTCACGTAGTTAATAAATGGCAAATACAGGACTTGAAATTCATCATTCTTTCCACTTCCCCACGTTCCTTCTCTTGAGGTTGCAATCTAGCTGGGGCCATAAGGCTTGTACATCTGAAAGTTAAATAATTAGACAGGAAATATGATGCAGCAGTCTGTGCCAAGTGTCAGACAAGTGGGACAAACAATAAATGCTTATGATTCTAGAGAACGGAGAGGTTATTGAGGACCCAAGTAGTCAGGGGGAAATGTATTTAATGGCCAGTTGCCAGTAAACATTCACTTAACTTCCCCCTCTCTCCCCCTTCCCAATCTTCCTTTCTTCCCTGGAAGATCTCCTACCCACCCACCAAGTTTCAACATCACATAATATAAAAATATGCTTTAAAAAAAATGTCAGGCCGCTTCCCTGTCTTCCGTATATTCATACAGGCCACCTTCCTCTATGGTTCTCCAAACCCACAATGTCTCAGCTTTAGACTAAATCCAGTCTGTCCCCCAGGTCTCTTGATCCTGAGAGCCACCTTGGAATCTCTTATTCCCTTCAAGGTTTGGTCCAGGTGTCCCCTCTTCATTTCCTGACGACCTTCCCAATTGTGAACATTTTTCCTTTTATGAAATCTCTCAGGCTGTCTTCTTTTCAGGTCCAGAACTCTATCCTCTGTCTCTCAAAACATAACCAATCCTGCACATGAATTCTGCTAAGGTGTTTAGTTTTTATCCCCAGTGGCAAGATGGAAGCTAGGGGGTGCCATAGTACATAGAACACTGGACTCAGAGTCATGAAGATCTTAGTTCAAATGTGACCTCAAATCCTTACTAGTTGGATGACCCTGGGCAAATGCCTCAGTTTTCTCATCTGTTAAATGGGTATAATAATCAGAGCATCCACTTCCCAGAGTTATTATGAGGATAAAATGAGATATTTGCTCTGTGTAAATGCTAGCAATTATTGAGACAGTTTCTGGGGTCTTAGGCCCTCCTTTAAATACTCTGTACACCAAACACTTGGAGAACCACCAGACTGGAGGAACCAACAGACTAAATGTGCCGACAAATTTCCTTATCCACCCAAAGGGACTTTTTGATATTATCACTTCCTGCTGAAGTGCTCATACTCCATCCTAAATGTAAAGATAACATCTTGTTGCCTCAATAGCAGTTTCCTCATCTACAAAATAAGAGCATTGGACTAGAGGAGGAACTCTCAGCCTTTTCTGTGTCATCACTCCTATTGGCAGTTTAGTAAAGTCTATGGACCCCTTCTCAGAATAACGTGTTTAAAATGCATAAAATAAAATATATAAAACTACAAAGGGAACCGATTCTTTTGAAAATAAAAATGCATTTTTGGCCAACCAAGCTTACTGATCCTCTGAAATCCATCCACAGATCCCAACCCCTAAACCAAACAATCTCCAAGGCCTCTTCTAGCTCTGACGTTCTCTGACTGTATCTTGATTTGGTCTTTTTTGTTTTCATTTTTTGAGTCAGCTATGATTGAAGCCACATTTTGTCTTTCATGCAGGTTCTCTCCCTACCTTTCCCCACCCCCTCCCCATCAGTAGAGGGATGGTTAAATGATAACCCTTATCAGTGAAGGATATTCAATCACTGTTTTATTTTACCAGCAATCCGGCTCATGCCCCAAGCCCTTCCCTGTGCTGATCATGAACTGTCTAGCTAAATAAGGGAAAATCAATAGACTGAAATAAGCTAGCCTTCTATAGATCACTCAAAATGGATTATTACAAAGATTTTCTGGTGACTGGCACTTGGAGCCTGGAATGTCAATTCATCTCAAGTCCCACTGGCTCCCAAAGAAAATTAGTTTTGACTATAATTTAATCCAATAGACACCTACTATGTGCCTAGCCTTGTGTTAGGTGTTGTGAGAAAATAGGAAAAAACGCCTTCTACCCTAAAGCAATTCTTAAGTTGAAAAAGATAATGATAACATTACCTGCCTTATGTGGCACTTTCTATACATTATTTCATTTGATCCTCTCAATAATCTTTCAAGAAAGGTAATATTAGTCCCATGGTACAGTTGAGGAAATTGAGACTTGGGATGTAGTTGGCCAAAGCCATACAGATTTTAATGAGAGATGGTGAGACTCCAGCAAAAAGTATCTGATTCCAAATCTAGTATAGATTTTATTATAAAAATCATAGAATTGGAAAGGACTTTAGGGGTCATACATTCCAATCTCCTCCCCATTCAGGAATATTTTCTAAGTCAACTGACCTAGCAGATAAAAATTCCAGGGAAATTTATTTTGCTTCAATGTAAAGAATAGTTCCATTCTCCTACCCATCTCTCATTTCTATGCTTTTGTACAGGGAACAATGAATTTAGGGAATGGCAAGTAAGTCAGTTGATGTAGAAGAGATTCTTGAATGGGGAGAAGGTTGGAATTATTCTTCACATTAAGGCAAAATAAATTTCCCTGGAACTTTTGTCTGCTGGTTAGTTCTGCTTTCTGGGGCAATACAGAAAAAGTCTTTTTTCTTTCTCCCCTGAGACAGCCTCAGATATATTAAAACAGCTATAATGTCCTCCCCTATGCTTCTCTCCTCTGGCCTCTATAGTCAAGCTAAATATTCCCCTTCAACTGGTCCCCAAATGATGTGATTATGAATCAGATAAGGTGCTATAATATACAACTATACTATGATATCAATGTAAAACAGATTCACAGAACAAAATCCAACCTGATCCAAGCATTTATGAGCTAAGTGTTTACTTATTACTTATTATCACTGGCCATGCGTAAGGTACTCTGCTAGATGCTGGTGCTACAAAGACAAAAGGTGTGTGTCTGGGGTTGGAGGAGGAGGGCAGGGAATGAGCCTGTATTAAGCATTTCCTGTGTGCTGACACAGTGCTAAGTACTTCATGAATATCATCTCATTTGATCTCAAACAAACAAGATTCCCTACTTTCACCTAGCTTACATTCAACTAGGAAGTGTACTGGAAAACTTCCAGTCACCTAAGAAAGATGGTTTACATTGCTAGGAGCATGAAACCATTTTTAGGAGCCAAAGACTCTGCTGCTATGGCTATGTGTGTGTCTGTTCCTCCCATCACCACTTACAAACATCAACATCCAGTCTACTCCTCCAAGTCCTTGGCCTCACCTTAGAGAACAGTCCAGGATTCCCAATCCTGCTTTTCGAGTAGTCCTTGCATCAGTTTGTGGGTAGTGGTTTTTCTTCCCCATGCCACATTGAAAAATGGGGAAAAAAAATCAGAGCTTTGACTCACCTTTTTTCAAAGGTTTCCATCCCTTCCATTGATACGTGGGTACCTTGTATAAAAGCTTCCATCCTATAGGATAGGGACTGTACCTGCGATTTCCTTGGTATAAAGAACTCCCACATGAGAAAAGACCTTCAGCCAATGAATCTTTTCTTGTAAGATCTCAGAGGCATGCCTAGACCATTGACTGGAAGATTAAATGATTACTAGAGCCAGTACCAGAGGCAGCTAGTAGCAAAGGGAATAGAGTGCAGAAGATCCAAGTTCAAATGTGATCTCAGACACTTAATAGCTGTGTGACCCTGGGTAAGTCATTCAACCCATGCCTATCTCAGTTTCCTCAACTGTAAAATGGAGATAATAATAGTACCCATCTCCCAGGGTTGTTTTAAGGATCAGATGAGATAACAATTGTAAAGTGCTTAATATAGTGCCTGGCACATAGCAAGCTCTTAATTCTTTTCCCAGCTAGTATCAAAGGTAACACTTAAACCCACTTCTTCCTGGCTATGGAACCAGCCTTCTACCCATTATACTATGCTGCTTTTCTTCTATCAAATAACCTGTTTATATAGCCAAAAGAATGCCATTTTTGTTTTGCTTAACTCTTCTTTATTACGCTGGAAAGGCCTAAGAGGGGAAGGAAGGATAACATCTGGGAACTCCCAGTGATGTAAAACACACACTAAACATCAATAAAACTTTTTTTAAAGAATATAACTGATTAAAATAAGAACAAACACCATTTCCCAACAGATCAATGACTAAACAATACAAACAAGTCTCAAAGGGATGCATTCAAGTTATCAATAACCTATGAAAAAATGCTGAAAATCACTTATAACTAGAGAAATGCAAATTAAAGCAACTCTGAGGCTCTTCCTCACACTCATCAGGCTGATAAGGATGATAAAAGTGGAAAACTGCAATTATAGGAAGAACTGTGGGAACACAGGCACACTAATGCACTGTTGGTGGAGCTGTACTTGATCTAGTCATATAAGGTCACCAAAACTGCACATGACCTTTGGCCCAGCCCTATAACTAACTAGGCTTATCCTCCAAAGAGATTATAGAGAGAGAAAAAGGACTCAATATATATTAAACTATTGAAGGCAGATCTTTTTGTTGTAGCAAAGAACTGGAAATTATGGAAGTTCCCATCAAATGGGAGAATGACTGAACAATGTATGATGTATGAATGCAATTGAAGATGACTGCTTTGTAAGAAACAACAAAAGGGATCATTTCAGAGAAATCTGAGAAGATTTGTATGAATTGATGCAAAGTAAAGTGAACAGAACCAGGAGAATCATGTATACAGCAAAAAAAAAAAACAACTTGTAAAGAAAAACAACTTTGAAAGACCTAAGAATTCTGATCCACGCAATGATCGATCATGAGTGCAGAAAGCCACTGATAAAGCATGTGACCCACTTCCTAACAGAGAAGTGAAGGACTCCAGGCAAAGCAAGAATATATTTTTGAACCAAGCAAATGTGTGTATTTGTTTTCCTTGACTATGGTTATTGGTTACATTACAAGAACTTTGTTTTTCTTTTTTTTTTTTCCCAGTGGGAAGAAAGTGGGGGTAGAAATGGGAGTTAGTGGTAGTGTTACTTACAAAAAAGAAAAACATCATCAAAGCATTTTTAAAATGTAGAAATAATAAGAAAAGGAAGTTCAGAGGGAAACATAAATAGGCAGGACAGCTTTGAAAGCAACATATTGAATTTTTCTAGCTTTTTTAAAAAGGAAAGTATACATAATAGGGATTTGTGGCTTTGTATATAATCCTCTTTTGTTGTTGTACTTTGTATATGGAAATTGTACCTAATTACTTTGATGTTCAGTTCAGAATTTTTAAAATTATGTTAAAGAATATATATCTCAAAAGTGACATTTCTGCTTCCAAGAACTTAATAGGGTCAGCTGTCTGTCCCTGAAGTGGTTTCCCTAAGCTTAAGCACCAATGTATATTGTCTCATAGAATTTATATGATCAGAACATGTCAGAGGTGGAAAGAATTTAAGAGAGCCTCCATTCCAACCACCTCATTTTACAAATGAGGGAGAAACAAGCCCCAGAATAGTGAAAGGGCTTTGGTAAAAATCACACAGGTGGCCCTGGTCACTCTCAGTGGCTTTCTATCACCTCCAGGATCAAATACAAAATTCCCTGTTGGCATCCGAAGAGCTCCCTCCTACTTTCCAGTCTTCTCACACCTTACTCCCCTCCGTGTACTCTTCAATCCAGTGACCCTGGTCTCCTGGCTATTCCATGAACAAGATGCTACATCTCTTAGTTACAGATATTCTCTCTAGCCATCCCACATTTCTGGAACATTCTACTTCCTCCACTTTCTACTGACCTCCCTGTCTTACTTGAAGTCCCAACTAAAAACTCATAGGAAGTCTTTGGTGAGAGCGCCATAGCTTGGCTTAGCACAGACTTACTCTGTCCTGCTCACCCAATGCAAGCATCACAGATGCCTAGGCTCCTTAAGAGTCTACTCAATATGGCGAACTTTCAATAAACTTTACTTTTCTTTGGCTGAGAAAAAAAAAAAAGAAGTCTTTCCCAACCTCCTCTTCATTCTAGTGCCTTCCCTCTCTTAATTATTTTCTATTTTTCCAGTATGTAGTTCATTTGCACATATTTGCTTACTTATTATTCTCCCCATTAGACTGAGGGCAAGGACTGTCCTTTGCCTCTTTTTGTATTTCCAGACTTTAGCACAATTCGTGGCACATAGTAGTCACTTTATTGACTATTGATCATCCAGAGTATACTTACAGATATAGCTGTTCTGAGGGTCATGGTCCTTTCTGAAGGTACAAAACAACCCACTCTCATTCTGTCCTGGAGGCCAAGGCTGGGCAGACACTGAGTACCAGCCATGATCTCCATAGAATTCATTCCAACTGTGTATAAAAAAAAAAAAAAAGAAAAAAGAAAAACATATTTCTCATTTGAACACTCAATTTGCATATTTTATTTCAAAAGGTATCACACACAGGAACTAAATTTGGGTGTGTGAAGATTGGTAGCCTCCTTTTTAGGAGAATCTGAAACCATTCTGGCTACTCCTTTTAAAAAAACAAAACACCTTTCACTTAATATTCTCATCCTTTCAAGTTATTATTAATTTCTTATCTTCGTTTCATTATATTAAACTCCTAAAAGAAGTCTATACTTCCTGCCTCTCCTCCCTTAATACACACTCATTCTCAATCCTTCATTGTCTGGTTTTCAATCCCTAACATACTACTGAAACTATCCACTAAAAGGTTACCAATCATCTCTTAATAGCTTGATCTGATGGTTGTTACTCAAATTCTCAAGTTACATCACACCTGTGCCTGTGGAGAAACCACAGAACCACAGAATCTGGGAGTTGGAAGAGGCCTCAGAAGTCACCTGTTCCAACCTCTTTCAAATGCCCATCCCTACCATATCCCCTTTATCCACATTCTCTTGATTCTAGAAGAAGGAGCTTATGGCTTCTACTCCCTCCCAAGGCAATACATTCCACCTTGTGATAGTGAGGTAACAGCCACGGCTTTGTAGCATAGGAAGCTTAAGTATCATATGGGCAATCTATGTCTGTGCCCTGGTCACATATGTTTCCAGCATAATACTATCAAGGTTCTTCATTCAACAGCCTTGTTGTATGTAAAGGGCAAGAAAGTGACTTGTCTTGGTAACACCTAAGGACACAGAGCTAAGTTAAGATCCAGTATTTTGGTTTTCTACCTCTTAACACCAACGTTCTCTACACCATGCTGCTCTCTCTAACTAATTGCTCTCTGAGTGGGCCTGAAATAAGTTGAAATGGGCAAAGAGGTAAAGACAAATGAGAAAGAAAACAGAAGCCATCTCTAAGTTGCCTGAGTCATCAGAAAACAAGGAAAAACAGGAGGCAATTTATCCATTAGGCCTCTACCCTTTCCAATTGGGGAAACAGAATTTTGGTCTCTTAACTACCCTGAGGCCAAAATCAAATCAGCCCCACAAAAGCTGGGGGAGGAAATGGAGCTTCTGGAAATACATGGGATCATTAGGAAAAAGAAGCAGAGACAGGGACAGATTGAGTCCTGAAATCACCTTGGGCAATAAATGCTAGGCAAACCCCAGTGCCTCAAGAATTCCTGCTCTACTCTGAATCAGTCTCTTTGCAGTGGCTTTTTCAAACCCCCAACATTCTCTCTCCCCTGATAGCCTCACCTCCTACTTTACTAAGAAAATTCAAGGATGATCCATTGTGAGTTCCTTCAACTCCCCCTACTCTTCACATAAAACACCTCTGCATCTACAATCAGCATCTTCTCTTTGCTGTAGTCTCTGAGGAGGTGGCCCTTTTCCTTACCAAGTAGTCTGTCCCCTTTTCTTGTGCTCTCAATCCTATTCCCTCTAGCTCCTCCAGAAGTTCATCTTATTCATCATTCTCTCATTCACTTCAATTCAATAGACAATTGTCAATTAGGTCCTTACAGATACAGGACATTTTGTTAAGCACTGAGGATACAAGGACAAAATGAAAAAACAATCCCCGTCCTCAGAAAGTTTGTATTCTACTGGGGACTAGAAAAACAAATAAATACAAGAAATTTGAAAACCAAGAGAGCATTTATAAAAGTGTCAGTCAGGAAATGCTTCCAGGAGGAGGTGCCACCTGAGCTGAGCCCTGAAGGAAGATATTAACCTTATACAGGTCCAGTCTATCAACAAGCTTTTATTATCAAGTCTCATTCTATGCCAGGAACTAAACTAGGTGGTTTCTAAAGCTCTTTTCAACTCTAGAATTGTGTGATTTTCCAAATCTACCTCTATCCCTACCATGGAAAGAGTTCTAAAAATAACCCTACACCTCAAGCAGCCCCTAACTTAGAGCCTCGAGTAAACCCACCCCACTCAAGGGTGTTCAGTTCTAGTCTAGCTTTAAAAAAAAAAAAACCACTTCATATTTTTCAGTCAAAAAAATTTTTTTTCTCTCTTTTCCACTTCCCATCCTCATTGGAAAAAGAGAAAAACAAAACCCTCATTACAAGTATGCATAATCAATCAAAACAAATTCATGAAATGGCTACGGCCAAAAAAAGTATGTTGTTCTGCATTTTGAATTCATCACCTCTTTTTGTGTCTAAGAGTCTCTGAATTCTAGGAGTACTTTCCAGGGATTACAGCCTGCTGAGTATGAAGGATCCCCCAGGAGACAGAGAAAAGAGGGAGGCGAGTCCAGGAGTATGGCCAAGTTTGCCTGGCAAATACCCTAAGAGCCCCCTCACTCCTGCAGGTGATATCAGAGGCCCCTGAGAACAATATGATAATTCAAATAGTTCTACCATTGATAAACATTTACCAACATTTTTAGAACCGCCCGGCTCAGCTCCATTGTCTTACTATCTAACAGCTTCTTCTCCACGTTATGATCATGTTCAGGCTTCTCCCGACTTAAAAACAAACAAAAAGACAAAAAGACCCAACCTTTATCCAATGCAGCCATCCTGTGTTCCAGGCATCAGAAAAGAAGTCAGTAAATAAGGAAAGACTGAAAATTAGGAGGCAGAGAAACACACACACACACACACACACACGCACACACACTCGCATCAAAAGAGAGAGATCAGATCTTCAATCTGTCCACACCCCCTGGTTACCTCCCTACAGTTCACAAACATGATCATGTCTCCTATTTTAAAAAATCCTCCTACTGTCTACTAGCTTATCATTCTATGTCTCTCCTCCCCTTCAGTTAAACTCCTCGAAAATACTATCTAAAAGCCACTCTCTAGTTGGCCAAAGTATGTAAACAAGAAGTTTTCCAAGGAAACCGGGCTTTTAAACAGCCATATGAAAAAAACGCTTAAAAAAAAAAAATTACGACAGAGAAATGCAAATTAAAGCAACTTTGAAATTCGACCTCACACCATCAGATTGACAAACATGACACAAAAGGGAAAAGACAAATGTCAGGGGTCTGTGGGAAAACAGACACATTGACACATGGAATGGTTGGAGTTATGAAGTGGTTTTGCCATTCTGGGAAACTATTTGGAACTATGCCCCAAAAGTCACTAAACTATGCATTTCACATTGACCCAGTGATATAGGACTATACACCAAAAAGATCAAGACAGAGGAAAAAGACTCATCTATAAACACACACACATATTTAAACGTTTTTTTTAAAATTTATTTATTTACTTCTAGTTTACAACATTCAGTTCCACAATCCCTTGAGTTCCAAATTTTCTTCCCCTTCTTCTCCTCCCCACTTTGCCCCCATGGCAGAATGCAAACAAATGTAGGTTGTATAAATACCTTCACACTAAATATTAGTCAAGTTGTAAAGAAGAATTATAACCAATAGAGTGAACAGTGAGAAAGAAGGAATGAGATAAAACAAAACACAAAAGAGAGAGCAAGTCGTTTGCTTCTATCTGCATTCAGACTCTGTAGTTCTTTCTCTGGACGTGGATAGCCCTCTCCATCACGGGTCCCTTGGAGTTGTTCATAAGCTTTTTTTTTTTTATAGTGAAAGAGAATGGGAAACTAAAAGAGAGAATGGATGAACAAATTATGGGATATTATTGCATTGTAAGAAATTACAAAGGAATTGAGTTCAGAGAAATTTGGGAAGGCTTGTATGAAGTAAGTGATTCAGAGGGAAGGGAGCAGAACCAGGAAAACAAATGTATACTGTAACAAAAGCATTGTAAAGACAAATAATTTTTGAAAGTGGAAAGAACTCTGACCAAACACAATTTCAGAAGATCAGTGATGAGGCATGCTACCCACCATCTCGACACAGACAGAACGAACTCAGGGTAAAGAATGAGAAATGCATTTTTGAACATGAACAATTTGGGAATTTGTTTAACTTTCCTATGCATATTTGTAAAAAACGATTTTTTTCTTCTTTTTTCCAGTGGGGAGAAATAAGAAAAGGGAAAAAAATGAATGTTTATTGATTGAAAAATCAAAATTCTTTGAAGCTGTTTGCATTTAGTGCCTTTACTTCCTCTCTTCAATTTTCTCCCCACTTCAATCAGTCCTGGAAACCCAAGTACCAAAGTGATTCTCCTAGTAGGTCTGACTATATCTGACCATGTCACTCACCTACTCAATAAACATCAAGGGCTCCCTTCTCTTTCACCACCTTTGTTTGACCTTTAAGACAAGCTGAGTTTTTCCAAATTTCCCAAAGCTTTCTTACGTTTAACATCCTTCTATTATTCTAACTTGCATGCTTACTTGTTGTTCTTCTCCCATCTCTCTGCCTTTGAACTGACTGACTTGTGCCTGGAATGCTCTCCCTCTTTATATCTGCCTCATAAAATCCCTAGTTACTGTAAAGACTCAGCTTAAGTTCTACTTTCTGTAGAAGGCAGGGGCTATTTCTGCTTCTCTTTGTATCCCCAATGATTAATACAGTGTTTGGAATACAGTCAGTCATTTTCAGTCATGACCAGCTCTTCATGATGCCATTTGGGGTTTTCTTGGCAAAGATACTGGAATGGTTTGCCATTTCCTTCTCCAGCTCATTTGACAGATGAGGAAACTGAGGCAAACAAGGTTAAGTGACCACTCCAACTAATAAGTGTCTGAGGCCATATTTGAACTCAGGAAGATGAGATCCTGGATGAGTCTTCCTGACTCCAGTCCTAGGGCTCTATCCACTGCATCACCTAGCTGCCCCAGGCACGTAGTGAGCGCTCATAAATGCTTGATTCATTGATTAAAGGCTCTCCAGAGTCTGAGTCCACAACCAACAAGCCATATTTCCTATTATTTTTCTTCCTACACTCTGCTTTCCAACCAAACCAAGAAGTTCAACTAGCCGAATTGACATTTCATCTCCAGCTTTCATTTATTCACACAAGTAAACCCTCATGCCCAGACTTCACTCAATCTTGAACTTGGTACCATCACTCAAGGCTCACAGCAGGTGCTGTCTCTTCTGTGAAGCCTTCTCTGATTCCTTGCCTCACTTTCACTGACCCCCATGCACACAATATATATCAGATGTTACTGCTGCCTCCTCAAACGACTTTATATTTATGATCTGTGGACATGTTGCATCCCCTAAACAGAATGTAAACTCCTGCAAGGGAAGGACTATATGGTTTTTGTTTCTGTTCCCCCCGCCAAAAGCAGCACAATGCTCTTTGGACATGGTTTGTTAGAGTTGAGGCGGCTAAGGGGATGACAGAACAAAGAAATCAGTGATCCTGATTTGGATCTCATTGTGGAAATTCCACCAAAGCAACTCAGCAACTCATTTCTCACTTATAGTATTGGATCAGAGGTTCTTAACCTTTTCTGTATCAGGTACCCCTTTGGCAGTCTGATCAGGAGCTTATTGAACACATCTCAAAATCATGGTTTTAAATGTATAAAATATAAAACAATTATAAAAAAGCAATTATAATTAAAATAATATAATTACGATAAAATACAATGCAATTATGAAGGAAATCAATTCTACAAAAATGGTTATCCAAATATTTTTTAAAACAAATTTATCAATTCCAGATTAAGGTTATTCCTGTCTTAGAGAGTCACTGGAAATGCTGAGAAGTTAAATAAATGTCCTATAGTCACACAGCTATATGTATCAATATGGGGCCTTGAACTTAATTCTTGTCTCCAAGGCCAACTATACAATAGGAACTTAATATTTATTGGATTAAATTGGATCCAAGAGGACCCAATTAAATGACTATTTGTTGGGAATGTTTTATGTGAGATCCATGCTTTAGATATAGCTTAGACTAGAATTCCTTTGAGGCTCCTTCTACCTCTGGGATTCTGTGGTTCTGTTTGGTGATTCTGCTGGGAAAAACTATTTCCCAGAATGACATATATTGACCCAGCTTTAATTTCAGATTTATTAAGCTTGGGAAGGGAACAGTCTCAGATACATGGGCAAAAATCAATCCTTGTTTGGTTTAATATGTTTGTTAACCTGGTTGTCAGAAGTGAGTCGATTTTAAGAATGTGCCAATTGCTTGGTTAACTGATCAAGTACAAAATGTCAGCATTTGGCCAGCGAACAGCTGTGGTTTATTCCCTTGCATTCAAGACTCCAGGATACCATAGAATAAGCCCAAACAATTCTGCAGCCAGATTCACTGCCTAAAATAAAGTGACCCATTCTTTTTTTTTTTTTTGATAGATACATTTTATTTATTGAATTGACTTGAAATGCTTGGGGTCAAAGGCACAGGAAGAGTATCTACAGCATCCATAAGGAGCAGGAAGCCCTTTTTCAATGAGACTCACCAGAAGGAAAGAGGAGTCATCAAAACAGCAAGTAATGAATTCTCTTTAAGACTAGAATTATTTGGGTAGGAAAGAAGCCTAAGTGTTCTGGAACCCAATTACTCAGAGTTACTATAGTTTCCAAAAGTTTAAAATATAACCAAAAAAAAAAAAAAGCTAGCATTTATATAATACTTCAAGGTTTATAAAGCCCTTTACATATGTTATTTCATTTGATTCCTCACAACAGCCCTGAGATGTAGAAACTATTATCTTCACTTTATAGATGGGGAAACTTAAGTGGAGCAAGGTTAAGTGAATTTCCCAGGGTCACACAGAAAATATCTGAGACAGGACTTGAACTCAGATCTTTCTGATTATAAGGCTAGTGTTTTTTTTCTGTGCCAATTATTTGCCACATAATTAAAATATAATGTACAGTAGAAACAAGAGATAGTATAAAAAGCAGTCATTCTACAGTTAGAGAACCCAGGATCAAATCTAATCTTTGTGACCTTGGGCAAGGAAAGCAACCCATTCTTTTAGCTACTGAGACCTGGGCCAGAAGCCCCCATTTCCAAGGAAGACTCCTATAAAGGGACACCTGAGGACCCCAGCAGAGCAGGTGAGAGAGGAAGGGAGAAACTAAACCTTTCTGTTTATCAGTGGCCTAAATACTAGGCAGAGAAAAAAATCCAAGCACCTCCACCCACACCCCAACATTAGAGAATAAGACCAGATGTAAGAGGATGTAAGGATATAAGTAGGATAAGCCTAGAGAAGCTAGAAAGGGGCCATGATTACTCTTCAGTCCTGTAAGACAAACAAGTTATACCTTGGAAATAGATCCAAGGGTAGAACAAGTAGACTAGGACTGGTTCCAAATAAACAGGACCAGTTTGCAAAGGGCTGGGGATAGAGTGAGAACTAAGGTGATGATATGCCCTTAGAGAGGAGTGCCAACCTCAGAGGATCAGAACTTTCTATGTACCTCAAAAGTCTTTCCTGAAATCAGGGCCCAAGCTTTTTATCTCCTGACACACAATTATGACACCTGTTTGCATCAAATTCCTCTGCCTGTACCCCAATGTCCTCCACCAAAACAAGCTTTCATCAATATCAGTTCAGGGTCCCCATCTTATTTAGTCCCCAAACCCCAGCCTAGCCCTAAAGAAAACACAGTCAGGGAGCTCAGGAAGCTATCCTTATATCACTACTTATCACCCTGACTTTCTTTTTTCCATTACTGGCATGGAAATGGTGGCATGGAGATCATCCACTCAGTCACCCATGCTCGTTGACTCAATGTTATCTTTGTCTCTTCCTTCTCACCTTATTTCCTATATCTAAGTAGTTATTGAGTCCAGGCAATTCTACCTATACGATCTCTCTTAAATCCATCCTCCGCTCTCTAATCCTGTTCCTAACACTCTAATTATTCAGGTCCTCATTACAACCAACCACAACCATTGTCAAAGCCTCCTAATGGAACGCGACATTCGCTTTCTTCCTGCCTCCAACCCATACTTGCTGTCCTTGCTGGATTTATCTTCCTTATGCAAAGATCTCACTGCTTTGTTCCTTTGCCCAAAAGTCTTTAATATCTGGCCCTTGCAATATGGAAACTTCTGAGCTACTCCGCCATCTTTTCAGAATGCTCCCCAAGGTATGGGTAGGATTTCAATAGGCAGAGAAGAAGGAAGGAGCATTCCAAGCTAAAAAAAAAAAACAAAAAACAACTTAATCAAGGGCAACAGTAGCACAAAACTGCAGAGGCTGTTCTGGAAGGAAAGGAGAAAATCACCATTTTTTAAGCACCTACTGTGTTCTGGGCACTGTACTAACCACTTTGCAAATTTCATCTTGTTTGTTCTTCACAACAACCCTTCAAGTCAGGTGCTCTCATTGACCCCGTTTTACAACTGAGAAAACTAAAGCAGAGGTTAAGTGACTTTCCCAGGGTCACACATCTAGGAAGAATCCGAGGCCATATTTGAACTCAAGTCTTCCTGACTCCAAGCCCAACATGTTTATCCACTTCACCACCTACTTACCTATATCTGCCCTTTCAGGGAACAGCAAATAGCCCGGTATGGACTAAAAATTAGGATACATGTGAACGAATACTGGGAAATACAGCTTGATTATGGAGGGCCTTACAGGCAGTCCAAGTAGTCTGAACTTTATTATTAAGGCAATGGGAAGCCATTTAAGGATTTTGAACAGAAAAACGATCTTCTCAGCACTATACTCTAAGGAGATCAGAAGAGCGGTAGAATATAAGATGTATTTAAGGAGTGAAAGGCTAGAAATCAGTTAAGAAATTCCTACAGTACTATCCAGGCAAGAAGTAATGAGAGCAGAGACTACAATGGTCTCAGTCAGCATGGAAGTAAAGAGTGGGTCATCAGAAGCATTTGTCTAGTATGTGAATGTTGGAGAATGAGTAAAAAAAGAACCAGAGCTGACTCCCAAGATTTAGAGCCTGAGTAAACAGGATCATCACGCAGCAAAAAAATCAAAGGACAGAGCTAGTTGGTCAACTTTATTCTATACATAAAAGGTTATCTTACACATAGGTTCATAGGCTTCGAGCTGAGAGGGACCTTAAAGTCCCTTACGTGGAGCAATGAAGAAGACTCTGAACTTGGAGTCAGGAAGACCCATACTAAAATCTTAGCCACTTAGCCGTGGGATCCCAGGCAAATCTGAGATTTATTTCTGTAATGTGGAGGTGGGACTTAATGATCTCTAAATCCTCCCTAGATCTATATCTATGGTCCTCTAAATCCAACTCCTATATTTTACCAATAAGGAAACTGAGTTCAAGAAAGGTTTGGTGACTTGCCCAGGGTTACAGAGCTAGCAGGTGTCCAAGGCTGGATTTGGTCTCTTCCTGATAGAGGTAACCAGGTAATTTCTTTACTGAGGGAAAAATGTAAAGAAATGAGCTGACATTGAGATATAAGGACCTTAGTTTAGGTTTAGAGGAGACTCCCCAAAAAACCTTTTTAGATAGAATTAAACATTATTATGAGATAAACTGATAAACTGCAGAAATGTCATCTCTAGAGAACATTTCAAATGCTCTTCTGCCAGGAATTGTTTGACCACGGTCCTGGAGACAAGATGACCTCAAAACCCCCTCTGACCCATAGAATTCTATGAGTCTCTGTATATCCCAGTCTAGGTCACTCTGGTCGTTAATAGAGCTAGGCTTAGAAGCCAAGTTAATTAGTAAAATCTCTTTCATTCTGATGACTGTAGATTATCATAATGGATAGAATTCCTGGAATTTTTCCCTGAATTTCCTCTCCACTTAAAATTTTCAATTAAGAAAATGGCTGAGGCAGTTTTCTGGTGAGCTCCTTTTTAGCCAAAAGCTTTCATCTCCCCCAAAGAATCTGGCCTGCTCTAACTAAGGGCTTCAGCCAAGTACCTCACCCTAAAGGGAGACAAGCAAGATGCTGGGAGTGAGAGAGGGAAGCACAGCTGTTAGATCAGCTTAGCAAACGACCAAAGATCAGCCAAAAGAGGAGAGGAGTCAAGTGCTGAAATCCTCAAAGGTCTTTCCCATAACTGCAGAACACCAAAAGACAATTCCTAAGGAGCGAGCAAAGTTGGAAAGAAAATCCTGGGGGTAAATTGAAAGTTCAGTCCTGACTGCCAGGGAAGCAGCTGATGTCCTAAGTGAACACTTCCTAATTGCATTTACAAGACAACACCACAAATGTGTAATCAAATCTCACTAGGGAACTTGACCTCCTCAATGGCTTTTGTGTATACAGGGCAGAAGGATTATAGCAATCAGGGAAAATCAGAACCAGAGAGGAAGGGTGCTCTTCACCAGGCCCCAGGGAAAGAAAACCTCTGGAAATATATGAGGCCTGAGAAAGCTCCAGTATAATAGGCTCCTTGTCCCCCACAGGCTTCTGTCTCCAGCCTCATTTTACGTAGCTCAGTAAGTCAACCAGCAAGGCAGTTTTAGGTGCTAGGAAATGTAAAAAGGAGATATTACCATAATAACAACAGCAACATATATGTTTATGGGTCCACCGGTTACCAGGGGAGACACTATTCTTATATGCCATAGTATAAGCTTCATCATCCAAGCAACACTTAATCAACAGCAGGGATTGTGCTAAGTGCTGGAAAGGCAAAAAGAGGCAAAAGGTAAAAGGCTCAAGAAGCCTACAATTTAATGAAGACAATCCAATGGAAAACCCTTCCAGAGGGGAGGAACTGTTTCTTGAGTTCCACTAGGCAGAGAGATAAGACATCATTCCAGAGAGCTGTAATGTACACATCATCACAGAATCTCAGAGCTAGAAGGGACCAGAGATCCTAGTGCAAAAAGGCGAATTTTACCCCATGGCTCACACTAAAACTTGTTGGGAAGGATGCCATGACTAGAATTTGGCCCTAGAGATAAACTGTGGAAATGTCATCTCCAGAGATGTAAAAGAGAACATTCAAGGCAAAGGAAACTGGAAATAAAAGCATGTAAACGGTAAAGTACAAAAGCATGTTTGTAGACTGCTTTAGCTGGCTCCGACAGTTCATGTAGAAATGTCTCCATAAGCATTTTCCCTGAGTCCTTTTCCTTTGAAAGATGAATAGAAAGATGGCTTCAAAGCCAAAAAGACCCAGAGTCATGGCTTGCCTCAGATACATACTAGTTACATGTAGCAAAAGATTCAACGAAAATCACGTCTTCTGCAAGCTGCATCTTTTCAGCCTCCTGGCCCACCCTCTCATCCCAAATGCTAGTGCCTTACCTCTGAGATTGCCTTCCATTTTCTCTCTCTCTCTCTCTCTCTCTCTCTCTCTCTCTCTCTCTCTCTCCTTCTCTCTCTCTCCACACATATATATTGCTATATATTTTACTGCACACTTACTATATAATATGTGCTATATATACATATACATATACATATACACGTATATTGTTATGCACATAGTAATTTTAATCTTTGTCTCCCCCATTAGGAAGTGGCCTCTCTCTGAGGTCTGGGACTGTGGTTTTTTTGCCTTTTTTTATATCTCTTTTTTTTATTTTTTGGGTTTTTTTGGTTTTGTTTTGGGCAGGTTTTTTTTGCGTCTTTTGGAGGGAGGAAGGCAGAGCAATTGGGGTTAAGTGACTTGCCCAAAGTCACATGGCTAGTAAGTGTTAAGTGTCTGAGGTCGGATTTAAACTCAGGTCCTCCTGACTCCAGGGTCAGTGCTCTATTCACTGTGCCACCTAGCCAGATCTTTTTTTTTTTTTTTTTGGTATCCCTTACACTTAGTACCTGGTACATAGAATATCCTTGTTTAATGACTGATAATGCAAGTCACTTAATCTCTCAGTTCTCTAGTTAATTCTCTAAAACTTTCAAATTCACAGAAGGTGGCAACCTACATTAGTAGAGAGAGTTTCCTCATCTGGATCTGGGAGTTCTATATATCAATGAAATCATAGGTCCAAAATCTATCCTTACCTATGCACACTGTATGCTGAAAGACCACAGAGGAAACTCTATTTCTGGTAAACACAAGTAAAAAGAAGATAATTATATCAACAGTTAAGATTTCAAATGTAGGGATCAGAACAGATAGATAATGCTATTCACATCTGTCCCATAAGTCCCATTTGATCTTGTGCTGAGCCATTGGTAAGTGTATTAGTTCACAAAGGGTCATGGAACTAGAGATGGAAAGAACCTTAGAGGCCATCTAGGCTGATCCCTTTGTCTTAAATAACAAGATCAACTTGGTCAATGCTACTTCTCAGCAGCTAGTACAAGGCTGATAAAGCTAAAGGCACAAGGGAAACCCTTCCCACCAAGAAATTCTTGGAATTAAGGAGGGATTTGAGACAATGATTACATCATCTCATATAGTAGAGGTTTCCAGATGCACCAATAGATAGAATAAGGGGTCAGGCAAGAATAGACACACACACACACACACACACACGCACGAAGGGAGAGAGGGAAACAAGAATTAGAGGCTAGATGTTATTAAATAATATGTAACAGAGATCTTTCTTGAGTCATAAGATATCTCCTAAGATTAGTGCGCACATCCAGCGCATGGAATCTGAATCAAAGGATCGCGTAACAATGAAGGGGCTCTCCATAAGCTCCTATTCACAAATGACATCTTAGGACCAAAACTGCAAAGCCTCTTCTGTGAAATGCATGGTGATGTGAAAGAGATTGGTCTAATTGCCAACTGGAAAAGCAAAGTCGGTGAAAATACAGTGATGAGCCTCTGATAGGCAGTTGGATAGAAAGCCTGTTGAGCTAATTTATAATGTATTGGCAAAATTATGAGGACAAGGATGGATCAACGCACAAAAAAGTCCAAAGGAAGAAAGGGAAAATACCAAAAGCATTGAAAATATGTCAGGTTTTATTTATTTGGGGGAGGGGGGAAGACAGTCAAGAGAATATCAACTACTAAGATAGATGCCTACTTTTCCATTTATATGTGTGTGTATTATATACATGCATATATGTGTATGTGCATGTAGGTACACATATACACATATAATTTATTAGAATCATGCAGACATACATATTGGACATCCTTAATGAAGGAATGATCAAATTTTAAAAATATTTGTTATACATTTACTACGGTCAAGCACTGTGCTAGGCACTGGGAATACAAATGGAAAAGGGAGACAGTATCTGCCTTCCAAAAGTTCACAATCTGATGGAGGGAGAGAATATAGGAGAGGGAATTTGAGTCTAGGGAGTCATATGAATGGTAAGTGGAGTCAATTATCATGAACCTTCTGGAATAAATGGTAGTGTTGATTTGATCATCATTCTTAGAACAAGAAGTAAAATAGGGGTGCGGGTAGGTGGCACAGTGAATAGAGCACTGGCTCTGGAGTCAGGAGGACCTGAGTTCAAATTCAGCCTCAGACACTTAACATTTACTAGCTATGTGACCTTGAGCAAGTCACTTAACCCCAATTGCCCTGCTCTTCCCCCTCCAAAAAAAAAAAAAGCAAAATAAAATAAATAAATAATAAAATAAAATTAAAAAGGATGGCCATAATCCACATTATTGCAGGGAATATCCAAACCAGTAACATCTCCAGTCCATTTGAGTATTTGAGAAAATAATAATAGCTAGCATTTATATGGCACTTTACAAAGAACTTAATATTTTAATTACTTCATTTAAACCTTACAACAACCCTGTCCAGGGGTGCTTTTATTATTCTCATTTTCCAAATGGGAAAATAGAGGCTGAGAGAATCTGTGACTTGCTTGGAGTCATATATTTAATCAGGGATGCAGGATTTGAATTCAGGTCTTCCTGACTCCAATTCCAGCATTCTATTCACTCTGCCATCTGCAGATGAAAGAGACAGAAAGATAGAGACAGAAAGATTTCTAGACGTCATAGAGCAACAGCAGAGTTGGATGAATAACTGGACCCAGAGCTGAGCAGAAGACTGGGCTACGCTCTGTCTGGGAATGTGTCGTGTCCAACAATCTCAACCTGTTCATCGTTCCCCCAAAGCCTCTCTCTTTAGCAGTAAGGCAGGGCACAGGAGATATTGCAGACAGACCACCAAAATAAAGCAAATGAGTCACATGAATTTTTTGGTTTCCCAGTGCATATAAAAGCTATGTTTATACTATACTATAGGCTATTAAGTGTAAAATAGTATTATGCTTTAAAAGTGTACATACTTTAATAAGAAAAAAAACTTTAGTGCTAAAAATTGCTAACAGTCATCTAAGTCTTTAGCAATCATAATAAGGGTCTTACTTCAGTGTTAATGGCTGCTGATCAGGGTGGTGGTGGCTGAAAGTTGGGGTGTCTGTAGCAGTTTCTTAAAATAAGACAACATTGAAGCCTGCTACACTGACTGACTCTTCCTCTCACTTGAACACTTAGAGGTATTATAGGGTTATTAATCGGCCTGATTTCCTAGTGCTGTGTCTCAAAAAACAGGGAAGCCCAAATTGGGGGAGATAGATGGGGATGGCCAGTAGGTGGAGCAGTCAGAATACACACAATATTCATTAAATTCACCATCCTGGGTGGGCATGGTTCATGGCTCCCCAAAGTAACAACAATAGAACATCAAAAACTGCTGATCACAGATTATCATAACAGATATAATAATGCAAAATTCTGAAATATTGTAAGAATTACCAAAAAGTGACGCAGAGATACAGTGGGAATACACTATGGGAAAAAATGGTGCCGATAGACTAACTAGATGCCGGGTTGCCACAAGACTTTAATTTGTAAAATTTAAAAAAACAAACAAAAAACAGTTTCTGTGAGGCACAGTAAAAAAGCACAGCAGGATGAACTACACCTGTAGTCTACCAGTGATACTATATGACCATGACTCTTGGAATACCAAGACTTCACAGTCACTCCAAAGGGCAGTGGAAAGAAGTTGTCTACAACATATCACCAAATTAATTTCCATAGCAGATATATGACAGGAAGAGGGAGGCTAGTTGTATAGCAAAAATCAGACACAGTCTGACAACCTCAAGGTATTAAAAAAATCAGAGAAAGGCCTTTAAGGTCCTTGGCAGAAGATTTATGGAAAAACTAGGACAGAAAACATGCAGATTGAGAAAACACGGGTGGGATTTTGGTCAGTGCCAATGGTTGGAATGCTATACTAGTGAAACTACCTACATATCCTCAACATGAGTGTCCCTGAGTGTGAACATCTACACATAACTGAAAACTGCATAGCTGTATGAACAGGTATGGTTGTGGATATTTGGTCCTGCATAGGATGAGAGGAGGGGCAGTTTAGAAGTCAATATGGAACGCCTATGCCACTGTACTGCTGTTATTGTTCAGCCATGTTTTAATAGTCTGACTCTTGGTGACCCCATTTAGGGTTTTCTTGGCAAAGACACTGGAGGGGTTTGCCATTTCCTTCTCCAGCTCATTTTACAGATGAGAAAACTGAGGCAAATAGGGTTAAATGATTTGACTTGCCCTAGGTTACACAGCTAATGAGCATGTGAGGCCAGATTTGAACTCAGAGAAATGAGTTTTTCTGACTCCAGGCCCACCACTCTATCCATTGTGCCATTTAACTGCTGCTGAAGGAACCCTAGACAACCTCTAGTCTAGACATCTCTTTTTGCCTCAGTTTCCTCATATATAAAATAATCTGGAAAAAGAAATGACAAACTACTCTAATATCTTTGCCAAGAAAATCCCAAATGGGGGCACAGAGTCAGATATGACTGAAATGACTGAACAACAAAAAATTTTCCCTTCCAGCTCTACATCTATGATTCTGTATATTAGGGACAACTGAAAGAACTAGTCAGGAAATGGAAACAGACATCTATAGGCCATTTATTTGATTTAAGTATATACTTAGGGATTTTTTAAAAAGACATTTATCAAATAATCATAAAGGGAATTACTCTTAACCACCAAACAAAGCAGACACTGAAACTGAAAGAACCTCCAATTTTTAAATTAACAATGAAATTTTATTTTAAAAACTTTTAAAAGATGACTCACTCTCCCCTCCCCAAAAAAACCAAGACATTAAGATATGCCTAGTCACACTATGAGAAGGGATAAAAGTTGGTAAGAGCCCTTTGCCAATTGTGGAAGCCATAAAAGCTACTCAAATAGTCAGGTTATATGTAAATCTAGATCCTGCCGGACAACGACGCTACCAAAAAGGATAAACTCCTAGCAGAAAATAATCATCACTTGGTGTTGCTGGTTATAGACAGCTCAACCATTCACCCCATTAGTCAGTTCTGTGCTGCCATCTGTTGGCCAGTGCTTGTAAGCTCCCTGAGGGTACATCCCCTGAGCGCTCCCAGATCCAGTTGGCAAAGATTGAGGATGCTTCTGCGGGAGCTCCCCTTTCTGCCTCTATTTAGGCCTGCTCTGTGTTAAGTAATGTGGAGACTAGCAGCGACAGAGATGAGCTTGCCCTTTCAAAGATTCGTGATAAGCCAGCCTGAGTCAATGATGGGGCAGATTGCAAGAAAACAAAGCAGACTCTTGCTAGTGACAATAAGCCCTCCCATATGGCCGAGTCCTGGACCGGGAGTAAATAGACCTGGGTTCTAGTCGTCCTTCCACCACTTACTGTCTGGGAGACCTTGGCCAAATCGACTGAGCCAGCTCACTCCCCAGAAACTGATAGCTCGAAGACATTGCCTGCCTACCTCGGGAGGGGGCTTAGGTGTATCAAGAGAGATGGTACATGTGACAGCACTCTCACTGCTGCAAAGAGCTAGAAGAACAAAGATAAGGCAGACGCGTTACTGTTCTTCCATTGCTCTCATATTCTCCTTATAACCATCCTGTCCTCTAGGAAAGAATTGGGATTACTTTCCCATTTTTGCAATCTCATCAACCAAGGACTAGAGAATCTCAACAATAAATATTCATCGAGAATCACACAGACTGTAAGAAGAAGGTGATTTTAAGAGAAAACAAGAACCAGGCCTTCTGACTCCAGATTAATAATAATGCCTAGCATCTGTATCTTGTGTGAAGGTTTACAAAGCACTTTACTAAGACTTCATTTGGTCTTCATAACCCTGGGAGATAAGTGCTATTATTATGCTCATTCAACAGATGGAGGAAACTGAGGCAGACAGAGGCTAAGTGACTTTCCCAAGGTCACACAGTTCATTAGTCTAAGGTTGGATTTGAACTCAGGTCTTCTTGATTCTAGGTTCAGTGCTCTGGCTACGTCACCACCAAACTCTGCTTCTTCACTTGGTGGTAAAGCTTTGCCTGTGCTTAGAGATCATTCCTTTCAGAGGCAGTGTGGAAGAGTGGATGGAATGTTAGAGTTCAGAAAACCAGGGTTCAAATTCCACCTATATGACGACAGACAAGTCAAATAATTTCCTGGAGCTTTGGTTTTTTCACCTACAACCTCTATTTTAAGTAAAGTGACCAAACCAGCTGTGTTCACTCCATTCCTCTAAAGGCTCTGCTTCTCCAATCTTCTTTCTCCACCATTACCAAAGGGTAGGTGAGTCCCTCCTCCTTCCCCCACTCGCTTCCTTTTCAGCTTCCTTGTAAGCATTGTCTTCCCTCAAACGAAAAGTAAGCTCTGAGAGGGCAGGGATTGTCTTGTTTCTTTTTGGCTTATATTTGGATTCTTGACACTTAGCTGAGTGCCCAAGAAATGCTTGTTGACTTGATTTACATTATAATATCTTATTTGAGCTCCACAAAAGGCCTATGAAGTAGGTGGCATTATTACCCCCATTTTATAGATAAGGAAACTGAGGGCAGCAAATTGACCAGGATTGCATAACTAATGAGAAGCAGTATTCAAACTCTGGTCTTTTACATTCCAAGTCTAGCACTCCATTCATTCTTCTGCTTATAAGATCTAGAGCTCAAGAGACATGAGAGGTCTCCAGTCCAACCTTTTAACAGATGAGGAAATAAAAATCTAGAGAGAGAAAGTGATTTATCAGTGGTCACACAGTTAGTTGGTATTAGAGCCAGAATTTGAATCCAGGTTCTCTGACTCCAAAGCCATCCCTTTACACCAGACTGGATGTCTAATCCATTTCCAGTGGTGCAGGAACCTCACAAGAGAGCAAGTCAAATCCCAACAGGGTCTGGGCACAGACCAGAACCCATACTTATCTCTGCCTTTGGTACTCAGGCTTGTCATTTTCCATTAGCTTTGGAGAAAATTTTTATTCAGTAAAAGGCTCTTTGGTGGTTTCCCAGAATCTATCCTGTCCTGGGAGCTATCCATTCATTCAGTACCCCCTCCCACTCTAGCCACTAGACTCAGGATTTAAATTCCAACCTTGGCTTTTCCCCAGGACTGCAGTGTAGGACTATGCCAAATGAGCAGGGCCCCACTCTTGGTTCAGTTTGAGGACTTAAGACCAAGAGCCTGGCATAGGCACGGCCACTTTCCCTCTGGTTCTTCAGAGGCTGAAATCACTATTTCTGGGAGCTGTGGGTTAGAGGGGGAGTTTTGTTCCAAATGATTCACATGGGCATGAGGTTTATACTTTTTACTATTTATGCCCCTTTCCCTCCTGCCTGGCTTACTTCAATGATCTCCTAACTAATCTCAGTGAAGAGAATTAGTTCTCTTAAATGTTCTTTGGTATCTAGAGCTGACTTTCCTAAGGATGGGAAAGCATTTCTCCTCTGATTTCCATATATAAAATACGGGATGTGAAGCATAGGGGTTATTGCAGGAAGAGTAGTGGATTCTTGCCTAGGTTGGTTTTAGGAAGCCCTATGCCCATGGAGTCAAGTTTGTTTGGTTTGGTTTTTCTAGCCCATTCTTCTTTTCACTTAACACAAATACGTTAAGCCCAGTTAGATTCCTGAATCGAATTCACTTTTGCCTTGCTCAATGCTCCTTTTCAGTGTCATTATTTACTCTCTCTCCCCCTTCCAATCCAATCTGGGAGCCACTGCCAGATAAAGAAAGATGCCCACAGAAGAACTCCAATGAGATCACTCCCGGGTTTAAAGACCTTTTGAATGAATTCAATTTAATGACGATTTGATAAGCACCTCTTGTGTTCATGGAATTGTGTTGTATCAGGCAGCTAGGTGGCACCATAGTGCATAGCTCACTGGGCCTACAGTCTGGAAGACGAGTTCAACTATGGCCTCAGACACTAATTGTGTGACCCTAGGCAAGTCACTTAACCTCTGTTTGCCTCAGTTTCCTCAAATGCAAAATGGAGATAATAACAGCACCTACCTCGCAGGGTTGTTATGAGGATCAAAGTGAAGTGCTTAGCCTGATATGCAGTAAATGCTATATGAATGCCTATTCCCTTTCCTACAGACTATGGAAAGATACAAAAATAGATAAGACAATCTCTCTCAAGTAGCTAATGATCCAGCAATAACTCCATGTTTGTGACTGGAACCATCCCTAAACACCCCAGCCTGTCTTTCAGCTTCTTTCTCCATGATCAAGCTTAGCCTACCCTTCCCTACCCATGCAGCTGTATCTCCCACTCCTTTCCAGCACTAGCCCTCTGCCCTAGACAGGGCAATCATCTCTTCTGCCTCTTTGTCCTTCTTCTCACCCCCATAAATGTCTTACTTGTTCCCACCTCTTTGCCTCAGCTCCAGCTGATAAGGAAGAGAACTGAGAGGGCAAAGCATTCCAGGCAAAGACACAGATGAAAGATGAAGTGTGATGTTCAAGGCACCACAAGTAGGCCAATGGAGCTAGATCCCAGCGGAGGGGAGTAAAAGAAGCAGGAAGGAGCCCAGGTACAAAGACTTTTAAATCACAGATGTGTATATTTGATGCTGGCATATTAAGGAATCACGAGAATTTATAGAGCTAGGGAATGACTGGTCAGAACTAAACTTTAGAAAAATCACTTTGGTCTCTCATTGGGGAATGGATTAGAATAGGGAAAGACTGGAGGCACAAAACCAGGAGAGAACCAGGAAGGCTATTGCAGAAGTCTAGGTGAGAGGTGATGAGAGATTGAACTAGGGTAGAGATTTTGTGACTGGAAAGAAGGGATACACACACATACACACACACGTACACATACACATACATGTACACATACACATACACATATACATACACATACATATACATGTAGTTGGGATGTTTTGAAAATAGAAATGACAAATTTTGATAAGATATTAGATACGTGGGGTGAGTGAGAATGAAGTGTGAGGAATGACACTGCAGCTATGAGTTTGGGTGACTGGGGGGATGACATAACAGGAAAGTTTGGATGAGAAAAGAGTTTTATTGAGATGCTGATAGGACATCGAGTTCAAGAGATCCAGAAAGTGGTTTAGATATGTGACTGTAGCTGAGCTGAAAGACTAGAACTGGATATACAGACCTGAGAAGTATCTGCAAAGGGTCAAGTCAGAAAGCATTTATAAAGTTCCTAGTATGTGCCAGTCACTGTGCTAAGTGCTGGAGCTACAAAGAGAGGCAAAAACCCTCCCTATTCTCTAAGGAACCCATAGCCTGATGGGGGAGACAAAATACAGACAGGGATGGGCAGACAAGATAGAGACAACACAAATTATAGATAATCAACATAGGAAATGCATTAAGGTTAAGGAAGCCTGGAAAAGGCTTATTGTAGAAGGTGAGACTTTAGCTGAGAGATAAGAAGGGAGAACGTTCCAGGCAATATATGTAGAGTCTTGTTCAAAGCCCAGCAAGGAGGCCAGTTTTGCTGGATCATAGAATATGTAGAGGAGAGTAAAGCCTAAGAAGGCTGGAAATATAAAAAGTGACAAGTTATAAAGGGCTATAGAGTAAAACAGAGGATGTTATGTTTGATCCCAAAGAAGAGAGGGAATTTATTGAAGAGGTTAGTGATGTGATCAGACCTATATTTAAGAAAAATAAATTTGATAACTAAATGAAGGTTGGTGTGGGGGGAGACTTGAGGCAAGGAGACCAACCAGAAGGCTCTTGCAGTAGTCTAGGTATGAAGTCATGAGGCTTGCATCAAGGGCTGGTAATGTCAGAGAAAAGGAGAGGACGTATGCTAGCGATGTGAGGATGAGGGTTCCTAACCAGCAAACTGAATATGGGGGAAAGGAGTGAGAGAGAGTGAGGAGTCAAGGATGATGCCTCAGTTGGAAGTCTGGATGGGTGGCAGGATACTAGTACCCATGACAGTAATAGGGAAGTTTGGAATAGGAGATGGTTTGGGAGGGGGAGATAGTACATTTTTTGAGATTTAAAAAAATTTTTTACATACTGAGTTTAAGATGTCTACAGTATAT
>CM053589.1:159102367-159160148 GCA_028646515.1 Pseudochirops corinnae
GCAGATCATATCAGCATTTGGGGCTGCTATGTCACACTGCTGACTCACAGTGAGCTTACAGTCTAACAAAACTCCCAAAACCTTTTCAGACAAAATTCTGCTTAACCAGGCTCCCTTGATTTTTTTTAACTCAAATATAAGGATTTACATTTATCCCTATTTAATGTCATCTAATTAGATTCAACTCATCTTTTTAGATTCAAGACCATTGTTTCTTAACCTGGGGCCTGTGAACTTGTGATTTAAAAACAAACAAACAAACATTTTGATGACGGCATTTCAATGATTTGTTTCCTTTGCAACTTTATATATTCTCTTTTACATATTTAAAAACATTATTCTGAAAAGGGGTCCTTGAACTTCAATGGACTTCGCCAAAGCGCTCCAGGACACAGAAAAGGTCAAGAATCCTCCTGTTCTAGCCATTCAAAATCTTTTTTGGATACTGACTGCAATCTTATGTGTTGGCTATCCCTTCAACATTTGTGTTGTGTATAACTTGATAAGCACACCATCCAGAGCTTTAATGAGGTCTGATAAAAATATTAAATAGCACAGGGCTAAGCACATGTCCCTGAAACCTTCCACTGGTAAGGTCCTGGATTGTTTGTGACATGAAACCATTAATGTTCACTGTTTGAGTCCTGTCAGCCAATCAATCCAGATACCATCTAACTGTGTTATCACCCAGACCACATCTCTTGATCTTCTCCAAAGAATAGTATGAAATATTTTATCAAATGTTTTGTTCACACCCAGTTAAATGACATCCATATCATTCTCTGCTAGGAGGTACAATGGACAGAGCGCTGGGTCAGAAAGCCCTGAATTCAAACCCAGCCTCAGACACTTATGAGCTGTATGACCCTGGGTAGATCACTTAACTTCTGTATACCTCAGTTTCCTCAACTGTAAAAGGGAGATGAGAATATCACCTTCTGCCCCGTGATATCGTGAGGAGTGAATGGGATATTGTAGAGTGCTTAGCACAGTGTGCAGCACATGGTAGGTGCTACCTAACTATCATTATCTGCCAGCATGGCAACCCTTTGAAATAAAGAAACAAGATTCATTTGACATGACCTGTTCTTGATGAAACCAGGTTGGCTCTTTGTAATCACTGCTGTCTTTTACAGACACATAGTCACCAAAGGTATCTTTTTTAATACATTTTAGAATTCTCCTAGGTATCAGTCAAGTTCATGAACTTAAAGTTTCCAAACTCTCTCCTCCTTCCTCCCTCTCTCTCTCTCTCTCTCTCTCTCTCTCTCTCTCTCTCTCTCTCTCCTCTTTCTCTCTCCTCTTTCTCTTTCATTCTCTCTCATAGTTGGGAAAACATTTCTCCTTTTTCAACCTTCTTGTATCTCCTATTGTTAGGCAGATTTCAAAGGAGGAAATCTAGATTTATCATCAACCATATGAAAATAAATGCTCCAAACAGCTAATAATTAAAGAGATGCAAATCATCTCTGAGATTCCCCCCTAATACTCCTCAGATTATCAAAGCTGACAAAAAATAATAGCTAGAGCTTATGTAATACTTTAAAGTTTGCAAAGCGCTTTGATTCTCACAATTCTGGAATATGAATACCATTATTATCCCCACTTCACAGGTAAAGATACTGAGGCAGGCAGTGATTAAGTGATTCATCCCGTGTCACCCAATTGGTAAGTATCTGTGGCCAGATTTGAACTCGGGCTTCCTGACTCCAGCTTCCTCTAGGCAACTGAAAATTACAAATGTTAGAAGGGCTATAGAAAAACAGGCTCATTAATGCTCAGCTAGTGGCAGAGCTATAAATTGGCCCAGTCATTCTGGAAAACAGTTTGGAAGCATGCCCAAAGAGTTCCTAAATTGTACATACCCTTTGCCCTAATAATACCTAATCACTAAGCCCGTACCCCACTCCCCATGCCACAAAGAAATCAAGAAATTTTAAAAAATATTGAGAGCAGTTCTTTTTGTAGTGGCAAAGAATTAGAAACTAAAGGGGGTGCTCATTGAATGAACTGATATAGAATGAAATCAGAAGAATCAAGAGAGTAATTTATACAATAACAACATTTTAAACTTTTTTTCTTTGGAGGGGGGAAGGCAGGGCAATTGGGGTTAAGTGACTTGCCCAAGGTCACAGTGGCTAGTAAGTGTTAAGTATCTGAGGCTGAATCTGAACTCAGGTCCTCCTGACTCCAGGGCTAGTGCTCTATTCACTGTGCCACCTAGTTGCCCCAACAACATTGTTTAAATGGTCAATTTAGAAAGACTTAAAAACTCTAATCAATGCAATGATCAACCCTGATTCTAAAGGACTGATTATGAAGAATGTTACCCACTTCCTAACACTCAGAGGATGGACTAAATATGCAGAATGAGAAATACACTGGACATGGCCAATATGGTCATTTGTTTTGCATGACTAGGCACATTTGTTAGAGAAGACTTGGGTTTTTTTTTCTAGCGAGACTGGGAAGCAAGAGGGAAGGAGAATGTTCTTGCTTCAGTCTTGTGCAACTTTTTATGGCCCCATCAGGGGTTTTCTTGGCAAATATACTTGAAGTGGTTTGCCATTTCCTTCTCCAGTTCATTTTACAGATGAGGAAACTGAGGCAAACAGGGTTAAGTGACTTGCCCAGGGTCACACAGGTAGTAAGTGTCTGAGGCCAGATTTGACCTCAGGAAAATGAGTCTCCCTGATTTTAGGTCTATAATTCTATCCACTATATCACCTACCTGCCTGTGGGAAAGAGAGGTGATTATTGTTAATTAGGGGGAAAGACTAATTATAAAAGAAGAAATACTTGATGAAGGAATGAATAACTGGATGGAAGAATCATTCCAGATCAGGAAGAATGACATGTCTTAAAGCAGCAGAGTTAGAAATCAGTGTAATTGTTTGGGAAGTGGGAAAGGAGAAGGCAATGAAATCAGCTCTGCCAAAAACAAAACAAAATATGGTATCTTGCCAGGAGATATTGAGTTTTCAGATTACTGAATGGGCATGGATATGGTGGGGCCAGATTTTGGGAGGGCTTGAAAGTCAGCGATATTTTTTATTTCTTGTTATATGCTTTGTTATAAAAGATGGTTATATTATATACATATATGTATGTATAGAAAAATAAAGATAGAGTTAAAATAAAAGATACTGATTTTTTTTTTTAATTTAAACAGGGCAGCTAGGTGGTGCAGTGAATAGAGCACTGGCCCTGGAGTCAGGAGGACCTGAGTTCAAATCCAATCTCAGACACTTAACACGAAACCTAGCTATGTGACCTTGGGCCAGTCACTTAACCCCAATTGGCCTCCAGAAAGCAAAAATTTAAAAATTTTAAAAAAAAGATTTAAAAAAAATTTAAACCAGGCAGAAGTTTAGATTTGAAACAGGATTTCCTTGCCCTATTATATGAGTACATTAGTCTCTTTCTTCCCCACTACTACCCTACCCAAGAAAGTGAAATTATGATGTCTTGGCTACCTACTTCCTATCCTATTTGATGGCTACCCCAACTGGTCCCCTATTTCATGCAAATCCCTACCCTTCTACCATCTTGACAATTTCACCAACAACCTGGATGCACCCCCAGTTTTCCTCATCAACATCCCATCCCACCCCAGCCATAGAGATCAAAATCAGGTCTGCCATTGTTCCAGGATTGGGTACATTAATCTACTCCCCAAGGTCCCCACTCCCCATCCCAATAACATTCAAGAGAGACCAAAGTGTCCCTCCATGCTTCGATTTCCCCTATTGGAATGCAAACCATGTTCCCCTGAGCTTAGCACGGTGTTCAGCATTTACTAAACACTTAATAAATGTGTTGTTCTTTTTCATTCATTCCACGTTTCTTTGTGGTCATCTTACCTGCAGCAATTTCTTCCAGCCACAAGGAGTTCCAAGTTGAGGGCACAGCGCGTCCTAAGAGAAATGCTAGCATTGGCTGGTGAGTCAGGAGAACCAGGGCCTACAGTGAGCAGCAATCGGGATTGGCACTAGGGAAACAAACTACTTTATCTTAGGACTTGGCCCCTACCTGCCTCAGTGTTAGGAGCTGTAGGCATCAGGGTCACTGAGGGATGGAGGCCCAAACTTCTCTTTCTGAGTCAGTCTGGGCTCCTCTAAGACTGTTTCACTTCCAGGAAAAGAGGGAGAAAAATTAATTGATGAACCCCGCCCCTGCCCCCACTGATCTTCTGAGATATACCCAGAGCATGAATGAATTGGAATCAATAATATCCAGAGAGGCTTTAACCTTCCAGCGATCAAAGGTGCCAGGTTACTGTTGCCAGCCCAGAAAAGCAAATGAACATCTGGGCAGGTTTGGTCTTTTAAAACCCCCTTGAACCACTTTAAATTGCCTCCCTCCAGCCCTTCTCAGATGAAATGCTTTATTTATGGTTTTGTACAGCAAAAGGCTGGAACACTAACTTATATGAAAAGGGAGAAGGAAAAAGTACCATCCCCTGCACTTCCTTTGCAAAGACTGTTGGGATTAATGGACATCAGTCAATCTGAAAGACAGATCTCCCTCTGCCAGCTGGGTCTGTAACCCTAGAATATTGATCAAGTGTCCACATCCCTCCCACATAATAGAATTTCTTGGGAAACTAATTGTTTTCTCTCCTTTCATCTCCCTGAATGAGGTCAACAGCAAGGGCAAAGAACAGAGAATTAGTTCTCTTAAGTGTTTCTTGGCAAAGAAGACAGATTTTTTTTTCTTTCCAATTTCCAAGTGTAAAGGGAGCTATTGGAAACATAGGGAGTCTTCATGAATCCAAAAATTCTATGACCGGAGTTGTTTTAAGGAAATTCAGTGGCCTTGTGCTCAGATCTTCTCTGAACTGTTCCTCTTCTCTCCTAAAAAAAAATCACAGAATTACAGAGCTGGAAAGGATGTCACAATGACCACTTAGTTCTAATCCAGCCCACACGAGAAAAATGAGCAATTTTCCTACAACACAGCTGGTACATGTGTTGATGAATGACCCCCCTGCTTTGCTTAAAGATCTTTCAATCAGGAAATTTCACTGTCTCCTACTATACTTTTGGACAGAGGTCCTATAAAGAGGATGGCCCTGTGATGCTGCTGAGTAGCATCAGAGATGTGAGGGGAGAGAGACAAAGGGAGGCAGAAAAATGGCCATAGAGGCAGAGAGAGAAAGATTTGAAACAGAGAGAGAGGCAGAGGCAGAAAGAGGCACAGAAACAGAGAGTTGGAGAGACAGAGATAGAGAGAGATCGACAAAGACAGAGACAAAGACACAGAGACAGAGAGACAGAGACAGAATGACAGAGACAGACAGACAGAGATCCATCAAGAAATAATATCAGTACCCCAAAGGGTCATCAATAAAACATTTCCCCAAAAAGTACTTCCTTAAATAACACTGAGGACAGCCCTTCCTTATATATGGAAACTAAGACTGGGGTTTTCCTTAAGTAACAGCATTCCTGAGATAAATATTATGTAGTCTTGGTGGTAACCTCCAAGTAGGAGAGTCAGGAGTTTCTGGATCTCACTACTGGATGTTCTGCAAGGACTTGAAACAACTTCTTGAAGGAAAAGATGACCACTACAAGAAGAATGAGCCCAAGCTATGTCCTAGCTGGGCAAAAGGTACGGATTTTGAGGATATCAACCTCTCAGGAGAGTACAACAGGAGTATTCTATCAGGTTTTAAGTATTTGTTAATGGGGGATTTCTTGTGCGGTTTTTAAAGCATTTCTTCCATAATAGAGAAAATAAAAATAGTTACTCTATTTTGTACACTGAATACATTGAATACCTTTCTGGAAGGAACCTGTTAATCTTTTTTGAGGGAAACCCTAAACATGAGACAAATCTAAGCTTTAAGAGATTTTTCTCTGAGCCTCTGGGGCAGGGGTGGGGAACCTGCAGCAGCCTCCAGACCACACGTGGCCTTCTAGGTCCTAAAGTGTGTCCATTTGGATTCAGTCAAAGGGCCACACTTGAGGACCTCATGTGACCTCAAGGCTGCAGATTCCTCACTCCTGCTCTGGGTTTTGGTTGATTTAATAAGCCAGAGAGTACAAGAAGAGAATGACTCCTTCTTTTTGGAGGTCATCCTCCCCCAGGATATGAAAATGGTCTGAGTGAGCCAAGATCTAAGGTCCCTTGTTGGAATGAACCCCTAATCTTAGTCCTGAGCTAAATGTTTTATATTTAGGTGATTTATAAAGGATTTCTTCTCCTTGGCTAGGACACTTTTAATTTCTTATAAAGCCTGTTACATAGAAAAGCTAATATAATTTTTCATTTTCTTATTAGTATCCATATAATACTCCCTTGGCTACTTGCCAGGGTCCATTTCTAAAACTGGCTGCTTAAAAATTCATCCAATCTCGGGTACTTCCTGAGCCATTCTTGGCAACGGAGGTTTTTATCTCTCAGTTCTTTGGAGTGCTCAGTCTGTTCCTGAGACACCAGCTCTGTGCCAGCCAGACATCAGGAAGTCAGCATCCATAAGCACAATCTTATGGGTCACCATCTTGTAACCATCTAGAGATTGTCTGGGGGTGGCTGGGCTCCACTTTGAGAAAGAAAGGACAAACAACAACAATGACAACAAGGATTCCTCCCCCAAGAATGCCAACAAGACCTTATACCCTCTGTGACTGCATCTTCCTCTATCCAGTCAAAAAAAGTCTTAGGACTGATGTCTTACCTAAGACTGGATTTTGGCACAGATGTGGCACCCATTCACAGACATATTAACTTGAAGGAAGAGGCAATGAGAGACAAAGAGCTCTTTTCAGATGTTTGGCCAATTCTAAAAGCCAAAGAGATGTTGGGAATTGTTCTTAGTCATTCTTAGGAAAGATGAAAGAGAGCCCAGCATTACCTATACAGTGGTGAAAAGTCAGGAAATACAAACCAGGTTTCCTTTGTTTGCTGCCCAAAGGTTCACAAGAAGGCAGAAAAAAGGGAAGCAGAGTAGGGACAAATGTCTTTGGGATGGCCCAATAATGATGCTTGGCAAGTGTGAATGAGGGAGTAAAATTAACTGATGATTTTGATATGTGTTCAATGAGAAGTAGTGACAATAACAATAAGACCACCACCCTGTGGCACTGTTTACAAACCACATTAATGAGGCTGCTTGTAGCTGGTCTCCTTATTTTCTCTCTGTCTCCGTTTCTCTCCCCACCCCCCCCCCACCCCGTCTCTGTTTATCTGTCTGTCTCACTGTCTCTCTGTCTCTGTCATCTCTCTCTCTCTGTCTCTGTCTCTCTGTCTCTCTCTCTGTCTCTCTCCCCCTTCCTCCCTCCCTGAAACACACACAAACAGAAACATCCAATCTTATTCTGAGTTAATTCTGTTCCTTCTACCATCTCTCATGCCTTTTTCTGATTATCCAGATCCTACTCATCCGTTAAAGCCCATTTCAAGGTTTCGCATCCCCCTCTGTCCCAAGATGCTTTTCTTTCTCTAATTGGACCAGACCTTGAAAAAGTTACTTAGCTTCTCAGAGTCCTAGGCAACTCTCTAAGGCTACAAGTTATAAAGCAGATGCCAATATGTATTGGTAAGATGAGCTGTGAGTTTCCTGTATCAATAAAATCACAAGGCTGGTTAAGAAAAAAGTAACAAATAAATACAAAGGATTGGTCAGGGTATTTTATAAAGAGAAATTGAATAGAGACACAGGGACGGGAGATGTGGCTCAGACTCCAGACAAACAAGAGTAGGAAGGAGGCAGAGGCAAGGAACCCTCTGATCCACACTAACGACAGTTCACCTCTTGGGTGACAGATACCAAATCCCCAGGATAGGGGAGATGAAGGAGATGAGATTACTGCATTGAAGACATTGGGGGGCAAAGGACTTTGAAACATTTCCAAAAAGGGAGGTGTTGGTATTTTGGCATTTTTTTCCTCCCCATAATGCATGGTGATGGGCACTGCTACCATAGAATGGAAACTTAGATCAGCCTGGACCAGGAAAGAAAAGGGATGCAAACCTTAGATATTTTCTACCTTATAACAACACGTTGAGACATAGAACAGCTGGCCTTCTTGAGGGAGGGGATTGTATATGGTGAGCAGAACCTGGACCAATTCGAGTCCAGCACCTAGCACATACACAACACAGAGGAGCATCAATCAACAAAGCTAGGCCAGATCCCTCTCAGGGGTACTCTGTCTGTCTCTCTCTGTCTCCATCTCTATTTCTGTCTATAAGCCCACATTTGGGGCAAAGGGATGTTACATTATACTTAATAGTTGGCTATTACTAACTAAAAAGCTATACTCTATTTGAATTTAAAAGACCAGAAGGGGTGGGGTGAACCAATGCAGACCATTACCGTCAATCTGAAATGCTCATCAGTCTGTTCAATCAAATCATGTACACAAAACGTGTGTATTATATGTGTATAAAAGATACTCATCATTATAATTGCATGCATATTGCAGATGAAACTGCATTATCCAAAGACAAACATAATGCACTTGGAACTCTCCTCCCTTCCCCTATGTAAACATCAGGCATTAGGTGGGTGTGTCCATATCATAAAGCCAGACTAAAAGAATCATTCCTCAAATCCTGGGTGCAGAGAGTACAGAGTAATTATGTAGTCAAGATGTAGAGGCAAATTCCACAAATCACTTCAATGTGAGTCAATTTAACAAGTATTAATTCAGCACCTACCTTTTGCTAGAGACTCTGATAATACAAAAACAATATTGAAACTCCTTGACCTCATGGAGCTTACATTCTTCTAGGGAATTCTAGGGAGACATCTGCTCCTTTGTGCATTTCACTAAGTCATTATTGACTAATGGAATCCCTGAAAGTCACAGCTAGAGGGAACCCTCCAGATTTTCTATTCCATAACTCCCTTCCTGGCCACCTCAATTTATAGGTGAGGAAAAGGGACTCAAAAGAGGTTTAAAAAGAGGTGACTTGTAGGTGACAAAACCAGGATTTGTACCCAGGAAATCCCCTTATGAATCCTGGACGTTACCGCCTCCTGAGACTTTAGAAAAGACAGTAATCAAGAGTAAGAGCAGGTTGGTCTACAGATAGGAGCAGCCGGCCAGGATTGAGGTCCTAACCATCACTGTGCCACCAACTTGCCTTTTGACACTAGACATCATTTCTACCCTTCGTTTCTGCCACTATAAAAGGAAGATAATAATATCCACCTTCTCCCTCCCTTGAAGAACTGTCACAAAGACATTTTCATCTGTAAAGCATTCTGCAAACAACTGGAAGATATCATCATTGACCTTATATATCCGTATTATTATGGTCATTTGACTGATGAAAGCACAGGTTTGGCAAAAAAAATGTTATAGCTATTAATATTTAGTCAATAAGCGATTTCTTCAGACCTCATCTTCTCTTTCTAAGGTCAGGGAATGTGGATGTAACACTGAAGTGTTATCTTCCCCACTCTTTCCCCAATAAAAATATTCAACCAGTGAAGGAGAAAGAAATGCTTTCATTTTTGGCCAGAATTAAAGAACTCTTTTAAACTTATTGATATCTTTTGTTTTAATAGCAGCTTCATTTATGAATATATTCCTTCCTCATCCCCTTACCTAGAAAGTCATCCTTTGCAACAAAGAGGGTGAAAATAGCAGTTCCTCAAAATATACCAAGACATCAGCCTTATGTGGAAATATATGCAGTATTCTACACCCATGGGGTCAATCAAGCTTGACCACTGAAGATGCAATCCCTGCTAAACTGACCAGCAGCTGGGAGTTTCAGGTTCTGGCATCTGACTCGATCCTCAGAGCTGCCCAGAAAGTTTAAAGGTCTAAGAAATAACTCTCAAGGACTTGAGACTAGAGTCAAAGAGAGAATGACAAGTGGGCCCTGTGGCTTAATATTTACTTAGTATCTACTCTGGGTAGCCTTTATAGGTCTCTTCTTTTAAATCATTTTCAAATCATAAAAACACAAACCATTTGAGAATCACAAGAGAAAATTTACAAATGTTAGACAAAGTGAGCAGCTGAAGAACTGATAACTGATTGGGAGTCAAAGTCACCTAGATCAGTGGCAGGAACAATCGTATCAAGACGCTACTTTCTGAAGTATGGCTTTTTTCCTCTGGCCATATTTACACAGAGCTCCCAGAGATCAGAGACCCTTGATTGCTTCCTCACCTTCACCAGTACACCAAGTGCAGCCCACAACAGCAAAGAGCCAGAAGACGCAGTTAATTTTCAGCTCCATTTTCTCCAGGAGGTGAGGTTATAAAACCCTGCCCCTTTCACTGAGCCGGGAACAGAGTTCAAATGACTTAATGATTTTATTTTAGGAAAGATAAAGATCATGTTTTATTTAGAAAGGAAAAGATGTAGTAGCAATGGATTAGCAAATAGTCTTTCATTCATTCATTAATGGAACCAAATGGTCCACAGATCGCCTTTAAAGTTCATCACTAGACTATCCAAAAAAACCACCCAAAACCAACCCCATCACATTTTGATGGTGCTCAAAGGTTGTCAAAGCACTTTACCACCATGGACCCCAGGAAGTAGTGTGAGTATTGTTTCTCCCATTTCATAGTTTGTGGAAACTGAAGCTATATATTTATAGAGATTGACTGCTTTGCACAGCTCAGAGGTAGGGGACTTGAAGCCAGGTCTCTCTGGCTGTGAGGATGGTTCCCTATCCCCTGTGCCGTACTGCCTCCAATATAAATCAGGGCAGCGAGGGGGTACAGGGGATGGAATATGGAACTTCGAGTCAGGAGGACCTGAGTTCAAATTACTAGCTGTGTCACCTTGGATAAATCACTAGCCTCTATATGCCTTAGTTTCCTTATTTGTAAAACAGGGTTAATAATGAGTTCATGAGGGTCAAGTGAGATAACATATCTAAAGTGCTTTGCAATTCTTAAAGCTTTATATACAGGTTATAGCTATTATAGTAGGCAATTAATAAATGTTTGTAGAATTGAATTTGGCACATCCTGAGAACTATATTTGCTGAGTGCCTTCTAGGTGGCCAGCAGAGCAGTTCATGATTATCCATTCAGACAGTCTCCCTGTCTTAATTCCAGGGAAAAGTCAGATTTTTGCTGATTTCCAAGAATTCTGGATGCCTGGACCTTCTAGGGCAGCAGTTCCCAACCTGTGGGTTATGTTCAATTTGTAACAATGAAAATACATCCTGCATATCAGATATTTACATTACAATTCGTAACAGTAGCAAAATTATAGTTATGAAGTAGCAAAGAAAATAATTTTATGGTTGGGGGTCACCACAACATGAGGAATTGTATTAAAGGGTCGCAGCATTAGGAAGGTTGAGAACCACTGTTCTAGGGAGACAGAGGAAAAGACTTCCCAGGGTCTTAGTTGACCTAGTGAGAAGAGATTTTTGTGAACAGATGAGTAGGGATGAAACTAGTTGGTTGGTTCAAAGAGAAGGATATAAAGTATCTCAATATCTATTCTGCAATTTTGACTCAAGAAAGAAGGCAAAAGGAAGGATCTGAGTTGGGAGGTGGCAGGGAAGAAGAGGGACAGACAATTCTAGGCATGGGGGACGGCCAGTGTCTTATTGAAAGAGTATGGGGAAGGAGAGGGAAGGAAAGGGTTACTAAGAAAGAGAAGGGGTAAGAAAGATGTTATACTTGACCTACCATTATTTTTCATACCTGGAGGGCTAGCAGGCTTAAACTGGGAAAAATAGTGATTGATCTCCACCCCCAGGGTCCCATTAATTTCCTGGACAGCATATGGCAAGATCTAAAGAAGCTACAGAGATGGGAGAGCCAAGGAGCAAAGTTTGGCTCCCATGAAGTTTCAAAACCCCATTTATGTGTACTTCTGGTATGCATTTCCCTTTCTCGATTTCCTAAAGGTTGATTTTGTTTTTGTTTTGGGTGCTGACAGGGATCTTTCCCATTGAGTTAAGGACTCACAAGGGCTCACGTTCTCCCAAGGCGCCATCACTGGGGAATTCAGAAAAAAGCTAGTAACTGTAATGATGAAGTTTCAAACAATGTGGCAGTAGTCAGGTACATTTTTGCAACAGTAAAGGGGGAAACTCCTTTGCATGAACCAAATCAGATCACATTTACAAGGATTTGGCTGGATAACCATTTGTGGGGTATATTGTTGACGGATTCAAATTCAGGTTGCTCTAGGTAATCTGAGGTCCCTTTCAACTCTGAGATTCTGAAATTATCCTAAACTAAAACCTCCAAGTACAAGTGCATTTTGTTTTTGTTAGATTTTTTATTAAAATTTTTTCAATTAATAAAAATTTATTTTCTCTCCCTTCCCATCCCACTCCCCCCATTACAAAAGGTGGGGAGGGAGTAACAAATTTGCAAAGACAAGCAAGACAAATTCTCACACTGGTCACACCCTACAACAATCTCAGCACTGAGTCCATTATTCCATGACAGATTTTTCTAGACTTCTAGAATCATGACTGGTCATTGTTAATCAGTATTCTTAAAGTTTTCCAAGTCATTTTTAAAATAAGCTTTTTGTCAATCAACCAAAAGTCATCTACTCCCCCTCTTCTCACCACTTATCCAGTGAAAAAGAAAAAAAAAGTCCTTGTAACAAATACGAATAGTCAAGCCAAATTCCCCCATTGGTCACAAAAAAAACAAACAAAAACCAGGAAAAAACCCAAAACCAAAACTAACTCAAACTGCACTTTGAGTCAATTCCCTTTCTTTCAGGATGTCAGTACCGTGTTTTATTGTGAGTTCTCCTTAATCATGGCCAGTCATCCCATTGGTCAGATCTTTCAACTTTCTTGATTCTTTCAATATCGTTTGGCTTTACAGTATTATGGTTATTGTGTAAACTGTTTTCTTGGTTCTTACTTTACTCTTCAACAGTTCATACAAGTCTTCCCAGTTTCTCTGAAATCATCCCCTTCATTTTATACAGCACAATACTATTACATCACATTCACGGACCACAACTTGTTCTAACATTCCCCAACTGATGGGGCACCCCCTTAGTTCCAAGTTCTTTGCCACCACAAAAAGAACTGATTTTATATATATATATATACTTATGTATATATTAACCTATGAGTTTTTCCCTCTTATAGCCTATTTGTCAATAGGGTATAGACCCAGCAGCTAAATTATAAATACGTCAAAGGATATGTACAATTAATAACTTTGGTGGCATGGCCCTCAATTAAATGGCTAGACCAATTCACAGCTCCAAGAGAACATTAATATGCCTGTTTTCCCATAGCTCTTCCAACATTTGTAATTTTTTTCCTTTGTCATATTTGCTAGTCTGGTATGTATAAGGTAGAACTTCACACTTGCTTTAATTTTTATTTCCCTAATTAATAATTTGGAGCATCTGTCATACAGTTATTGAAAGCTTGGATCTCCTCCTTTTGAAACTGCCTGTTCATTTATCTGTTGGAGAATGGCTCTTATGCTTATAAATTTGAATCAGTTCCTTATAGATCCTAGAAATGAGACATTTAACAGAGACTGGTAAAGACTGCTATGAAGCCTCCTCCACCCCTAGTCCTCATTCACCTGTTTCCATTCTAATTTTGGCTATATTAGATTCGGGTACAAAATCCTGTTAATTTTATGTAATCAAAATTGTCCCATTTTATATTGTATGATCCTCCCTATCTCTTTTTGGTCATGCATTCTTCCCTGTTCATTGATCTTTCTCCTCTAATTGTTTATGCTATAACCTTTTATATGCAGGTATACATTTGGAACTTATTTGATATATTCTGGGGAAAATTAAAAGCAAGTCTAGCAGAAACTAAGTATAAATCAAAGCCAGAACTGTATGCAAAAATAATAGACGCCTCCATATCTGACTCGGGTATTTAGATATGTGATGTCAGACAATGAATGTTGTCAGTTAAACAACAGTAAACAAAGAGTACTGTTGTTCATAGTTGTGTCTGAGTCCTTATGACCCCATTTGGGGTTTTCCTGGCAAAGATATTGGAGTGCTTTGCCATTTCCTTCTCCAGCTCATTTTACAGATGAGGAACTGAGCAAATAGGGTGAAGTGACTCGCCCAGGGTCACCCAGGTAGTAATTGGTCACATTTGAACTCATGAAGATGCGTCTTCCAGTCTCCAGGTCTGGTACTCTATCCACTGTACCACCTAGCTGCCCCAGTGAATATATGACTTAGACATAATTCCAACAAGACCTGGATATGTGATATTAGGCAATGAATATGTGATTTAGACTTAGGTTTAGCAATATACCCTAATGAAAAAGAGGGAGAATACACATACACACACACACATACACACAAATGTGTGTGTGTATATAAAATATTTTTATCAGTTGTTTTTGTAGGAAAAAAAATGGAAACTAAGGTTTCCTCCTATTGGTAAATGGCTAAACAAACTATAGTGTATGAATGTTGTGGGATATTATTGTGGAATAAGAAATAAGTTGGATAATTTTTAGAGGAAACTGGAAGGACCTCTCTGAACTGATACAGGGTGAAATGAGCAGAATTAGAACAATTTCTACAATAACAGTAACATTGTAGAGAAAAACTTTTTAAAGACAGACTTTATAATGGAGACTTCAGAACTCTGATCAATGCAATAATAAATCTTGAGTCCAGAAGGTTGAAGATGGAATGATGGAACATGCTATTCATTTCCTGAGACAATGAATTAAGATGCAGAGACAGATTTTCAGACATGGCTAATGTGGGGATCTTGTTTTCCTGGATAATATGTTATGAGGGTTTTATTTTTTTCACTTTTTTGTTACGGAATTAGGGGATAATAGAGACAGATTATAAGTCTATATAAAAATATGCGCACACACACACACACACAATTTATACGCCTTTCTATGCAGTTTTCTTACATCTTACTCTGTTATGAACTCTTAGATAGTGACTTGACGCTGGCTTCCTCGCTGTTTCTCAGACAAGACCCTCCAACTCCCAACACAAGATATTTCCATAGCTGTCCGGTGCCTAGGATATTCCCTCATTGTCTCTGCATCCTGGCTTCCCTTGCTACTTTCAAGTACCAGCTCAAATCCCTCCTACAGAAATGTTTTTGAAACAGGGACTGGTTTTTGCCCTCCTTTGCATATCCTATGCTTAGCATAGTTCCTGGCACACACACAAAGTGTTTCATTGCAAACTGTCATTATTCCTACTCCACTGCCTCAAACCAGCAAGGACATTCATCTTAAGGTTGTGCCCCATAGGACACTTAAAAAACCCACTATGCCCTCCCCCATAGCCTCCTTTGCTCCAGTTTCTGGGGAAGGGGTGGTCATTCTTGTCAGTGCTAGTCCCTTTACTTATCCCCTCAATTCCTCAGGCTTTTATCATCATTTTCTATTCACTAACCACACTGATTCCTCAGGTTTCCTTTATCCTTGGGAAAGGGGGAAATCTCATGACCTCTTACTGCCATCATAAGGATCAGATCTGGTACTATGAAGGCATGGGTTTTACTACTAGGCTCCTTTTTCAGATTTTTTTTGTTTCATGCATTTCTGGGTGTTTCAGCTGCAGTTTTTCCTTCACTGTTATTCTTCATGTATCTCACTTGGTAAATCACAGATTAGCAGCTTCCTTTCTTCCTTACCCTTTGTATTAGATATTCAAGACAACAGAAAAATACACTTTTACAAGCCTTTGTTAGGAGTACTCCATCCCTGGCCAACGGTTTTTCATTCTGGTATTCTAAGCACTGACCCACAAATTCAAACTCACTTCTCAGATAGCATCTTCTAGCTCTTTACTTCCTAAATCATGTCTTCTTCCACCCCTCCATCCCCACGAATTGTTCTCAAGAATTCCCGTTTTAGCATTGTCTGATACTGATGATGCTTTTTAAGACAAATATACTCACCAATGACCTCTTTGTACACCCTCTAAGCACTTAGCACAGCGCCTTGCATATAGCATGTACTCAATATTTACTGAATGTTGAATATGAGCAATTTCTTTCCCATGTACCAGAAGTGGAAAAGGAAAAATCTGAATTTTGTGAGGTTTCTCCCTATTTCCACTTGTAAAAAGGCTGCCTATTTTCCCAATCATTTTGTTTTTTATAGCTGAAAGTCTAGTTCCCTTTATTCATTAACTTTTGGAATTTGCTTGGATCTTAATTAAGAAGGCCTCAGTCATTACAACAGGGGACCTTACCAAGAAGTCTGTAAACTTGGGTTTATATGAACATTCTGATAAACTACATTTCAAAAGAATTGGTTTCTTTATGCAATCCTATGTCTTACTTTATGCACTTAAAAACATTTTCTCTGAAGACCCTAAGTTTCACCAGACACCAGAGGATTAATTTGGCTACCTAGGAATACGCCTGAAACAGTCCATTTCTGGACTTAAGTTCATATGCATAGGACCCTTAACTAGCTATAATTTAATGATATCAAAACAAAGGCTAAAAAGGCATCTGCCGGTCCAACATGCACCCAAGTCCCTTTTGTCTTGAGACTTGCCATATCACGTGGGAGTTCTGCCAGGATGGCATACTGTTTAATATTCAGTGGGAAACAAAGGGGGGTCAGTAACTCCTCAAGGATATGCAGATACCCCCAGATACCCCTGAATAATCAGTTGAAGGTAAGCTAGATAAAGATGAACATCAGGAACTGCTAAGTCTTCCTTTGGTGCTCAGTAATTACTCTTAAAGATGTGGTTGATGTTTCTGTTTCCAGGTCCCCCCTGTTTTACAGAAAGGGCCCCTTCAGTCTCTATTTGTGGTAAACATTTATTACATCTCTTGATTTCATCAACAATCTGGAAAGTTGGATAACTGTGCCATTGTAGACTATCCCTATTTTTGCTTTAAATGTGGTGTCAGGAATAAAGTCAAATGAGTTTGACCAATAACAGAGTCTGACTTACTTAAAACTGATCAGAAAGGAGAGAGGCATGGCTTTGCAGTTTGTCTCCAATGTAAATATCTAGAGTGGTGTAATTTTACGGACCCTGAAATCATATCAAAGGAGCCGTCAGCACAGCATTCATTCAGTACCCTTCTCCTTGCTCATTTCCCGTAAAACCAATAGGAAACGAAAAGGAAGAGGATACCACAGCTCCATCAGAGAAAATCCGGCAAATGAGAGAAGATAAGAAAGCCACGCCTGGCTCCCCAAGTCCCACCTCATTCCTGAGGTTACCCTGTGTTTCTTGTGAGCTTAGGTGCTTAGGAGCTCCCCCTCTTGGGGCATGCAGTCAAGTTATTTCTAAGGACATCCAATGAATTCAATAATAAGCTGTTGCTAGTCATTCCCAAAGAAAGGTGCTAAGATGAAAGCCTCTCCCTTTCTGTGGCTTCACCTGAATACCCCCCAAACTCTCGGTACAGGCCTCCCCAGAGAACACCAGCCAGCTGAACCACCAGACTCTAACATCAGCAGACGTCGCCTCGCACAGCACAAATGTTAAAAAGTGCTCAGGTAAAAGTCCCATCAAAGTCTTCATGTAAAGAATGGCATATGGCAGAACTAAATCAAACCATCTAAAGGGCTCACAGAATAAACGGATTTGGAAGAGAAGAAAAAATACTCCTGCTGATTTTCCCCTCTAGCAGACATATCACGAAAAGAAGGTCAGAGACAATTACTTGAAACCAAATTTCTGAGGCATGTGCCCACAATGAAAACTACCACACCACAATTCACAAGAAAACACTTTAATGATTTTATGTAGTGGGCTCTGTAAGCCCAACCACACTGCAATACCTCAAGTGTTGTAGGAAAAAATCCACCAAAGCATAAATTATCTCAATTTCTATCTGTACGTGTTCCAGATGCTCCAAGGGCACACTGCATTATCAGCATCTCCCTGGGTGTCTCTTCTCCAAGACGTGGTCTACGGGCAGTCCAAGCAAGAAGTCGGACTTAGAAGCCAGGCCTTTCTTTGGCTTGCTATCTTCAAGCTTGCCAATATTTTAAAAGCGGTCCTTGAAGACAAAGTAGAGGCTCTGCCCAGAGCCTTCAGAAGGCTGCCTGCCCTGACGTCCCAGCCCCCTTCAGGCTCGACCTCAGATTCTTTTGCTCTTTCTGGCCCCTGATTCGGAAGAGTTTTTTCCTGGCCTCCTTCTGCCGCTTGAATTTCTCCTCCTCTTCTTTTTGCTTCATTTTGACGTGCTCTTTATGCTGCTGGCGACGCTTGTCCTTGGCCTTCTTCATCTTGTAACTGTGCACCGTGCCCAGAGCAGCAAGCAGGGAGAAGATCTGATTTTGAAAGAGACCCAAGTCATCAGAACATGGTGTTTTAGAGACGTAACATTTTGTAATCCCCTGGTTTCAGAGAAGCCTAGATATTAAACCCGAGTATATCAGATAAGAGTTCAGAGGGGAGTAAACTGAATTGTCGACCAAGTACAAAGAGATGGTAAAATACAACCTATTATATCCTCCTTTGCATTCTGTGGGATCTTTCTGACAACACCGATAACTGATTTGTATGTACATCTCTAAATACTTTTGACTCTCTGGGTCACTGTAAGTTAGCACCATTAGAGCTAGCCCTGAAATAAAATTAAAGCTAGAGACAAAATTCTTGCCTTTAAGGAGAGTTTGTTTTAGCGGACAAGTTTGTTTTTCCCAAAGTCACAGAAGGGTCAAAACAAAAATGATCTCTGTGATTTCTACCCAATGTCTTAATCATATCACCTAACAGCAGTATTGACCATGACTGACCATGAAATAGTCCAGTCTGCTCACATTCATGAATGCTAGAAATACTCATAAATGAAGCCTATTGTATAAATGTTACAAATACAAAACTATTTTTGCCTTTTTACCCCCAAAATGAGATGAAGTTTGCTTTAATCTTGGGAACTCCTTTCTTTCCCTTGATGAATAATAAATAACAGATGTGACTAGAAGAGACCCAGGAAGCTGTCTCTGCTCTGAGGCAAGAGATGAGCTTCCTCACCCAATTCAGAGAAAGCTAGATTTTCCCCAGACGCAAATGGAGATACACAGGAAAGGTAAGCAATGCATCATGAAACCCTATCAGAATGCAATGCATCATGAAACCCTATCAGAATACAATGCATGGTAAACCATAACAACATCCTACCTTTTTTTCATGAGGCTCTCTGATAACGGCTGGCCTCACCCGATCCCTTGGCACCTTGGCAGCCTTCTCCTGGTTCTTAGGCTTGCTCTTAAAAGGCAGGGCCTTCTGCAGGGCTTTGGGAATGTGAAGTGAATTAAAATGTTTCTTCTGCCTCACTATTGGCTGAAAAAAATAAAAACACACAGTACAGTACTTTCAAATTATGTTTAATATGTATTTTTTCAAACCCTGGCCCTTAACCTCCTTAACAGATTTCCCTTTACCACAAAAAAAAAAAAGCCCTAAACTTCACCTTCAGATACAAAGGAAGAGTAATCTGTGTATCATATTTTTTGAGCATCTCTGATGCACACACACTTTACTAGGTGGCATGGAGGGTACAAAGACAACACAATCTTGTTAAACAGATTATACTATATTATTATCAGCAATTAACGTAATTGTCCCTAGGCAAAAGTTCATTGTAATATTTATGCCACACTGGCATGTAAATGCTTTGAAAAATTCTGAGTAAAACAAGTAAGAGAATAAATGGTTACACACTGCTTGACTTAGTAGGACCTTCATGCCTTCGTTCTTTGAGTACAATGAATCACCTTATACAGAGAATCCTTGCTTTGCTTCAGACGGACACCATTTGCAAGGCGAAGCTGACCTGTTGTCCTCATTCCTGTCCAACTATCTTTTTCACCTACTGGTTTCAACAAAGATGTTACTGGATTATAGAACGCTGGGATGGAAACAGGATACCAGGTTCGCATGAAGACAATATCTAGAAGAGAAAAATTCTTATTTAAATCTATTAAAGAAAATCAAGTTCATTCATTCTCTCAAGAAGTATTTATTCAGAGTTCACTATTCACTATGTCCAAGATACAATATCAGGAGTTTTGGGGGAATACAAAGGTTAAGACATGGTTTCTTCCCATTACTCTCCAATAATTAATGTGTCCTGTATCCATTGGCATATTCAAGAAGCTAAAGCACTAATAATTCACATAACTCTATGATTTTATGGAATAATTAATCTGTGAGAAGATAGGAGGAGTCACTAAGATAAATCAAATATTCCTGCTCATTAAACCTCTATTACATTTTATTTTAAAAGGCTGACACTGTAATTTGTACCAAAGAGAATCCACACAGTCTGTACCTATCAACAGTAAAAATACAACATAAATTATTCAAACTGCAGTGGCCCCCTAAAAATCCCTTCTGAATAATGAATGGCCTCAACTACCATGAAATAGCAAGTTATCAGTAAAAAATAAATTACCTGCTTCAGATCACAGCAGAGGATTACTCACCACTCATCAACAACTTGTCCTCAAAAGTGGCTCTGAAGGCACCTTCTGGGGCTCGAAGAGCCTTTTTAATTTGCCCCCTTATCCCACTGACAGTCCGGATTGCAGCACCTTCAAACTTGGCCACTTCCAGGGCAGAGTTGAACATTCCCTGTGGGTGAGTTTTATAAAAACTAATCATGCCCGCTTCATACCCAAGACTTTTAAATTAATGATTTGAGAAAGTTTTTTTAAAAATACAATTAAAATGCAAATAACCGAAATCCACAGTCAACATAAAAATGACAAAGAAAAAAATACTTAGGGTAAGTGGTGGGCACCAGAACGGTGTGCGTGCCCGTGAACCTACTTGGGGTTCTGCTGTGCTCCATCGCAGCACAGACCCCTGGAGAAGAAAGGGTTAGAAGTCCTAGAACAGGATAACCCTGGAGAGGAAAAATGCTTGCTTAACAGGTAGGTAAGAATGAACACAGGCATTTATTGCATAAGCCTATTCTTTACTATTTCTCATTCCAGAGTCCAAAAAAGCTTCTATTGAGAAGGAAAATTCACCAGTGAGTAAAAACAAAGAGAAGCCTGTTGTACTTCTACACCCAACTAGCCGGTGACTTTCAGCCTGTCTGCCTGTGGCTCTAACCTGTATAATCACCTCACTTTCGCTGCATTTTCAAGCCAGGATGTGCACACACTGGACCGTACTACTCACACTCCACATTTATGGCTATTTGCAGAGCCCCTACTGATTCACCAGATTTTTCACAATTCTTTCCCGTAAGTAACAAAGATATTATTAGGTGGATTTTACAAACGAAGAATCTGGGACTTAGGCAGGCTAAATAACTATAGGCAATGAATGTGGTGGAAGAGGAAGAGGGCTGCAGTCAGAATCAGAGGCCCCGGATTCACATTCTGCACTTTCCGCTTTCCACCTAGCTTCAGGCTACCTTACCTAAAGACAAAGCTCCCTGGGCCTCAAGTTTCATCACCTGTACATTGAGGGAGTTGGACTAATTGGCCCCTTAAGGTTTCTCTCAGTTCTCAATTTTTGTTCCTATGAACTTGTCGAAGGTGAGTAAGGTATCAAATAGACCAGGATTAGAACACAAACTTTTTTGAATCTAATTCATTCACTCCTTTGAAATTTCTAAGAACACTCATAGGCACAAAGAACACTAAATGCTTTGTAAAGTTTAAATATAAACTGGATCACATGTCCAGTTCACATTAAATACTGAATTGCTTACTATTTTCTTTTCATTTTTGCTTTAGTTTGAACATACAAACCTTAATAAAAGAGGTGTTCTTGAAGATTTTAAAGGGAAAACCTATTAGCTTTAATTTCTTCACAATTGTTATAGATTTGTCCAAGTCAAGGACAACCCCTGTGGCAGCTATCCGGAAATCAGGCTAAAAAATAAAAAGACAACAAAAATGAGTATTTGTGGTCTGACATTTTATTATAGAATTGTGTTTCATTTACCATCACTAGGAAAGATTAGGTACTCAGGCTCCAGTTAATTAAAATCAAGCCAATAAAGTTTAGTGCTCCTTCTAGAGCAGGGTCTCTAAACTAGAGTCCTCCAAAGTCCAACAATAGAGAGATTTCAGGGAGCACATGACTTTCTAAAAATTATTTTGATAAATGTATTTTAATAGTTTGTAATACATTTAAAAGCATTATTCTGAAAAGGGTTCACCAGAGTGTCAAAGGGGACAAAAAACAGTTAAGAAAGGACCTAATAATGAGCTATTCAGAACAGCTAAAAAGAACTTCTGACGAAAAGTATACTTTATTTGCTTTTTTAAAGAAATGAAGTTTTATAACCACCTCCCCCCCAACAGAAATAAAAGACAGTATAGCAAATCACACAGAGCAAAAATCTCATTGCAGAAGCATTTACCCAAATCCATAATTAACCCCACACATTAAAGATGCCTCCTAAACACAATAAGACTATTCCAAGCTTCTGAGTTTACCATTGTGCCACTGACAGACTGAATCGCCAAAAACCCAGTTCCCTGTGGGGTGATAGGACCTAAAAGTAAATGAAAAAAGAAAAGAAACACCATGAACCAAAAAGGGGAAGAGAAAAGATATGGAGGACTTCAGGAACCATTTCATGATGCCCCCAGCAATCAAGAGGCACAACTAAGGTCCCGAGTAACTGCTTATCATATACTGTCCCTCTGAGGACTTAATAGGCAAGCTACCTATTCAGGAAAGGAAGTACTTCTACACACTCTCTGATGGTAAAATCACCTGGTTTAAGTTCTCAACAAAGGGTCCTCAAATTCTTTCCTCTCAATCTATCATCATTTTAAAAATTTAGATATTTACCATATCCTATAAAATTTCCTATCAGGATTACTTATGGAAGGTTGCATGTCATGAAATTGTATAAAGTGATGAAAAACCAACATTAGTACCTGGAAAGGTTTAAATTAACTAGAGGATTAATCACTCTAACCATTTTACCCCAAAAGGTTGCTCCACAATGCATATGTTGTGGGGTGTATTTAAGAAGCCTCTGTCGCCCATTATGGTCTTCAATGTGATATAACGGGATAGTCTGAAACCTCCTCCATCCAAGAGAGAAAATTAAAGGATCCCGAGACTTAAGAATTTTCTTATACCAACGGTGCTTCTTCAGACGCATCTAAATTAAGGGGGGAAAAAAATCATTCATTGGATCATTAGAAAATACAAGCCCACTCAGTGCTGAATTTCCATATATTAATGCTTCAATTAATTTACTTCAACTTTAAAATTGCACCTGCTCTGTGAACAGCACTGTGTGTGATACCAGGAATACAAAGATAAAAAACCAAGAGTCCCTGCCCTCAAGGAGTTTCTAATCTGCAAAAGGTGAATCAACATAAACATAAAATATGTATAATATTAGGTACAAAGTGATAGGGACAAAGAGGCCATTACCGCAAAGATAAATTGTCAATGCATATAAAGAAATTATCAAAAGAAGAAACCTAAGAGATCAATAACCACATGAAAAAAATGCTTCAAATCACTAATAATTAGAGAATTATAAATTAAAGTAACTCTGAGGTTCCACAATACATCCAACACCATTGGCAAATATAACAAAAGGAAAAACAGGCAGACTAGTGCACTGTTGGAGGAGCCATGAAAACGTCCAGCCATTCTGGAAAGCCATTTGGAACCATGACCAAAGTCACCAAAACACGAGCACATTCTGACTCATCTATACCACCATTAGGCCTACATTCCTGAGATCAAAGAAAGAGGAAAAGAACTCACATGTACAAACATATTTATAGTAGCTTTTTTTCATAGCAGCCAGAAACTAGGAAGGGGTGCCCATCTACTGGCTTTAACAAATTAGTCTATGACTGTCTTAGAATATTATTGTGCCATAAGAAATGATAAAATGTATAGTTTCAGAGGAAACTAGGAAGAACCTCTAGGACCTGATGCAGAGTGAAGTGAGTAGAACTCAGAGAACAATGCAAACAATGACAAAATTCTAAAGAAAAACATATTTTAAAGTCTGATCAATGCAACCATAAACCACAAGAAGATGAATGACAACCCTCACCCCTGGCCAGAAGTGCTGGGAATTAAAATCCAGAATGAGACATTGACTTTTAGACATGGCCAACGTGGGAATTTATTTAGCTAGACTGAATGTTTGGGTGAGGATTTTGTTTTTGTTTTCTTTAACTGTTCAAACTGGTGGGGTGGTGGGGGCAAGGCAGCAGAAGACTATAAAGTCTTATAAAAATTAATTAATGAATAGATTTTTGAGAATAAAGGATTTCTTAAAAAGAAGATTTAAAGCAGGTAGGATCAACTTTCAACTTGGGAGAATTAGAGGCAGTTTCTTGGAAGAAGTAGCAGAACCTGAACAGGGCCACAAAAGAGGATTTTTTGATGGATGAAACTGAGGAAGGAGTAGGTTCCAGGCACAAGAGATGGCCCATAGGAATACACAGAGACATCAAGACAAAACTCAAGCCCAGTGCAGCTATAACAGAAAACACATGAAAGGGACTGATCTGAAATAAGGGAAGGCAGGTTGGAGCCATACTGCCAGCAGCCTTAAATGACCAAAAACACAGAACTAAGAATGCTCACCTGTACGTAGCCCACATTGCCTTCACTATTACCCAGGCCACCCAGAATAATTGGGTAGTGGGGGTCAAAGTTAAGCACAAACTCGCAGGGGATATTCTCTATCTCAATTCGGACGTACATCCCAGGTCGGAAGCCTTCATACTGAACTCTGGCCTCATCATCTTGATCCTCAAATTCTGCCCGGTTAAGCTACGTGTGAGACAAAGATCATAATACTGTTATCTTTATTTTAAAAATGTCAAAAACATACCACTAGTTTTGAAATTCAAGAACCATGGACAATGTTTCAATTACTAATCCTAATGCCAAAAAGAACTGTATTCTCAGTGATGTATATGTCTTTCTCAAAACAAAATCTGGGTGTTGCCTTTGCTTCTTCAAGTAACAGCTAATTTGGATGACTAAAGGGCCTATCTACATTTCTTCTCACTCTTCAGTATAAAATTGTAACATGGTTGAAAGTTTGTCTTATTGGCCCAAAAGCTCCCACTCTTTGTGCCGTGTTTTCTTTCCCCTCTGTGGCTCTTCCAGCATTTTATGACTGCCAAGCCATATACTCAGAATAGATGTGTTCAAGCAATTCTTTGCCAGACAGCTGGTTCTCACCTCACTACACAGAAATCTTGTTTCCCTGATTCTCTACTGTACTCAACAACTCTTCCTAACCTTGTCTCTCTCTTCAAGTCTCCTTCCTCCTTCGGAAGTAAAAACAATCTCTCATACCTTATTGAGAAAATTCATGCTAGCCTTCTCTCCTCCACTCTATGCCTCAATGCTTCCTACATCATGTCATCTCGTTCTGGTCTTTTACTCTAGTCTTTAAGAGGCAGCTGGTCCTCCTATAGCACCCCTATCAACTATGGCCTCTCATATTCTCCATCTCCTCATCCCCAATCCCCTGCTGATGGACGTGCTCAGGTCCACCCCTAGCTTTAAAAACCTTCATTGGATTCTACAAAGCCCTAAAACTACCACATTATGTAGCTCTTCCTTGTGACTGCCAAATTCCTGGAACTGTCTGTACTGAACTGCCTCCTCCCTCCTGAAGTTCTTGGAATCTAGCTTAACAGTCCACCAGCCCACCCATCAACCCACCCACCCTTGAACAAAGCTTGCCCTGTGCCTTTATTCAGGCTGCCTGACATGCTCTGTCTCCCCCACTCCTGAAATTAGCTTCTATTTACTGACTTTTGAAGCTTCCCCACTTGGGTTTTTGTACCCTACACACCTTGCACACCATAGGCTTTAATAAATGAGTTCAAATTAAATTGTCCTATTTGCTTGTTTTTCTTTTTCGCCACTTAGTGAAAAGCAGCTATTCATACTACAAATGTTCTATTACAAGAACACTTCAGTCCAGGATTCTCTGGTGGTTGTTACTGATGTCAGAGGCCAAATGATACAGGCTGGTGACCACCATAATGGCTCAAGCAAGACTTCTGTAAGACTGGATCAAGGCAGAGGTTAGAATGAGTCTCTTCTTGACTCTGCATTTACTTGAACTAACTGGTAATCTCCCCACAAAGAGGACAAGGTATTTAACACAGCTGCACTGACTTCATTGAGAAGATACAGGCCACCCAAGAAAACTCACTCCACTTCCTCTTCATGAGGACAGGACGTCTTACTGAAACTCAGAGTAGGGATTATCTCATTCTTTGTATTTTTATCATGGCAATTAATAAATGTCTGCTGAGTGACTACTTGACCCAACATGCATTTCTCCCAGTATCAAGCACAAGATTTTAGACAAATGCTCAATATGTTTAATGAATTTGGTAAATTGAACAACGTTCAGAGTCAGACTTTAAACTAACTTCCTGCCCCAAAGCTTGCAACCCTTCTCAATGGCAGGCCATGACTGAGTCCCCTAAGATGTTTCCAGGCCTTGCCCGAGTCTGTCTGTATATGTATGGTGTCCTGTTTCACCACCACCCCAACTTATCCCCATCTGCTTTAGCCGCTACATTGGACTCCTTGGCCAGACAGCGGATCTCTCTCCCTGATGCCCCCTTCCACAGAACTTGTGGCTTCAGTCTGAGATGCCCTGCCCTTCCTCCACTTATGTTCCCTCCTCTCTGAAAAGTTTCTTTTCCATCCTTTCTTATAATCACAAAAGATCAGAGCTGGATGGGTGCTTAGAGATCAGCTGGCTCACATCCCTGTTACAAATAAGGAAACTCAATTCCAGAATGAGCCAGACTTGTTGCAAATGGTGATGAGCAGCAGGGTTGGATCATGAAGCTTCCCAATGACGTACTGTGTTTATTTTTTAAACAGTGACGATGATAATAAATAACAATTATTCGGTGCTTACTACGAGTCAGGCACTGTGCTAAGTGCTCTACAAACATCTTATTTGACCTCACAACAACCCTGGTAGGTAGGCATTGTTATTATCCCCATTTTATAGATGAGGAAACTGAGGCAGGGAGAGGCAAAGTGATCTGCCCAGCTACTAAGCATCTGGGAGTCTCCTGCCTCCATCTGTTCACAAAGCAAAGGCACAGCAAAAGAGATGAAAGGGAAGGTGGACTGAAAAGGGGAACAAAGGGAACAAAGCATTTGGTCCCAATGACCACAAACTTCACAGTCCATGAACAGGCCCAACGCCCTCTGACAGTTACCTGGGCCTGTCTCTGCATTTCACCTTTGAGATCATCAAAGTATGTGGTCTCTCCTTCATCATACTCATTATCAAACAATTCTTTCAATTTCCGCTTTTTCTCCAGGCGCTTTTTCTTGGCATCCTCCTCTGCCTTAGGCACTTCTTCCTCCTCTACACTTTCAACCTGGAAAAAAAGGAAAAAAAAAAAAGTTTTAGAACTGTTTCCATCTTAAAGGAGATGATAGGGCTTTACAACCATACAAAGCACACAGATAAGGGGAAAAAACCCAGAAGTGAAAGTGGTTAAAGCTGAAGCTGTGCCCTCCTGAACTCTCCAAATGCTAATAAACAGGGACATCTGTGTCCCTCATCAGACCAGTTTCCTGGCACATGGGACAGGGCAGTTTCTGACCTCCTATCTTTCAAGAACTTGAGTTAACCACTATGTACCTGAACCCCGAACTAGTCACTGCTGCTTCTTTCTACCTTTTTTTCTCAAGCAGAGTATTCACACCCCACTCCCTAATCGCTGCTACCTGGGACTCACCAAATGCCTTTCCTTCTCCTTCTCCACCACAACCCCCTGCCCTGGTTCTCCTCTGGTTTTTGATTTTATAATGCTTAAGGCTTTAACTTTAAAGCCTTCAGAATTTCTCACATAAACTTTCTTGAAATAAGAAATAAATCATTGCACAAAACATCTCTCATAATCAAAGTCTGACTTCTAAAATCTAAAGGAAATTAATACAAATTTCTAGATTAAAAATCTATTTGCTAAAAGATAAAATGGTCAAAGGATGTAAGTAAACAGCTCTCAAAAGAAACATAAACTATCAATGGCTGTCTTTAAAAGGGACTTAAAATCACCAGTAACTAGAGAAATGCAACCAACAGTTGCCCTACACTATCTAACGAGCAAAGATGATAAAACAGACAAGTTCATAGTTGACAGGGGCACAGAAAAATATATGTACATATTTGCTACTGGTACCATCATGTTGGAAAACAACTGGGAACTATGATAGTTATAAAATTGTTTGCTCGAAACAATCCTATTTGGGTGTAAACCTTCTCAAGGAAGATAGCAATAACAAGACCTATCTGTAAAGAAGTATTTGCAGCAGGAATATCTGTAACAGCTAAATAATTAAATCAAAATAAAATATGCTTCATGTCTTGCTACTGAGGAATGGCTAAACAGGAATGTGACCACAATGGAATATCATTCTACTATAAGGAACAATGAAAATGTCAAAGAAACAGAGGAAACCTGTCAAGTGACAAGAGAGAGAACAAGACAAAAAGAGTATATGAATTTACAATATCTGCATAAGGAAATTCAACTTTGACACTGACAAAACTCAAGACCACAAACGTCTGCCAGCACTCCAGAAAGGCTTTCAGGTGGTTTTGCTTGGAAACACCTCGCATGTAGTGAGCTGAAGGCACATAGGCAGGGGTCCCCATTCTTCCTTCATGCTGTTTCACTGACTTGCTTGCGAGGGTTTTTTTAAAAAGAAATTTACATCTGGGGTGGCTAGGTGGCAGAATGAATAGAGCAGCAGCCCTGGAGTTAGGAGGACCTGAGCTCAAATCCGGCCTCAGACACTTAGCACAAAAACTAGCCATGTGCCCTTCGGCAAGTCACTTCACCCCAATCGCCCTGCCCTCCCCCCTCCAAAAGAAAGCAAAAAAAAATGAAATTTACATCTAACCTAAGATTGGTTATTTCCCACCTCCTGAGAAGTTCCCTAGAAACAGAGCATCCGGGGTGTCCAGAGAGCCAAGGTTCAGCGGAAAGAGGCCCTGCCCCAAAGAAGGGGTGAGTCGCCCTTTGCCTGAACACTTCCTCCAGCACAGGCAGCACAATCCATTTTTGAGAAGCTCTAATTGTTACAAAGTTTTCCCTTAAATTGAGACAAAACGTGCTACCTTCTAACATCCACCCACATAACAGCCCTTCAAATAACTGAAGACTATTATCCAGTCCATCTTAGGTCCTCTCTAAACTATTCCTAATTACTTCAATTAGTCCTCCTCACATGATGTGGCTTCCAGGCCCTTCATCCTTCTGGTTGCTCTCTCTGGACATGCACCAGCTTGGCAGGTTAGAACTGAACCTAGCACTCCAGACCTGGCATGTTTGACTTCCACAGAACAGAGGGCAGGCAGTCACAGATTTCATTCAGGAATTAGAGAAGTTTAGGTTAAAGGTATAACAGTTTTCTAGCAGACGTAACACACTGACATTTTAAGCTCACAAGTCAAATAAAAAAATCCTGAGGTCCAGCTACAGGTAGTATAGTCTAAAGTTATGTATCTGATTTTCTTAGGGACAGGATTTTACATTCAGAACCCTGGACTGTCAAACCTAGAAAAGGCCTCAGAAATCAACTAGTCTCATACATTCATTTTTAGAGATGAGAAATGAAGGTCTTGATCTTATTAAATTTCATTTTATTAAATGTAATGATTCATAATTCCAGGCTATCAAGATTTTTAATGCCCTTCCTGTCTTCCAATATATTAACATTCATTAATTTCTTAAATGTAGAATCTGCATTTCTCCTTCAAACTGCTGATAAAAATGTTACATGAAGAGGGGTTAAGGACAGTCTCAAGCCAGTTCACTGACCACCTTCATCCAGACTAATCTATTAATCAGTTTCTAAAAGAAAGGAGCAATGATAGACCAAAGGACAATCAACTTTGTGGGTGCTTCCTGTGCAATCTTGTATGATCCCCTTCAAATGAAGGAAAAAAATCTCGAAAATTCCCGATCACGGTGGGTAACAGCAACCAATATGAACGTTGAGACAACTTCTGCTTCAACCCCCATTTTTTTTCAGCAAATTGGGAAAGGTCCAATATGCCACCCTGCCTCTTTAAAACCTAACCCATCCTCTCCTCCCAGCCACAGAGACAGTCAGTAAATCTTCCTTCTACAGGTGGGATTTCTGTGCTAGAAAGAGGGCCATATTGAAAGGTGATAAAAACATACCTCTTCCTCCTCCTCCTCTGGCTCAGCAGATTTTCCCTTGTGTACATCCCCAGTCTCCAGGTCTTCAAAGTCACCATAGAGCTCTTCTGTAAAAAAGAACCATCAAAGGACTATTGTGAAACCCACAATTCCACATACTTCATCATCTGAGACTCCATCACCTGACACCTTCCTTTCAAGATTCGCTATACAGAAACAGGCCCCCCTTTTCCTCCTTCTTTGCCAGTTAGAGATGCATTCTTTCCTTCTTCTTGCCTTCTTTCAATAAATGCAAGTCATCATCTGTTAAGCACCTACCAGGAACAAGGAAGACAAAAATACAGCAGCCTTTCCCCTCAGAGTTCACAGTCATTTGACAGGAGGAACAGAACCAACAGAGAAAGCAAACTGAGGAGTGGGGATAGGGAATCTCTGCTTTTTGTATGTCGTGGTCCTTTCTAGAGTTAGTGAAGCCTATGGACCCCTTCAGAATAGTGTTTTTAAATGCATAAAAGACAGGGGATTACAAAGAAAACACAATTATACTGAAATAGATTATCCAAAAAAATTTTTAATGTTCAGATACCCACTCCACATAAAGAACCCTTGCACTAAGAGGTGTAAGGAAAGTTTTACAGAGAAAAAAGGAAAGAGTGCATTGAGAAGGAGTCAAGAGTGTTGAGAGATGGCAAGGGGTAAAGGAAAAGGTCTGAAAAAAAATGTCACCAGCTTGGGAAGCAAGAAATCACTAGAAACCTTTGAAATAACGCTCCTCACTGGGGAGAGGGCCATCCAAACCCAGATTCTGAAAGGCTAAGAGGTGAACGGGGAGAGAGAAATGGAGGTACATCATACATATCAGCAGGAATGGGGGCCACTTAACCACACCTAAAGGATCCTGGCAGGTCACAAACTGGCTCCCTTTTAAAAAGTAAGATTATCAATGTTTTATTGTAGTTTTGTTTATTCTGTTAAATATCTCCCAATCAGACGTTAATCGGGTTTGGGGCCTGTACCTGGAGCACTGTGGGCCACCTGTGTTTGACCCTTTGGTACAAATGACACTTTGTAGGACTTTTTTGTCAGTGGAAGAGAAGACAAGATATTTCTAGGACAACCTGAGAAGCTGAAAGGTTCAAGGATGGAGAAAAAGTTAGTAGACAGAGATAATAAAGGTAAAGTTTCACATATATATATGTGACAGAGAAAGAAAGAGAGAGGGAAAAAAAAATCTGACGGAAGACAGTGAAGAGGTATTTTGTTTGACTCTGCACATTTGTTAAAAGGGTCCTTCCGCCCCCACTCCCCAATGGGAAAGGAGACAAGAGTAGGAATAGGGTTTTCCCCTCTAAAAAAAGGTTCACCAAGGCATTATTTTAAAATGCATAGACCAGAAGGATAGAAAGAACCATGGACAGGCAGGGCAGCTTTGAAAGTTAAATGTTCAACTTAATGTATACTTGAAAGAAAAGTAAGCTTTACACACTATTGTTTCAAGTTCAATCCTTTTTTTCTGTTTTATGGAGGTGCTCATTTTATCTGGTTTTAGGTTCAGAATTTTTTTTTTTAAAGCTACTACACTAGCTCAAAATGACAGAAGGGAAACAAGGGGATATGAGAATGAGCACAAACCAACTGGCTGACCTTGACAAGAAGGAGTCTTCCTCAGACACAGGAGCAAAAGAAGAAAGGACGGAGACAGAGAAGGGTTCTGAGGAAAGCTGTACAAACTGAAAGCTCACGAATGACATCAATTTTCTCAATAAATTAAAAGAAGTTGTCTGCTTAGGAAAAGCAGGACTGGGATGGAGAGAGGGAAATGAGGACAGAGGTTTGGATATCTACTGAAGGGATTATGTTAGTTAATCAGGGAAGAATCAAATGACTGCAGCACAGTAAGAGCCCACTGACCTTACATATATCATGGATTTCTCTAAAACCAGACACAACATCGTCCTCTGACTGCTTCTGGCATTGTTGCAGAGACAGAGAAGGCAGATGGCGGATGGGTAATCTAAGGCTGAAGGTTGGAAGGGCATAAATGGTAGAAGAATAAGGGTGCAGGGGATTCAAGGGTGGCCAACAGTACAGAAATGAACTAGTTAACTAAAGGGCTGCCGCTCTGTTTCAGGCCCTCATCACCTCTCACCTGGACCACTGCAAAAGCCTCCTCACTGGTTTCTCTGCCCCAAGTCTCTTCTGCTTCCAATCCATCCTCCACAAAGCCAACAAAAGAATGGTCCTAAAGTGCAGGTTGGACTATCTCACACATGTACCACCTCCTAACTAGAACAACTCAATTACCCTTGGAATCAAATATAAATTCCTCTGCTTGGCATGATTTAATGTTATTTATATATTTATGTCACACTAAAATACTTCTATTATTTAATATCCCTTCCTACCTTTCCGGTATACTTACACCTTACTTTCTTCTACATTCTGCTGTCTCATCACAGACTACTTGCTTTGTGGCTCCCCCTTTCTGAGCCTTTGCCCTGGCTGTTCCCCAGGCCTGGGGTGCTATCCCTCCTCACCTCTGCCTCTTGGAAGACTGAACTTCTTCCAAAACTTGGCATAAGTGCCACCCTCTGAAGGTGTCCTCTCCTACACCCCCCAGCTGCTAGTACAAAGGTTCTTAATGTTTTTGGGTCATGGACCTCTTTAGTTTATGGAAATCTTTTCCAAATAATGCTTTTAAATGCACAAAATACACAAGATTACAAAGGAACAATAATATCATTGAAATAGTTATAAAAAAAATTTTAAGTTCACAGCCCCCAGGTTGAGAACTCTGATGCCAAAGCTTTTCCCTCCAAAATTACCCTGTATTTTGACTGTAGACATCTGTAGTCTATGCATACATGTTGTCTCTTGCATTAGAATGTAAGCTTCATGAGAGCAGGGAATGTTCCTTTCTTATTTCTCTATCTTTGGGGCCCAGACCAGTACCTAGTACCAAACAGGTGCTCAATACACGCTAGAATGACTTCTGAATGAAAGAGCCAGATTAGTCCTGGACATTGGGGTCAGAGCTCATTACAGGTACAGACAAGTAACTTCAGACTGTCAATTACTTAAAATACAATAGAAAAGAAGTTTTTCAAAGTCGCTGACTTTTCAAGTGAGACAACAGGCAGGAAAACATTTCCTAGATGTCAATGTACCAAGCAGGAGGAGGTAAATTTGCTAAATATTTGGCTCCTTACTTACCATCATCGTCCAAAAGTTTCTGTGCATCTTTATCTGCTTCCCATTTTCCAGTCACAAAGCAATCTCGAATATTGTTCATCACCTCACACGAAAAAACAAAAATCAGTATTTAGATCATGGGCACCAAGACACTTCACATAAACTTCCTAGCTACCAGACAGCAATATGGTTTACATCTGCCTCTGGCTCTTACTTTCAAACCTAGCAATCTTACATCTACTCTCTTTTGTCCTAAAGGCTAAGCTTCTCTTTGATGTCTGTCTCAAGCACAGAGTGCAAACTGAGGCAGAGATGTTAAGTGACTTACTCAAGCTGGCATAAGAGTATGGTAATGCTACCAGTCCCACAACTTGTCCACGATCACACAGTCAAACAGACAACACAAGGAAAAGGGTCTTTGCTACATTTCTAATCCCAATCATTAGAGCGTGATAATAAATTTTGAAACTTCCCCCTCCCATTTTCCTCTTTTCATTTAATTTCAACAAAATGAAATTTCTGCAAAGACATTTTTCACAGCCTGTCCCAACATCACTCTAAACCAAGGGCTCTTAACCTTCTTCTGTGTGTTCCAGCAGGTCTCCCCCCACCCAGTGTGATGAAGACTATGGACCCTTCCTAAGAATGTTTTTAAATAGATTAAAAACCAAAACCAAAAGAAAAGAAAAACCACAGAATTACTAAGGAAATCAATCACAATGAAAGAAAATATCAGGAAAGAAAACTTTAAGCCATGAATACAAACTCCTATTCTAAACAAAATAGTCCCATTACCTTTAGGTCCAGCTGTACCTCAGAAACAAGCTCACTTTTTTACAGTTGGCTGAGGCCTCCCCTTAAGTCCAAGTGATGAGGCCCCCTGAATTAGCCTGGGATTTTGTCCCTTCCAGTTCAGTCTCTGACAAACTGAGCTGGCTCCTTAGCTTCCCTACTGGGCACCACAGGGATTGAATTTCCTACCTCTAAACCCCAATATCCCTAGCACTTGCTCTACAACCCAACTCCAATAATAGCCAGCTGGACTCTGCTGTTTGCCTGTCTTGCTCACTCCTGAAGAGAATCACTGACTAGGTTTAAAATCTACACCTCACTCATCCTTTCTCCCATGGATTCTTTCACCTCCAAGTTCTAGGCCAACCTTCACACTTCTCTCTCTAGTTCTCCAAAATAACCAAATGCGGGTCATGTTCCTATGTTCAAGCCACCAAAGCCTGTTTAATCCTTTGGGTCTGTCTGAACTGCTGTTCAAGGCCCCCACCATGGTTAAGGACTTCCCACTGCTACCAAGCCCAGGTTCTAATCATAATTATTATACTTTGCCTAACTGAAGAGCTTAATGATAAGAAATAATAATAATTAAAGATTAGTGATAGAGAAAACAATAGCATTAACTACAGCCTAAGCTGTTATTCCCAATAATGAGAGTCTATAGGGGTATAGAAGAGAAAATTTAAATAGATTCTTTTTGAATTAGAGAAAGTAACTCTTCTGACAGGGTTTTAAAAGAAGGTTCAAACTTGGGTCTGGCCAACCTCTACAGTCAACAGCTTTCATTACTACTTGCAATTACTTTATCTACAATAGAAACTAAGAATTCTAATCTCTTATTTTCTTGCTAAAACTATATATCAAAGCAGCCAGCATAGGGGATACCACTAACACATTTTGTCCAATATCCTCATGTTTTCATCTAGGAAGGGCCCACCATCTTTATGTGTGCAATCAACCAAAGGTACAAACAAATCTAACTACACCGGAGGCACACTGTTGATTTTCTTCTTGTAGAAACCCTGCTGATTTGTGTGAATTGTAGGTATCAAAACCACACTGCTGCTATTCCCATTTTGGAGTACATATTAGACAGACTTTTAAAAAAAAACGTTCATGATCAAAAAACAAGGTACATAGGCAAGATAACTTCAAGGTACATAAACACAGATCTTTATAATAGACAATTTCCATTCAAAACAAAACAGAGACATTCAAATTAAAGCCAGAGAGAGATGGTCATCCATCTTAGAGAAACTCTAGAATTACAGAATCAGAGAATTTTAAAGGCAGCCTTCCAAGATTTTCTAGCCCACCCTTCTCAATTTTACAGGCAGGGTCTGGTTTTGTTTTGTTTGCCCTGTTAGGTATGAAAATTCACTTAAATTCTCTGGTGCTCAGTTTCCTTAGCTATAAAATGAGGCAGACGGATTCATGTGATTGCTAAGGTCCCTTCCAGCTCTAAAATTCTATGGATCTCCACATGTAATCAAAAAATGGGAAAGTGAAATAGTGTCAAATACACTTTTTACATAGCTATGGCTTTCACTAATACAGACCACAACCCCTTACAGCTTGACAGATAGTTTTTAAGAGTTGCCTTAAGTAATTCATCACCTCAATGCCACTTCAATGCCAATTCAATAAATATGACTGGGGGATCTCAAGACACACATCTGGAAAAGTTAGGAATCAGAATCCTAAAGAGAATTCCTGGCACCCTCCCCCGCAAAGTTAACCAAACTTCTCCTCTGTAAGGAGTGATATGCCCACAGACACAATGGTTCAATCTGCAACAATATTATACTCAATATTCATTACATTCTCCACAGACATGAAGGATCCATGCTCAACTAAGCAGAGCATAAAACAATCTGTTTCCAGGAAGAGAAGTCTGTCTGCATTCCTACATGCCTTACCTCCTCTAAATCCCAATCTTGTGGTGATTCCACAGGAAACTTGGAACAGTCCAAAGAGTCAGCCTTTCGCTTGGACTCTTTGTCTGGCCGACTGACACGGAACAAGCCTCCAAGCTCTTCATTCTCATCACCTTCTGCATCATCATTATCCTCAGCCACTAAACAAAACACCAATGGGGAAAGGTATGAAGAGCACTACAGCTCTGTAGTCACCCCTTTCAAGGGCAAGAACTGATCAGAGGTAAGACAAAAGTGAAAAACTAGAAGCTCAGAGTTCTAATTTTGCCTGGGCATTTTCAGCCCTAAGATACAAGCAGTCATTTCATTTTCTCTGTTTCAAAACTACCATCTGGAAAATGCTATCTCACGTCATTAAAAATAATTCTCTTATGAACTGATTACAAAATACTTAAAAAAACAATATGGCTTTTCTTCTCCCCTTCTTTTCTATTCTAAGTCTGTGTGGCAGGAGAAATAGATATTCTGAAACACAAGGTTATGAAAACAAAAGACAGCAATAATTTTTAACCTATTTATCAAATATGAAACATTTGAAAAAAAGATCGTGAAGTCACTATTTACCCAGTAGTTAATACCTATGGCTATGAACTACCCCTCCCTAAAACAAAACTCCAGCCTCCATTCTCATCACCACTTTGGGAAGCCAACATGCTATTAAGCTAAAAGACTGCTGGTTCTAAAACACAGTTGTTTGGTTTTCTGACATACCTGTCCCATAAATAAGCTTTCGAAGGTTGGGAGTTGCCTGCTGTTGCCTCAGAAAGGCCTCAGCAGCCTTTCTGGAAAGATCTTCCTTCCACTTGAGAGCACCTAGAAACACAAACAACACAACTGTCAATGTCTTTTCAGCCTTCGGGTCCCCAAGCTCGTATGAGCATCATCTTTTCGTTCTTCATGAGACTAGTAAAAGCCATGTCTCATTCTTCTCATTTGATTAGATGAAACAAGGAAGCTGAGTGTCAAAAACTTCTCAAACATACCTGCGGTTTCTGTGGAAAAGTCAATCTCCTCATCATATTCCTCTTCTTCTTTCAACAAATCTTCCACCTCAAGATTCTCATCTCTTAAGTCCCCACTTTCCACCTGGTGAATGCTCTCGCCTTTGCGATGCTGGTGCTTCAGGAGCCTTCTCTTAGCACCTTGCTCTGTTCCTGAACCTTCTTCCAGTGAATCAAGAGAAGACTCTTCTTCAGATTCTGCATCTGATGCAAATGCCTCTTCAGCTGTACAATGACCAGAGTCTGTGGTGGTGAGGGCTGCTTTCATCAGCAAGGTCTTTTCTAGATTCTGGTTACTCTGGGACTTTCCTGGGACAACTTCATCAGCAGCTTCTCTCACAGTCTTTGACTCTGAGATTTCCTCATCACTCTCTGCTTCTTCAGATGACTCCCCTTCTTGACTGCTTTCATCAGCTTCATGAGATTCCCCTTCCTCACCTGAGCTCCTCTCAAGGTCATCATCACTATCAGCAAATGCAGGCAGATCCATCTGGACATCTTCTTCCATCTCCTCTAGCTTGGGACGTTTGATTCTCCTAATGGTCTGTTCTTTACTGGGAAATTCATGATCAGAGTCTTCCTCATTTGCATCATCATCACTAGAATCATTTCCCACTGTTTCCTCCTCAGGCATTTCTTCATCTTCACCATCATCGTCATCACCATCACTATCTTCGTCCTCATTTTCCTTACCCCCAAAGATTGCTTTCCGACGAACTCGACCAGTTTCAGGGTCTACTTGTCTCTCCTCTTTTGGCATCAGAAACCTGTACTCCCAAGAAAGTATACAGCAACTTATTTGCACAGAACTAGTTAGACAGAAACTGTTAATACTTTCCATGAACATGCATAAACAATACTACTGAGAGTACATTATGCATAACTTTCTATACAAAAATGATTTATAATCGGTTTAAAACCAGTAAGTTTGTACTTGACTAGTAACTTCCACAAACATAATAAACTTCTAATCCTTCATGAACATGAATTCTCACAAGAAACACAACAGCTGAAATCGATAGAACAGGGACAGGGAGAAAAGATAGGGCCTGGATCTGGGACTTTATTCATAGAGGGAACTCCTGTGTGAACAAACTTACTCCACCAATGCCAGTTGGCATGTTCTCTAAAAGAAAGAGTATCAGAGATGGGGTTCTAAATGTTTTCTGTGTCGTGGACCTCTTTGAGAAACTGGTGAAGTATGTGGAATCCTCAGAATAACAAGCTTAAACACATAAAATAAAACACATAGGATTATAAACTAAATTAATTATAATGAAATACAGTTTATAAAAATATTAACAACAAAGCAGTTCATAGCTCTCATTCAGAATGTCTGTCTAGAGCTGCCCAACCCCCAGAGACATTAAGTCATTTGCAGTGACGTACAGTGAATATATATAGCAGAGACAGGACCCAAACCCAAGATCTCGGATCCAAGGCCACAATGACTCTGTTGAAATTCACACACAAGAAGTACTGCTATACCATCAACTAATCATCCCAGAACTACGGAGTCAGGAAGCTTGAGAAAGTTTATAGGATTAGGCAACACCTCAATTAATCAGACCTTTTACAATTATTTTGGCCACAAGAAGAATACATCTCCTAAAGAAATAGAAGGAAGGCTTACCCTTGGTTTTCTACTTCCTCTAACCCTAAAGGTTTGGAATCTGAGAAAAGTGACACTTTACTTGAAGCCATTTTGGCATCAATGGTAGAATGTGTGGAAATGAGGCTCTGGACCAGCTCATGAGTTGGCCTCAACTCCTCCTGTCAATAAAACCAAGATTACTGTTATAAAAAAGTGCATGTGATCACAAAGAAAAATGTGTTAGTTTAGAAGAAGTTTTTAAATTACATGAGAAATGACTGAATCACAAGAAGTTTCTTGTCCAATGAGTAAAATATAACCTAATTCACTCCCTCCCCCCAAATCCCAATCCTCAGTTAAGATAAAAAAAATGCAAGAGCAATAAAAAAGAACTTTTACCTCCCCCAAAAACTATAAAGAAAGTTTGATAAAGGAAGATCAATAACCAAAAAGACAATTCCATCTTGAGATTGTGGACAACAAAAAAGATAAATATGAAATTCCTTTAAAAAAAAGCTTTATTTGTTTAAATTTGCTTTAAAATGACATCTGAAAGAATGAGGAAAAATTCGAAGCAAAAAAGTCTTCCCTTACCTCTTGATCATGAAAAGCATGACTGCCCCCAAGATCAACATAAACTGCATCTTTATCATACAACACACCACCAACTCCAGAGAGAGGTGCATAAACCAATTTCTCCTTCTCATTTAAACCTCGCTTTTTTTGATGGTCTGGAAGAGCACAAGGGTCTGGCAAAAAACTGACATCACTCACGTTAAAATCTCCTACGCCTAGGATACAAAGAAATAATAAAGACATCAGCATTTACACAAAAGATAATCAATCTACTGGAAAACTATATTATACTCTCAAAACTTAAGTGCTTAAAAAAAATCAAGTAGATAAAAAAATTGTAATAAATACCACCAGAAATAAAATCCCCTTAATATTAGATAATGTACTTTTCTAAAGGGTCCCCGTCATTAAATACAGAAGAAAAAGTTTCATTGAATTAATGTTTTTCTTAAAATATCAGAAAGACTTCTAACTCAACAAATTTTTAAAGTACCTATTATGTTTTTAAAAATTTTTTTGTCTTTATTAATTTGTTTGTTTACTTTTAGTTTACAAGATTCAGTTCTGTAATCCCTTGAGTTTCAAATTTTCCCCCCTTCTCCCATGGCAGCATGCAATCAAGTATAAGATCTGCAAATACTTTCACATTATACATTAGTCAGGCTATAAAGAAGGATTGTAACAGATGGAATGAACAATGGGAAAGAGGAAACAAAACCAAACAAGAAAAAGAAAGAGAGCAGGTGGTTCACTTCAATCTGCATTCAAACTCTGTTCTTTCTACTATTGTCTCTGAATATACACATCTCTCTCCATCATGAGTCTTTTGGAGTTGTCTTATAACCCTGCATTGCTGAGAAGAGTCCAATCTATCAAAGTTGTTCGTCACGCATACATCGTGTCTGTATTTGGGTACAAATTTCTCCATGTTCTGCTTTTCTCACTCAGTATCAGTTTGTATACACCTCTTCAGGTAAATATGAAGTCCGTCTGCTCATTTCTTATGGCACAATAGTAATCCATTTACATTCACATAACCACAACTTGTTTAGCCATTCCCCAATTGATGGGCATCCCCTTAATTTCCAGTTTTTTGCCACCACAAAAAGGGCTGCTACAAATATGTTTGTACATATGGGTCTTCCTCCCACTTCTATGCTTTCTTTGGGATACAACCCTAGAAGTACACCTATTATGTTTTGAGATTATTTATCACTGTCTTCAGTTTTCCTATGAAATTACTTTGCCCCCAAGTGTTCTCAAAGCAATATTGCAATAGAGTAAGACCGGGTACCTGGCATATGAATTTGGCTTTTATTTTTCAGGTGTGCTCCTCTTAAATATCCATAAATAGACACCTTTCTGTCACACTTAATATTCATTCGAATATCTTCTGGATTAGTCAAATCTTCCATCCTGGGAGGGAAAAAAATTAAGCTTAGGATGCCCCTCATGAATGTAGCAGTGTTACAGGAAAGGGACAGAATCTGGGTATCACAACATCTGAAATCTAGCTCTCCTATTTACTACTTTGAGGTAATCAATTTTTCTACAGTCTGGAGTGTCCTTCTCTGTAGAAGTGGGGAGATTAGACATTCTCAAAAGTCCCATCTGACTCCAAATTCTGTGGTGCTCTCTGCTTTTTCAAGCCTCATGGTTATAAGGGGTCAATGCATGACACCACCTTGCACCACAGCACTGAGCTCACAAGGCTGTTGTAAAGATCAAATGAGCTAACAAATGGAAAGCACTTTTTAAACCTTAAAGAACTCTGTGCATAAACACTAGCTAGCTATTATCAGTATTACAGTCTGGTTCTAACCAATCTCCCTTTAAAACATATTGCTTACCACATGTCATTATCGCTCCTGCTTTCTGAAAAAATGAATTAGATGAAAAGTACCTTTACCTGTCTGCCAGAATATAAGGATGAGAGGTTTGCCACGTGAGGGGCCGAAACTTCATAACTGTGATAAAACGTCCCAGATTATGAATTTCCTGATTTTGATATTCACCATGGACCATCCCAGAGAGGTAAAAGAGCTTGGCGCCCTACAGGGGTAAAAACCAAAGGCAAGAGAGCACTTCATTCTTTTCCAAATTGCTAAGATGACAATACTCCTGGAAGTAACTCTTTAGGCCCCAGCTTACTCATCTGTAGAATGAGGACGGACTACATGATTTCAAAGGTCTCTTCCAGCACTAGAGGCTGCTTTCCTTCAAAAGGCTAACAAGATAACAGATTTAGTCAAAATACTCAGTCAATAAACATTTCTTAAGGGCCCACCTTGTACCAGACACTATGCTAAGATTTCAGAAGTTACCTAGTCCAGTTCCCTCATTTTACAAGGAAGAGTCGTAAAGCCTAGAGAAGTTAGAAAGAACAAAGGTCAAGGTGCTCAAAGAGATATGTAATGTAGGTGACAAATTTTAACTCTGATACCTACTGGATAGACTTCTGTCCAAAACCTGTGTTTTAATCTCTTCTTGGTCTTCTTTAGCTGCTTGTTATTCTTGAAGGTGTCAAGGTGCGTGAGGATACCCATGATTTTAGGAAATCCATGTACTTGGCAGATGTTTAGAAATTCAAATGTTTCCATTTCAAACCCAAAGCTGGCATCAATAAGCATGAGAACCTGAAACAGAAAACAGCAGCCAATTACCACAGAATTGACCAACCCAAGAGGGAATTGAGCCTCTGACTTAAGTTTCTCTTTAGACAATCACACTGACAAGGAAAACAGTCTTTGGTTCCACTCTCAAAGCACCTCGGTATCCACCAAGAGCCACAATCTTCCACCTTGAGAATCTGAATGTATTAGAAAAAAAACAGGTAAAAACAGAACCTTCTCATGATTCTTTACTTTTAAGAAGAGCAATTACTTTATAAAGTACTTTTAGACCTAAAAATATAAACTATAGGTCTCTGAGCAGCCATCCTTTCATTCAACCTAGAATGGCAATTAAAAAATATTAAGAGAATGTAGAATCCTATATAAAACCAAATGCCTTTTTCCAATCTCACTTTGAGAAAAACAAATACTGTTAAAGAAATTATCTTAACATTTCCTATAACTTCCCATCTAGCTGTTTAAGAACTGTTCCATTAGTGCTGGTCCAGGAAGTAATTTGAAAAAGCATAGAAATCAGACTGAAAAGGTGTATAGGTGATCCTCTTTACAAAAATTCAACACACATACAAACACAAATTTAAATTTACAACAGAGATAAATGTTGGAGGTGATTTAAAAGGCCTCTTTGCCTAAAGGATATAGGAGTCCTTTAAATATCAAACTCCTCTACCTTTTTAAGATACAATAGAATTAAATGCATTTTACTAAAATACATTTTACATACACCTTTCAAATATTAGTAGCAAAAACAAGATACCTCTGAATACAATAAAAGCATAAAATCTCAATCAATAAGCATTTAGTTAATAATTCGTTGGCCCTGTGTCAGAAATTGAAGTGCTAAAGAGCAGCTAACATTTATCTAGTGTTAAGATTTTCAAAGCACTTTCTATATGTTATCTCAGTTGAACTTCATGAAATCCCTGTGAGATAGGTTATTATCATCCCCAATTTACAGAGGAAGACTCAGATTAACCAATTTCCCCAGGGCCAAGTTTAAAGTTACAGCATTTAAACTTAGGTCTTCCTGAGTCCAAGTCCAAGACTCTATGAACTACACCATCGGGCTACCAGAAACCAAAGAGCCGATGCCTTCAATGAACTTACATTAAATCAAGAGAGAGATCACCCATTCAAAAATAAACATATACAAGGCAATTTGTTTTATTCGGGGACCCGAAAAGCAGTAGGATAGAGGTAGGGAATGGGAGAGCTAGGAAATCCTTCAAGTAAAAGGTAGCATTTGAGTTGATCTTTGAAAGGAACTAGGAATTCTAAGAGGCAATAGTGAGGAGAGCGTATTAAAATTATTAAAAGGCAAGGAAAAAGGAAAATCTCTTTGTCAGTTATATGGAAGAGAGACTAGAAAGGGGAGATACTTCAGACAGGGAGATGAATTAGTAAATCATTTCAACACAGAGCTGAGAGGAGATGATGGTCTGCATTAGGATGGTGACCATGGGACTAGAGGGGAAAGGACAAGTATAAGAGATGTAGCAGTAGAAATCACAAGATTTGGCAACTGGATATATGAAGAGAGTGAAGAGTCAAGAATGCTTGTGAAGTTTTGAAACTGGGGGACTGGATGGCAGTCCCTTCAGGTGAAAAAGGAAAGAGGAGTGAGGAGAAGATAATGAATTAATCTGTTTTAGACATGTTAAAGTCTCCAAAAGAGACTGAAGCTTTCTCTGAAAACTTACCAAATCAGCCACTTTTGCCAAATCAATCATTGTGTTAATGTCACATCCACATTCAATAATGGTGAGCCGTCGTTTTTTACCTAAGAATAAAGATAGAAAACTTACATTTTAAAAACACTGAAAATCATTTACCTTGTAAACTGGTTTACTCAAATATTTCTATGTGTTTACCAAAATACTATGCTAGTTTCTGGAGTGTTTTTTTTTTGGGGGGGGGGGGACCCAATGATAGCAAAAATTTGGAAACAAAGTGAGAAGCCACTGATTGAGAATGACTGGAATTGTGGTAACTGAGTATCATGGAATTTTATTGTACTGTTAGAAAAAAATGAATGTGACAAATTCAGAGAAATATGGAAAGATGTGTAGATAGTAGTGTGTTTTTAAAATAATAAACACCAAGAAAACATATACAACTACTTTAATAATTTAAATAAAATTATCACTAAATAGCAGTCATTAAATATGACCAATCTCAGTTCTGAAGAACAAGAGATTCAGCTCCGTCTTCTCAATCAAAAGGTGGGCAACTATGGCCATGGATGCTGTGTCAATTGGTTTTTCTTAACTCTTTTTCTTTATTCCAAGTAATGTTTAATAGTTGGGGGAAGGGGAGATATATAGGAGGAATTTATAGGGATTTAACTATAGTGTATAAACAAAAAGTATAAGTGAAAATTTAAAAACATGTATGTAACAAAAATATTCAAATATTATGCCATAATGTGAAATAGTATGGAGGAAAATACCAAATAATTATATACTCTTAAAGACTGACACACAATAGTCTCTAACAGAGTTCTTCTGGGAAAGAACTATTAAAATAAAATGTATTAACCATAGTAATATGTATAAACATTAGCTAGTAGTACACTAAATAGGAGATCTCTGTCCAATAACAAATGAACGTACTATTAGAAAAAGTGGCACATAACCATACTGACATTCTTGAGGTATATGTTTAGGAAATGATAATCCAACAAGATTCCTAAGGCACTTAGCAGAGCAGCTGGTACCCAGGAGGCAATTAAGAATGACTGTTCCTCTTTCCCTTCCCCATGAGAAAATTTTGTCACTAAAGAAAAGAACTTTCTTTACACATTCTCCGTGGAGAGGTAAAGGGGGCAGAGTTGGTTTTACCTCGTATACAAAGGCAACATATCATTTTATTAGACAGCTGGTCATCTCACACTCAGTGCCATGGTGAATATTTGCAAAGAGAACATCATGAAGATAATAACAGCCTATATACCAAACGCTGATAGAGATGGTGATGTAGAAAAATCCTATGACAACCTTCTAAGTTAAATTAATATATTTTAACACTTGGTGACTTCAATGAAACTAGGGATAACAGTGAAAAGCACGTTGGAAACATGGTTCAGGATTAAGAAATAAAATCTCCTAACTATATACCAATGAATATCCTCTTCAGGAAGAGAGTCAGGAGATACTGAACACCCCGAGCATCAAAAAAATTTTTTAAAAATGATTGATAATCTTCTAATAGAAAAGAAAATGGTTAGTTATCTACCATGCAAAATCATTCCCAAATGAACATTCTATGGCTGGATCATCAATTTTTTGGAGCAAAGGTAAAAATCAGTAACAAGTTGGAGGCAGGTAGGTGGTTAGGAGGATACAGCACCGGGCTTCGATTCACAACACGCATTTTCCTGAATTCAAATCTAGCCTCAGACATTTAGTAGTTGTATGAGCTGGGGCAAGTCACTTGACGTTGTTTGCCTCAGTTCCTAATCTGTAAAATGAGCTAGAGAAGGAATGGCAAACTACTCCAGTATCTTTGCCAAAAAAACTCCCCAAAAAGAGGTCATCAAGAGTTGGGTGTACCTGAAATGACTGAACAACAAACTAGAAGCATAAAAGTCAGAACTCTGAGGAAATTCCAACCTGACCTACTTCAACCAATTTTTGATTACCCTCTCCCCCTCAAAAAAGGAAATAGACAAAAGGAAAAGCAGTAATCAAGTGTCTATTATACATGAGGCACTGGAGACACAAAGACAAAAATTAAACAGCTCCTGCTCTCAAAGACCTTACAAAAGTCTATCAGAAGAGATAACAAAAGGCATAAATTAGTACTACAAAACATATGAAAAGATACAAAACATATAGGACTGAATACACTAGTTGCTAAGGGGATCTCAATATGTCTCAGACTGAAGGTGAGAAGCCAACTGAACAATGAAGGAAATAAGGAATTCCAAGAGGCAGATGAGAAGTGGGAGTGACCTACAGGCACTGAGGACAACCTTAGCAAAGGGGCAGAAGAAGATGGGAGAGTCATGTACAATTTCTATTTTTCAGGAAATGTTTAGAGTCACATATAACTGAAGATGCTGAAGAGGTAAACGGGGTCAAGGCGATAAAACAATTTGAAAGTCAAACAGAGGAGCTTATGCACTTAAGAAAATGATGCTGAGAGCTGTACAGTTTGAACAAGGGAGATTAATTAGCAGGCTATTTCAACAGTCTAGGCAAGAAACTGTAAGAATGGCTGTTCTGTGAGTAGAGAGGAGGAAAAAGATGGCAGAGATAATGTTGAGGCAGGAACAACATCAACAGAGACTTACCATCTCCTAATAAAATTTCACTCATGTCAGTCAACACAAAGAGGAGACCAAAAGAGAGGAGAAACCTCTTCAGAAAGCCTCAAAGTGAAATGGAAGCCAAAGCCTACCCTGGTGTACAAGGTCTAATAGATAAACATGGGACAGTGAGAAAATTAGGTGTATTCAGAACTGGTTGAATGGTTAGACTCAAGAGAAGTCTTTAATGATACATGTCAGTTTGTAATGAGGTCTTCGTTGGAGTGTCCCAGAAATCTGGGGTTGGCCTTGTGATGCTTAATATTTTTCAGTCATCTTCAATAAATTTTCAGGTGACATAAAGCTGGAGTGACAAATTTAGGATACAAAAACATCATAACCAGCTAGAAAACTGGGCTAAGTAAAATGAAATTTAATTGAAATGTCAAATCTTAGATTTTAGTTGAAAAAGACTTCAAAAATGCAAAATGGGAAAGCATAGTAAGACAGCAATTTGTCTGAAAAAGATTCTCACTCTACCTCACCACAAATATGAAATCATCTGCCAGATCCTGCCACTTCTCTCTGCACAACTCTCCCACCCATTCCCTTCCCTCTACTCAAACAACCATGCTCCTACAATATCATGCTCCTACTCAATAAATTCCAGTGACCCCATACTGTCCCAGAATCAAATATAAAATCCTCTGTATAGCTTATAAAGCCCTTCACAACCTGACCTCAACCTATCTTTCTGGTCTTCCTGAACATTACTCCCAGTACCTTACTCTATGATCCAATTAAGCTGGCTTTCTCTCTGTTCCTCACCCCACAGAACTCCAACCCAAAACACAGATCAGGAACTACATTCTCCATAAAGCCTCTCCTGATCTCCCCCCAACCAACAGTGCCCTCCCTGCCCTTGAATCTATACCCTTTCTGTTTATTCTGTACACACTTAAAGATGGACTTGCTATCTTTCTTGTCTAAATGTAAACTCCCCCACCATAAAGGTTGTTCCGCTCTTTGCATTTGCACTCCTAGCATTTCTGAGCCTGGCATTTAGGGCTGATTGGTAATTTTAGTAGACTGTCAAATTACCTTGGTGTGATAATGGTATGATGTGGTAGAAAAGAGAATTAATGAGATCTTAAGCTGCATGAAAAGGTAGCTTCCAGAACCAGAGGTAGCAAAGCTGTCCTTGATCCTTTTCAGATCCTGCCTGACATACACTGTATCTGGCTGTATTTTAGGAGGGACACTGACAAACTGGAGAGTACACAGAGGGAAAAAGCCTCCACTCAGAAGAGAATCAGTTGAAGAAAGCAGGGGTGTTCAGACTGAACACAGCATGAGAGGTACATCAGAGCTGTCTCAAAGTGTCTGAAGAGCTGCCCTGTGGAAGGAGATAAGATTTGTTCACTTTGGATACAGAAGGAGGAAGGGGGAACAATGGATACAATGTGTAAAGAGGCAAAGAATAAGCCTTTTAACAATCAGAGCGATCAAGATGACCTCCCGGCAGTAGACTCTCCCAGTGTGGTGGTCTTCGAGCAAAGAGAAGAGGACCAGTTGTGGCAGGTGTCGGACTAGAGGACCTCCCAGTTCCCTTCCAACTCTTAACATTCTATGACTGAATAAAACTCTTCTTAGTAGGTGAAATTCTAAGTACAGTGATTCATTTTGTGTCAGTGGTGGTTTATAAAAATTACTTAGTAAAAGCTGACAGATTCAAGACACAGTTTGCCCTATTCCAAACAGTTTAACATCATCCTCCCTACCACAAAAGAATTCAGTTCCATAGCATATTGCTTCATTTTCAGATCAAACTAAAATAAAAGCCAACTGTAAAATATATTATCTCATATTTAAAATCTGATGGCTATAAGGAAACACAACAAAGAAATAGGCATTAACACTATTCATACCTGACACAATTGTTACAGGACCTCTAATTTCTGTCAGTTTCTGTCTTGTAAAATTCCGAATAAGGCACTGAATTAAAGTGCTCTTCCCAACTTTTGGAGGGCCCATTACCACAACCACCACTGGTGGGGGTTCCAAGGGAGTTCGATCAACCACTGGAATGTGATGTTTTTTTGTCTTCAAGTCCTGAGTTCTATATGTAAAGAATTAAGAATAAGAAATTCACATGTACATAATCATGAATAAAAAGAAAATCTGATGACTCCTCTATTTTATGGCAGACAAGTCTATCTCAAAGCCCTGCTTGTTTCCTTTTGATAAAGCAGCAATTGTCTTCTGTGATGGTTTATCAACTGGTCATGTAGATAAGAATAAAAAAAACTTCAAAACTTATACTTCTAAATGCATTATAAATGTTTAATGAAAAACAAAAGATGTGCATAGGGGTGAAGAGAAAAGCAAAAAGCCCTTAACTGCAGTCACTGGAATCAATATTCTGCAAAGCATTCACTAAGTACACCAAAGGGCAATTCAAAGTTTGAGTCATGATGAAAGCCTCTTACAATGCTACTGTTAAGTGACAAGGACAAAGCGTTATGTATTAACTAAAGTAATGGTCTACAATTACATGGGGGACATCATTTCACTTAAAATAGAATTCCAGGTCTTTTACAGTTCTAAAATTAAATTATTCCATCTCATAGTGTTCACTGTATAAAACAAGGGAGCCAGGAGACTCAAAAAGAAAAGTCGCCTGTACCTGTGGAAGGACTGTGCCATCCGAACAGCAGACTGGACAGCAAAAGCCCTAGGGTTCCTCTTCCGAGCATCTTCCTCATCTCCAAGTCCTAGATCCTTCAGGTGACGTTTCTTTTTCTTCTCTGCTTTTGGTCCGCTGTTTTTCTTTCTATGCCTTTTCTGATCCTTGTCCTCCATAGTGATTTTTAGCAATTACCTATCAAAAGACAATTAGCAATCGTCTTCCAATCATTCTGGATATGAAAAACCAGTCAACTAATAGGAAAAAATCCCTATCTGTATGCAAAGACTATGTGTCTGATCATCTAACAGGGGCAGAAAAGAGCTACTAAAAATTATTCCCAAATTTATTCTTCCATAAAGTCTATATAAAAGGTCATCTAGTTCAATCCTCTAATTTTAAAAATAAAGAAACTAAGGGTTAGAAAAGTTAAATGACTTTCCCACGGTCACAAAGCTAATAAATGTCAGAGGCAGAATTTGAATTAAGAGCTCTCCTGACTCCATATCCCACACTTCTTAACAGCTGGATAACTATTTAAGACATAAAGATAAGCATCATTTGGACTCCTGAGTCCTACAATTCCACAAAATCACTTGGTCTACTGAGAATGGAAAATTGTCCCTTCGTTTATAGTTATGGTACAAAATATCCCAGCAAAACAATGAAGACAAAGGAAACATGTCATGTACTTGGGAGTAAGTTAAAAAGAAAACAAAAAACTTCACTCAGTTCAATGAATGCTCTAAATAGCACTCACTGATTCATCCAAGCTCATTCAGACTACTGATTTCTTCAGAACAAACCCAACGTATTTGCCTCCAAAGAATCAAGAGGCCTATAATAGTCTCTCATCCCTTCCAGAAAGTAAGACTCAGACCATACTACTAGGGCATGAATCTGTGTCACAGTTGAATGACCCCCTAAAAGGACAGCAATCCTTAGGAAAAGAAACACTATCACAATACTGAGAGTAAGGACCATGCATATGGCAAAGGATGCTTAGGGTAAAAAGACGCCAAAAGTCTTGAGAAAAATGATGGTGCCAAAATTCATCTACTAGGGGAGTTCTGCTGCCTCATTTTTCATTTCTTATTCTGAAACAGACAACAGAGGTTAGGAAAACTAGCAGAATGACAGAATCAACAACATTAGAGTTAGACTAGCAGCAAAAAAAGAGAAAGAGAAACTGCATTTAAAATAACTGGTAGTCTACCTGCCAAGACAAACCCATCAACCATATGAACACAATTACACAACACTTTTCACGTTAATAAAGTTAGATCTAAACAACTGGAAAAATATTAACTGCTCAAGGGTAGGCCAGACCAATATAATAAAATGACAATTCTACTCAAATTAATTTATTTATTCAGTGTCATACCAAACTATCAAAAATTATTCTACAGTTAGGAAAAATTATTACGAAAATCCATCCAAAAGAACAAAAGGTCAAAAATATCAAGGGAATCAATGAAAAAAAGTGAAAAAAGGTAGCCTAGTTGTAGCAGATCTCAATCTGTATTATAAAGCAGTGATTATCAAAACAATCTGGGAGTGGTTAAGAAATACAGTGGAAGATCAGTGGAATAGACTAGGTATACAATATACAGTAAGTAATGACAATAGTAATCTAGTATAAATGCAAAGATCCCAGCTTTTAGAATAAGAACTCACTACCTGACAAAAATTATTGGGAACACTGAAAAAGGAGATCAACATCTCACACCATATACCAAGATAAGGTTAAAATGGGTCCACAAATGGACTTAAAGGGTAATACCAAAAGCAAATTAGGAGAGCATGGAATAGTTTATTTGTCAGATCTATGGATAAGGGGAGAATTTATGACCACACAAGAAATAGAGAGCATTATGGAATGTAAAATGGATAATCCTGATTATATTAAATTAAAAAGTTTCTGCACAAACAAAACAAATGCAAAAAGATTAAAAGGAAAGCAAAACACACTGGGGGAAAAAAGTTTGTGTTTCTTTAACAAAGGTCTCATTTCCAAAACTGTAAAGAACTTAGTCAATTTAGAAGAACAAAAGGGAGAGAACTCAGGGAGCTCAAAAAAATTTTAAAATTAATTTTAAAAATTCTTTTTATATGTAATTGGAAAAAATAAAATATTAAAGAAACATTTTAAAAAATTCTGAGTTAGTAGAGATTTTAGAGGTAATCTAATAGGTACAAAAATGTACCTACATATCTGACAAATGGCCCTCCATGCTATGCTTAAAACCCACAGCAAAGGGGAGTCCACTGCTTCCCAACAAATTTAAATTTATGTCTTTGCAACTGCTTCTATTCCATTTCACAATAAGCACAGAAAATCTACTCCTCCTTCCACATGAGCACCTTCCAAATATATGAATATAGCTATCATTTGCCTCCCAAGTCTTTTCCTAAAGCTAAAAATCCCTTTTCTATCAAATGATTGTCATAGGGCATTATCTTAACGATCTTTATTAAATTTCGGTCACATTCTTCTGGGCATTCTTCAGCTCATCAACATTTTTTTCTAAAAAGTAGTACCCCAAAATGAACACAATTCTCCAGCTGAGTGACCAAGGTAGAAGTGTAGCAGCATTTTCACCTATTATACCCTGGAAGGCAGTTTAAAATCTCCTTAGCTTGCTAAATTGCCACATCCAGCCATATTAAAACTGAAATTCACTAAAACCCCCAATCTTTTTGGTCTGCTCTTTAGCTACGGTCTCTCCCCACCTGACTCCATCCCACTCCCATCCCCAACTTGTGCTTGTGAAGTCAATTTAAAAAAAAAAGAAAACTTTATATTTAACCCTACTAAAGTTTACGGTATTCAATTTAGCCCAACATTCTGGCCCACTGAAACTGTTTTCTAAATCGTGACTCTGTTTTCCAGTGTATGAACTATCCTTCTTGGCTGCCATCATCTGTAAATACAAGATGTCTCAAAAGTCTTAAAGGACAAAAGGACTCTAGAGAAACCATGTGTAAGAAATACGACCCAAGCAATGGCAAAGAGAAACAACACTAGACTTTTCATTTCACAGCAAAGATCAGAAAAACAAATCAGTGAAAAGTAAAGGTCGAGAGAAATGGGAGACAAGACAGAATGGAGAAAGCACCCTCCCTCCAGAACTACAAATTCTCCAAATCTTCCGCATCTCCGCCATCAAGCCGAAGAATGAAACGGCAAACCACTTCAGTGTCTTTGCCAAAAAACACCAAAAACCAAAATCCCAAATGAGGTCGGGTGTAGTCAGGCGAGACTGAGAACGGACGAACAACCAAAAGGGACGACTGGTGGAGATCTGGCCTCGGCACGTCTTACCTGGGGAAGCTTCTAGCCGCTCTGTGCCTCAGTTTCCCCGTCTGTAAATGGCTCAGGGAGGGGAAGAGAGGAGGAGCCACACGAAGGGCCAGCTAAACTGGAGCGATTCACAGATGAGCCCCCTTCCCACTTTCTGGAACCCGAGGACCCGAATCCGTCCGTTACCCCCACGGGGCTGGGGGAGGAGGAGCGACTCCCGCGCGGAACACGAGGACGGAGTGGGGCGAGGTGGCGTGGGGAGGGGCGAGGTAGGACGGCTAGGGTCTCTGGCCGGGCAGCTCCCCACCCCCTCGGTCCCCCGGGAGGCCGCGGGACTCTCCACAGCCCGCGACCCTTGCTAGTCAGCCCCCGGCCCCGGGGCCGCTCTTGGTCCGCCTCCCGCTCCCCCTCGGTCCGTAACTACCTTCTCTTCTCTTCTGTCCACCCGCGGCCGTTATCGGTACACACAGCAACCACCGTACTCCTCTCCGCATGGACACCGCCGGAAGCGGAAGTACGTTCTGGGCTTTCCTCCCCGCCTCCCCCAAGACCGTGGAACAAAGTGCCCGGAGAAAAAGGAAAGGACAGCTTTTTCGGAAACGCAGAGACTGAGACGCATTTGATTGGTTGGCGCCGGAGCCCCAGCACGCATGCGCGCTGTCAGGGGTGTGCCAGCCTGATCAGAGCTGACTGAAGAGATCCCAGCAGGTGGTCGAAAGTTCTTAGCATCCTCCTTAAAAGTGCGAGGCAGGAAACCTCGAGTCTGATCTTTTCCAACCTTTGACTAGAGGGATTCCTCTTAATAGCAAAACATTTCTGGACGCTCACGTGGTAGTATAAAGACATATAGACATAGTGTGTGTGTGTGTGTGTGTGTGTGTGTGTGTGTGTGTGTGTATATATCTATACCAGTGTCTATTTGTATACATAAAATAACATGTATATGTGTATATCTAACCATGATACATGTATATAACATTGGTTTACAATCCTGTCCAATGTTTCGTGACCCCATGTGGGGTTTTCCTGGCAAAGATACTGGAGCGGTTTGCCATTTCCTTCTCCAACTCATTTTACAGGTGAGGTAACTGAGGCACACAGGGTTAAGTGACTTGCCTAGGGTCACACAGCCAGTAAATATCTGAGGTCAAATTTGAACTCAGGTCAGCTCCAGACCTATCCACTGTGCCACTTAGCTGCCTAAATGTATATGTATATATTAGTATAGCCCCACATGATTGAGAACCCTACTGATTGAGAAAATACATAACCCTTTCTTTAGTTATCCAAACCCCTCTCCTCATCCCCCCAGGGATATTTTCATTGCCTTTAAGGCCCACTTCCTAGCACACAAATCTTTAGTAGAAAAGAAAGATTTACTTTCTCTATGGCCAGGGGAATAGGAAAGGTTAGGTTTTAAAGAGGCAGAGCGACATATTGGATCTTCCTCTATTTACTGAAGAAATGGGGTTGAAGCAGGAATTTTTTAACATTCACATTGGTTGTTATTACCCTCCATAACTAGGAACATTTTTAGTTTTTTTTCCTTCATTTGAAGGGGATCATACAAGATTGCACAGAACGCAGCCACAAAGCTGATTGTCCTTCAGCCTATCATTACTCCTTTTTTTGAGAAACTGATTAATAGATTGGTCTGGATGAAGGTGGTCAGTGGAATGCCTTGAAACTATCCTTAGTACCTCTTCGTTTAACATTTTTATCGGCAATTTGGAGGAGAAACATAGATGATACCTTTAAGAAATTAATGGATGTTAATATATTGGAAGACAGAAAGGGCATTAACAATCTTAATAGCCTGGAATTATGAATCACATTTAATAAAATGAAATTTAATAAGATCAAGGCTTCCATTTTCTCATCTATAAAAATGATGGTATGAAATTAGTTGATTTCTAAGTCCATTTCTAGGTTTGACAGTCCAAGATTCTAAATGTAAAATCCTGTCCTTAAGAAAATAAGATATATAACTTTAGATTATGGGATCTGTAACTAGACCTCAGGATTTTTTTAATTGACTGAAAGCTTAAAATTTCAGTGTGTTAGTCAGAAAGCTATTTCAGCCTTCATCCAAACTTCTGTATTTCCTGAATGAAATCTGTGACTGCCTGCCTTCTGTTTTGTGGAAATCAAACATGCCAGGTCTGGAGGGTTAGCTAAATTCGGCTCTACTTTGCACAATTAGGAAAGATGTTCCTAAACTGGTGCATGTCCAGAGAGAGCAAGGACGATGAAAAGCCTGGAAATCATGTCACAGGAGGACTAATTGAAATAATTAGGAATAGGTTAGAGAAGACCTAAGATTGATATGATAGTTTTCTTCAGTTGTTGAAAGAATTGTTTTATGGCTGGCAGTTACAAGGAAGCAGGTTTTAGCTCAGTTTCAGGGAAAACTTTATAATAATTAAAGCTCCTCAAAAACGGGCTGTGCTGCCTGTGGCAGGAGGAAATGTTCAGGCAAAGGGCGACTGACCCCTTGTTGAAGCCTACTGTGTCATAGTGTTGTTAAGTCCTGGGGATACAAACGAGGGTCCCTGGAAGCAGAGAAGAGCCTAAGCTACAGACTCAAGAGAGAGAAAATTCTGGCAACATAGTCAGGCTATGCAGAGGAAAAGACCCTGGAGTCCCAACTGAACAACCCCGTCAGCAGAGACACTGGCCCCAAGGGAAGGTGTTCGAGGATTCAATGAAGAGAGAAAGGAATTCCAGGCTCTGCAGTACCAGGTACTCTGAGTCTTCCTTTGCCACAATTCTTTCATATACACATGCCTCATTATCCTCGTATTTTATTTTTTTAGCCCATTCTTCTCTAGGATATAGTTTGTATTTGTGGGAAAGTGCAACCCAGTTTCATGGGAGGAATATTTTGTTCTTACTATCCCATCTTAATAAATGCCTTTGCTAAGAACTAATTATGCCTACTGGCTGATTGTTTTATGAGAAGGACACCTGTTGGGGTTCAATGATTTTAGATGGGCAGAACCACTGGGCTACCCCTAGAAGCTAGGACAGATGTTCTCTGGGGAATCCAACCCAAAAAACTGCAAGTGAGAATTGTGGAGGACCCCTTAAAGCTGTTAGGTATGCAAAACACTCCACAAACTTTAAAGTAATATGCCAGTGTTGATTCTTATTAACCAGTCACATTTCAATATACCTAACAAGTAGTCATACAACCTCTGCTTGAAAAATTCCAATGAGGGGGAACCTACAACCTTCCTAAGTAGCACATTCTGCTTTGTGAAAGATCTAATTGTTAAACTTAACTTTGAAATTTAAAATAATTTTGCTTAGCATATTTTTCTTCATGATAGGTCATAGGTGACCTCGAGGTAGGTGGGAGGTATGTACAATACTTTTGGGTGCCAGGATAAATACTTTGGTGCAATATTAATGAAACCAAACCATTTACATTATTTTTGCTAGTCTGTTATTATAAACATGTAGTTTATTTTAAAATTTTTATTTATATTGTTAAACATTACACTTACTTCCATTATGCCTTTTCCAAATACAGGCTCTCATAAACATACATCTACTAAAGTCACACATTCATTCATATTGTTTAAATAAAACTAAAGTTTGAACATAATCGACAGATCTTTTAGAACTATTTTTATTGTTGCCATCATTAACAAACACAAACACTTTCCTGTACAAAGAAGAATAGAAAAACAGGACTGTAACTAAAACAGTGATTCTCCACCATGCACAACTTGGTTATTTTCAAGGTACATTTCAGACTTAACAAGGTAGCTCCATCACTGATCTGCTCAGCTGTTTCCCCTTTCTCAAATTCCTTCTGCTCTTTTCTGTACTTTATGATTCATTGAGTCTTTGAGAGAAAGAATCTATTTTAAGGGGAGAGAAGGGACTAGACAATAAAAGCCCAGAGATGGAAGCACCATGCAATCATTGAGGTTGGTGAGCTTGCTTCTGGAAGATTGTAAGGATTTAAAATGGAGAGGCATGGCTCACAAAACCTTAGTGTTAGCACATGCTTCAAGGACTGGTCTCTTCTTTCTCTGGTACAACAACTATCGCTATTACCTTCCTCCTCTCATCTGGGGCTAAGAGTCTTCTCTCACAAATGAGGAGTGTGATCACCAGAAACAAATCCACATGCAGTTTTGTTTGGAAATCCATGTCACACCCTTTATCTTTGACCCAAGAGGTGAGAAGCACCAGTCTTCTACAGTGAGAACTGGTCACTGGTTTGATCTTGGTTCTTGAGTCCTCCACAGCTGTTTTCCTTTCCAGTGTTGGATTCATGGTTCTCAGTTCACTCAGCCTCACTCCCTCTAACTTGTTCAGAATAGGCCCTTTTGACATTGTTCATGGCATAATAATATTTACTTTCACATACCACAATTTTTTCAACAATTTCCCAGTTGGTGAACATCCACTTTTGTTTCCACATCTTTATAGCAACAAAATGTTTCAATATTTTTGTATGTTTGCTTTCCTTCTTTGATGTCTGGGGTATCTATTTGGTAGTGGTCTTGGATGGCAAGGCAGTGGCAGTTTAGGGGCATGGTGGGTCACAATGAAGAGTTTTTAAAGAGTAGCTATTCCCACCTCCCAACCTGCAGAGCACTTTTGAAGAGGTTTCCCAAAAAGAGGGTTAGGGGTGCCTGAGACCCCAAAATACCAAAATGCCAGGTCCTGCAGAAAGAAATTCCACTCAAGTCTTCTCAGCCAAAGAAAAGTAAAGTTGATCAAAAGTTCATTAAAAGTTCACCATATGGGGTAGACTCTTAAGGAGCTAGTCTATGCTAGATCATCCTATGGTGCTCTCACAGAGCAAGTCTGTGCTAAGCTATACTATGGTGCTCTCACACCACATGGAAGGGAGATGGGATTCTTATATACAAAGGAATCTAGGGGTGGTATAGAGGAGGAGTTTGGGGAGGGTCTTCAGGAGGAGTTAATGAGGTCAGTGCAAGAGTGGATAGGTATTTTGACAGGCTCAAGGGTAGGAAGTGATGGACAATGGAGGGCCAGGCTAGTAACAGAGGTTTGGGCCCAGCCACAATGAAATACTTATGGCCTCTGAAAATGCCTCATCAAGTGGGAAGATTCAATCAGACTTCAAGGGGTTTCCCTGAGCCTGTACCTCAAAGATTCAACTACACCTCATCATTTTGAGTCTAATACCAACCCTAGCTGGTATTTATTAGGAGCCTCTTGTGCCACAGTGGTAAGTCCTGGGGATACAAGCAAAGTCAAAACAGAGATGATTGATAGTCCTGGGATACTTCCATCTTAGCTTGCTTTTATGGGCCATGTGGACAGCTAGATGCTCTTCAGGCAAGAGAAGTTACTTGTGCCCTATCACCTAAACCAGGGATTACTCTGATCCAGCCACCCCTAATATTCTTTCCCCATATACAGACTTGCTTTGTAAACAAATCAACAATGGTGAGCTTTGGGTACACTGATGCCCACTCCTCATGGGTCCTAATTACTTCTCCCACTGCACTGAACTGAATCTTTTTTTTCCCCTTTAAATATATTTTGATGTATTTCATTAAATATTTCCCAATTACATGTAAAAATATTTTAGCATTCATTTTTAAAATTTTGAATTCCCAATTATCTCCCTCCCTCATTCCTCCCTTTCCTTCAAAAAGTCAAGCAATTTAATACAGATTATAAAGATGAAATTCATGCAAAACTTTTCCATATTAGCCATGCCTTGCACTGAGTCTTTTTTTTTATTTTTTTATTTTTTTAAAATTTTATTATAGTTC